>VBSM01002937.1:1863399-1980917 GCA_008086735.1 Cheirogaleus medius
TGCTCTCAGATTGGTATTAAAACAAATATGCAAAAAGGAAATAAACCCAAGGCATCCAAAAGTATTGGTTTTGTCTTCTTCCATTGACTATAGTGCATTGCTTTTTCTTTTCTTTTTACAGGTAGTTACTTTGAACTTGTTCTCAGTGGATACTTTCCTAGGACATCTCCTGGAATAAGTTGTTTTTCATCATTTTAGTCATGTATTTTGTCATGATTCATTGCATTTTTCAAAATGAAGCTATAAATTTTATGTGAATTTTAAAATTTTATGCATTTAATATTTCTTTCACAGTTTTTGAGTTTCATAAACTGACTTTTGAAACAAGCTCTGATTTGTGATTATTATTGTATATATCACATCAAAATAGATAACAACATTCCCTTTTAAATAGAGGGAAAACTCACTCTAACTGTACCATTAATGTTTGGAGTTCTTTTGGTAGGATTTGTTAACATGCTTATGTAGAAAGCACTGTGCAACCTACTAAAAATTTAAATATTTTTAGATTAGTTGGGAAATAACACATGTACAAATAAAATAACCAGGAAATAAGGGAGAAATTGACAGTAGTAAAATGAGTATACAGACCAGTGAAAGATTTTGGCTACCAAATTCTTACCATACTTGTCATTTTACCAACCTTACTGAAACCCTTGAAGATGTAAATTGTTTCAGGACTTAAGTTTGTTCTTAAAAAAAAATCTATCCATCTTTTGTATGCAAGTCATGAGAAATAACCTTATTGTGCCAACAGAGCAGCCGCATGAGTAAGACTGCCCTTTATAATCTACTGAGATTCACTGTCTCCCAACTCAAAGGCAACATACCTCAGAATCCTTTTCACCAGCTACATTTTAATAATAGAAGCCCATGCCCATTAGCGGCGCCAAATTAGTGGGAGGAATAACCAGAAACGAGTCAGCAAGGCGTACCTACCAATTTCAAATCCATTCCCAAACTATTTTTAAAATGTTTACAAGTAAGTAGACTCTTAGTTCCACATTTTACTCAACAAAACTCAAGACTAAATGTTTCAATTTCCATCTACAAACAAGTATTAACAGATGATAACATAGCAATTTTACCAAATGGATAAGATTTTGGGTAAATTCTCCAATAAGGGTCCTAGAGAATTTGACCATGAGATAACTACCACTTTCAGAGTTGTCCTCACACTGTAAGGAATACCATGTGTAGCGTCTTTATCACAGGGATGGGGAGAGGTGCTCTCCCGAGGAGCACAAGCAGGTAAGTTTTCTGAAGAGTCTTAGCTCACGTGCCCCAGGGCGTCATATTGAATTGAATTTTCATTTTTTCTCAACATTCTGCCAACTATTTTCTAATTTTAAATTCAAACTCATTTTGTAAATTTACATCATCACTCTTTCCTCACTCTACGTTTTGGGTGTATCTTTGACAATCTTTCTAACAATTATAATATCATTCCTTTTTGTATAATTAAACCCAACTTTCCTCTTTCATCTCTTATATTCAGAACTCATTTTATATTTCTCATATTTATCTACATGCCTGTGAGTTTTGGCAAGTTATTTAACCTTTCTGAATTTTTTTTTCCAAACTTGGTAATAAACTAGCTTAGTAATAGCTATATTAAAGGTAGGATGAAGCTTAAGGGGTTAAATGAGATAAGGTACTAAAAAGCACAAAGCAGAAACCCAGGTATGTTTCTTGCAAGCCAAGCAGTATTTTCTTATTTTTCTCACTTTCTTTTATTTTTTCTTAATTGGGATATTCTCTTTTGCAATACATAATTTCATTTTACACTTTAATTGGTGCAAAATAGAATAAATCATTGGCTTTATATTTCTCATATTTCTTTATATGGCTGTGACCGTATTGTTTTACCTTCAACAACTGGGGATTCCAGGGACCCAGCGTATTGGAAATAGGCTTGATCGTAGCTAGGGCTGGTCAGTGGCCACAGCCTCGACTCCATCTGCTTCAAAAGGCCTTTGGTAGAGCTGGGCACCGCAGACCTCCCACATCCCAGGGGAAAGGAGGGCGCAAGGAGGTGCCGGGCGTATAAGCAACACCATGGTCAAAGGCGTTTTCAGTCTCCACTGCTCACACCTGGCCTATGAGTCCTGAAGAATCGTGATCATTGCCAAGGCATCTCCTTGAGATTACCTCCTCCTGCCTCAGAAATAGCTCCTCAAGTACTAAGTCACCGAATTTAGCAGCTTGGGGAGGAAGCATGACCACGTCTTAGTTCCATAATAGATTAAAGTTTTCATCAGCTGTGCGGTAGCTGTGCAGTTGCCATGGCTTTTACTTTCACAAGAAAGAAACAAACCAATGTGCTGTGTTCATGTGTTTAGTCCCAGAATTTCCAAAGCTCTCTTTCAGGTAAGAATAAAAGCTCAAGTGTTTTGGTTTTTTCGTTTTCTTTCCAAAGAGACACTATCTTATCCCATTAGTGAAAGAATATTTGGTTTCATTGATTGAATCTAAAAATATAAATACTTAACAAACATGAAACCTATTTATCCTGGTCAAATGAAGGAGTGTCATTGAAATTGAAGTGGTATTGTGTAAAGTTTTTGCTGGATGGTTGTTTTATTTATTTTATTTTGCATGCAGCTTCTGAGAAACTTTGAACAGTAGCAGTTTGTGATGTGGCAGCCACTCTTTCCAACAATGCTAAGAATCGGTCTTTTGTCCGCGCACGCAGACTGCAGTGCAGCTCAGTTCTAGCACACACTGGTGCTGCTGCCTATTTTCAGCTGGGTTGATGACTACATTCCAGACTCATGAAAACTAAGCACTACTGTTACGGTACCAACCCTGGGTTTTCCTCTTGGCTGACACTAAAAATAACCCGCCGAATTTGTAATTTTCGACATAATTTTGGCTTTGGTTTTGTAAGTGATGGTCTGCATCTAGATGATCTCTTCTTACCTTGATGTTGTTTCAAGTGTTACCTCTGAACATATCAACTCTGGCTTTGACTAATAAATTCACATTAAATTCTTTTGGTTTAGTAGTTATGTGAAAAATATAAGTGCCAATATTTTGAAGATGATTCAGCATGCATTTTACCTACCATTCCATTTAACAAAATGCCGATATGAGTAGAATATATTAATTGATTAAGGCTTAAAACATTATTAGTGCAATATTTTATTTCCAGTGACTTTCCTTCTACCTCAGTCATAGAAAAACAAAGTATAGTTGAGAAACAACCAAAGACATTTTTAGAGGCTGCCAAATTTTCAAACTTTGATCCTTGTAAGGTGCTAAGTCTATGCACAGAAGGGCGAAAAGTCCATGTTTACCAATCTTGGGATCCTGTGACAACTAGGAGCAGTGATTTCCAGCCACCCCTCAGCCTCTGCCCCAGCAGGATAATATTAATAGCACGTTGTTTTACAAGAAACATGGACGGGGCTTTTCTTGAGAAGCAGGGAGGCAGCTGACGCAAGCGGAAGCTCTGCTATCTGTCCCTGTGACCATAGATACTACCCAGAGATGGTCCTACCAAGTCATGCATTTAGATTCTGTGGTCGTGTATTTAGAGCATGTGATTAGAACTGCTGGGGAGAGAGAGGGAAGGCCAGACAGTGACGGTCTCTCCTTCAAGCCCTTATAAAAAGTCTATTCCTGCCCTTGTTTGCCTGATGTTGATCCAGCACTTTCCAAGCTATCAATTTAATGTAATAGATGCCTGTCATGACATTAGCAAGGAAGGTCAAACTACACACAAAATGAATTTGGAATTTCAACTCGGTTAGAGTCTGCCATGAAGGACAGAATGCTATATTCTGACTTGAAAGATTTATTATCTACAGAGAAGTCTTGAGAAGACTGAGAATTTCCTTCTTCGACAACTTCTGTCTCTCAGCGGGTGAAAGCATACAAAAGGAGCTTTCACCATTTTATCAAACATTTAAATAATATTTTTCATTATGAGTATCTGATAGGGAATTATAATGCCATGGGTAAGTTTATCAGTGTTTTTTTTTCTCCGAGTCCTATGGTGTTGAGAAACGAATATGGGATGGGGACCATGACCTCCATCAGCAACTAACCTCATCATTAAATCAGGGAGAGATTGGTTAGGAAACCTTAATGTGAAGATGAAGGGGGACAAGTGGGAAAAAGAAAGGATGGTGATATGGTTTGGATGTTGAAATCTGATTCCCCAATATTACAGGTGGTGCCTAGTGGGAGGTGTTTAGGTCCCTTATGAATGGTTTTGTGCCTTCTCCATGGCAATGAGTGAGTTCTTGCTTTATTATTAATAGTGCATGTGACAGCTTCTTGTCTAAAGGAACCTGGCACTTCCTCCTCCCTCTCTGCACCTTCTCTCCCCATGTGACACACCTGCTTCTCCTTTGCTTTCCACCTTGATGGGAAACTCCCCAAAGCACTCTCCAGGAGCACACGCTGGTGCCAGGCTTCTATAGCCTGCAGAACTGTGAGCCTCGTAAACCTCTTTTCTCTATAAATCCCCCAGCCTCAGGCATTTCCTTTATAGCAACACAAAATAGACAAACATGGATGGGGTAGAAAACCTTAATGCTATGATGAAGGGGGAAATGAGAAGAAGAAAGGATGACAAAAAAAGAGACAATAAAAATATGCACAGTGTGGGAAGGATCTTCCTAGTAACATTTCCCTGCATAGATTTACTCACCACAACTGAGGGAAAAAATACATGTGCTTGGTGTTGGCTCCCTAAAGAGCAGTACAGCTAGTATGGATTTGCTGCTTTTGTGCCTTAACAGGAGAGAGAGTATTTTTCTACCCGTAAACATGATGCATGTTTCTCATTAACTAACAATATAAACTTGTTCATATTAAGAATAAGAGTAGCACTGAAACTCCTGAGAATCAGTAAAGCCACTCAGGACCTATCAAGCAAGCGTCTCAGCAGTAGGAATAGGCACTGAGGCATACCTGACCGCACAGAGATGAGCAAACGTACGAAAAAGAACGGTGCCTCCCTTTGCAGTGAATTCATTGTATATAAACTTACAGATAAATGGCCGTCTACTGTTTATTATAGAAATGCTGGAAAAAATTAGAAGATTTAGGGCACACCTTCAAACAGGCTCAAGTATATTTTTGCAGTGTTTCCTCCCACACCATGGCAGGCAGCACAAAAAATAAATCCATCCAGGATGATTTCAGTTGTCTCTGATTTAAAAGGAAAGGAAAGGCTGGGTGTGGTGGCTTATGCCTTGTAGCTGTATCCTCTAGTCCCAGCTACTTGGGAGGCTGAGGTGAGAGGATCCCTTGAGCTCAGGAGTTTGAGGCTGCAGTGAGTAATGATTGTGCCACCACAGAGTGAGACTCTGTCTTTAAATATACAAATAAACAAATAAATAAATGAGGAAAAGAGAAGAAGGAAAGAAGGAAGAAAAAGAGAGAAAGAAAAGAAGTAAGAAAGAGAACAAAGAGGAAGAATGAGTGACAAGAGAAAGAGTAGCAAGAAATAAAGAAAATCAAGACATTTTCTCTCTTCTGCTGAACAAAAACAAGAGAAAAGATAAGCTATCTTCTATCTCCATTGAATTGTGACCTCTCCATTGAAAAGGGCCCAGTATGAAAGAGAATTCCACATTATCTTTGGGTTTTCGTTTTTTTTGTTTTTGTTTTTTAAATTCAATTCAATGCCCAAGGTAGCATACTGATCATTTTTGGACAGGAAGAGTGGCCTATGCTTTCTTCTTTCTAGACACAACCGAAAAGGGTGACGAACCACATTATATGACCTTCAGAATTTGGGGCATGTCATCAGTGCTATGAGCTTTCAGAACATCAATGAGTGCATTAGACTTGTATTAGATGCCAAATATAGTTCAACCTCTTTTGGATATTTCAATTCAACTGGAAGAGAATATAAAGTTTATGGCTAAAAAATACCCACAAAGTAGCGTATTATAGAAGGACAAAATTCTAGGCACTCAAGTCCAGAGAGTCTATGCAGCCGTCTTAAGGAACACTCTCAATACCAGGAAAGAATGGTGATTTATTCTTGGCTTAGAATCCTTTCTTCTACTTCTTTTTCAGGTAAAACTCTTTAAGACAAAAATGGAAGTTCCACTATATATATATATATATATATATATATATATATATAATTTACATCCATTAAAACAAAGATTTTTGTTTCATCTCTGAGTCTCACAACACGATCAGAGGCATCATTATAATATGATCTCTTGGCACAGAAATTATTTTATCCATTGTGTCTTCTCTGGGCTCCTATGGAGCAAGAGCTTTGCTTATTTATCTTTTTTAAAAAATTATTTGTTGTGCTTAAGTGCTCAATAACTTTTCTCAAAAAATAATGTGGTGAAAAATGACTGTAGAAGCTTAGGGGATGCAAAGGGAAATACAGCAAGAGATTTTTGGGAATTATCAGAAAAATCAGGATCTAAAACAAGAGGAAGATATAAATTAGGAGAAATGAAGCAAAGTGCATTTAGGGAGAGAAGGGTGGGAGTGTAAGTAAATGGAGTAGAAATAGGGAGGTTGAATGTGGGAAATATAGAAAGAGTCATGTGAGAAGCTGAGGGAGAGTGTTGGAAAGGCTGTAACCTGAAACTGTGGGAATTAAGTCAAGTGGAAAAGGCTGATTTCCATGAGGAAGGAAAGGAGAATTAATGAGAAAATATTGATGTCTACCAAAAAATGGTTAGTTTGAAATGAAGGAGTCAATAGCAATGGACTAAGCAAGACCCTGCTGGAAATGAGAAGACAATGCTAATAAATATAAGATCTAAAAATGTCTAACACTTTTACTAGGACTCTACGAAGTGATCAAAGGAATTTCTTTTTGGAGTAGTTCATTTGGTCCTCATCTAGACTATGTAAACAATACTTACAAACCAGTAAGGAAAAGATAGAAAACCTAATGGTAAAATGAACAAAACATGTAAACAAGCAATTCATGTGAAATACATAGAACTTGTTAATAAATACAGGGAAAGTACTCATATCTATTATTCATTGATAAAATGCAAATTAAAACCAAAGTGTGATATCTACACTCCCTCACCAGAAATGCTATTATGAAAAGACAGACAGGCAATAGCAGATATTGGTGAGGATCTATACCAACTGCAAGTTTTATACATTGCTGGTATGAAATATAAATTGGTATAACCTCTTAGGAAAGCTGTCTGGCAGTGTCCTCTGAAGCTGAATATATGCAAACCTTGTGACCTAGCAATTCATATCCTAGGGATACACTCAACAGCAATGCATAAACATGTTCACAAAAATGTATGTGCTAGAGTGTCCATGATTTTAGTGAAATTCTATATGTTAATAAAAAGGAACTAATTAAATCTCTGTTCAAAAACAGTAAAAAAAATCTCCCAAGCATAATGTTAAACAGGAAGTCACACAAAACAAAGTAAATACAATGTGATTTCATTTTAATTAAATTAATTAAAATTAATAAAATTAGGGTCACCCTTGTAATCCCAGTGTTTGGGAGGCCAAGGCAAGAGGACTGCTTAAGGCCAGGAGTTGGAGACCAGCCTGGGAAACATAGTGAATCCTGTTTCTACAAAAAAATTTTTAAAAATTAGCCAGGTGTGGTGGTGGACTCCTGTAGTCCTAGCTACGCGAGAAGCTGAGGCAGGAGGATCACTTGAACCCAGGAGTTTAAGGCTGCATTAAGCTATGGTCCTAGCACAGCACTCCAGCCTGGGCAATGGAGCAAGACCCTATCTGAAAATTAAATAAAGTAATTTATTTTATTATTTTAAAATGTATTATTACATAAAATTCATTTATAAAATAAAATTAATGGATTAATTTTCATAAAGTTCAGAGGCAGGCAACATCTTTGGTTTTAGAAGTTGATTAAGTGCCAAATTTGGGGAAGGAAATATTAATAATAACTGGAGGTGGCATAAGTGGGGGTTTCTAAGATACTGGCAGCATCTTCTCTCAGTTTAGGTGATGGTTACACGTGTGTTCAGTTTCAGAAATCTCACTGAGTGGTACATCTAAGACATATGCAGATTTATGCAAATATCTTAAACTTCAATAAATCATTGCCTAAAAAATACTACTAACTCTACTTAACTATGTTAAAATCCAGAGCTTACTATGGAGAAATTATATATCCTAAAAGAAGTACTTGGTCAGGCAGTTCTCAACATTGTTTCTTAGGATGCTTCTGACACTGTGATATGATGATAGAATAAATGTGTCTTTAAAAATAGAAAAACTCATGATAAAAAAAAATCAAATATTGCCACAGACTGATGACGGATATTGGTTTTGATAAAATATCAAAGAAACTGGAATGAGAATTATTACTGTATTTTCATGGTTTTCAAGTAATATTTTAAAATGAATGAATCAATTAAGATGTGCAGAGATGTAATGTGATTAAACTATGTAATATCCTATGTAATTTGAAATATTAAAACTTGAAATATTTTAATTTAACAAGTCCCTATTAAAAACAAAGCAGGAAAGAAAATATTGTAATTGAAGTGGCATTTCCCATAATGCTATTATTTATAAAGGGTGAATTACTCTCTGGAGTTGGTAATGCTCTGATATGTATCAGTTTGTTCTCAATATTTTTAATATCAGCAGTGTGTTATGATGGGAAAACAAAGAAATATATATTATGAATAAGAATATATCATTAAGAAATAATTTATAGAAAAAGACTGATTCTCACAAAGCTATGCAATGGAAGGCATTATTGGATCAAAAGAAGGAAAAGATATGTTGAGCAATTATCATTCTGGAGTTAATTCTTGGCTACTTATCTTCTTTCTCTTTTAATCCTTAAAACAATCCACTGAGGTTGATAACATTGTCCTATTTTACAGATAAGGAAATTCAATAAATTGCCCAAGTTTGGAGAGATAGTAAATGATTGGGATTTAAATCCAGGTCTGAATCATGCAGATGATGATCAGTGTGGACAAGGAAGACAAGGATGTTTTCCTAACTCTTGATTCTGAATTAGACCCTGAAGCATAGATAGAGAAGAGTTCAAAACAGAAGTAGGAGTTATCAAAGTTAATACAAACTGTATTCACATTATCTTTGAGGTTTACAGCTAGATGAAAACTGATCCCCAAAGATATCTAGATTCTAATCCCTGAAATCTATCAATGTTACCTTACATAGGAAAAGAGTCTTTGCAGACGTGATTAGAGACTTTGAAATGAGGAGATTATCTTGAATAACTGGGCGGACCCTAAATGTGAGCACAGATGTCCTTGTAAGTGGGAAGCAGAGGGAGATCTCACTCAGAAGAGACACCCATGTGGTCACAGAGGCAGGATAAAGCGATATAGTCACAAGCCAAAGAAAGACTCAGGCACAAGAAACTAGAGGCGGGAAACGGATTCCCCCCTCGAGTCTCCAGAGAGAGTGTTGCACTGCCAGCATTGGTCTCCGCTGATGAAAGTAATTTTGAACTTCTGGCTTCTAGAACGTTAAGAGAATAAATGTGTGTTGTTTTAAGCCACCCTAGAAATTTTGCTTGTGTTTCACAGCACGTACACGGTTTTTGTTTGAATTGTAGGTTAAAGAAGGAGGGAGTGGCTTAGAGGGAGCTGTTGTATATTACAAGGCTGCTAAAGAACTA
This sequence comes from Cheirogaleus medius, assembly GCA_008086735.1. Taxonomy (NCBI): domain Eukaryota; kingdom Metazoa; phylum Chordata; class Mammalia; order Primates; family Cheirogaleidae; genus Cheirogaleus; species Cheirogaleus medius. Next base: position 1,873,001 of record VBSM01002937.1, read on the forward strand.
CCTACCTACCGACTTCTTAATACCTAAGCTGTTTAAAACCCAATCATAGTCCCCAAATAGAAATTGCTTTCTTGATTTTCCTCCAAAACCACTCCTGTGAGGCGGTTGTGAAGACAATGCAATTGCGCATGCAACACACAAAAGACACAAGAGCTAAATGACATCTATACCAGCAAGTGGCATCTCTTCAGCCCTGACTGCAAGAGGAGGAGTCCGTAGCACAGAAGATGGACAACAGGAGAAGCTGAAGATGCTGATCCTCATCTCAGCTCACATCTCTACAGCTCACCAGCCTGAGACTACCAGGAATCAGGAGAGGAGAAAAGGCTTTAAACTGGGTGAGAGATTGGACAGTCAGCACTGATCTTTCTTACCATCTCAAAGTCTATGAATGTCGATGTCGTCTGCCTAGGATTTCATCTTGGGAGGGGAAGAAAACTTTGACAGAGTTCATTGAAAGAAACAATGGTAAGATAAAGTTTTTTTATGATTCGATGTGTTAAGTTTAACTGATTCCAAAAGACTTGCTACTCTTGTATATATCTCATTTGATTTGCAGAACACTGAGTCTCAAAAGTTACAAAGTTAGCAAAGTTAAATAACTAAAAGTCACACAAGAAAGAAAAAATAGAAAGAGCTATCCTATGCTTTTTAAACTCTTCTGTTCTTTGTTAAGCAGGGTGTTATGCGCATCACGAACATTATCTCATTTAATCCTCACTTAACCCTACAAGGTGGACAGTTTATCTCCAGTCTTCAGAAGAAGAAACAGCCTTGAAGAAATTAAGCAGCTGCTGACTGTAACAGAGCAGGGATTTCACCCTACATCTATCCAGTTCCAAAGAACATGTGCTTTCTTCTTTGAAGTGTGCAAAAAACATTAACTAAATTTGAACTTTCAGCAGAACATAGACATCCTTTGTCCATGGATAAACTTGATTAGATTTATAAAAGGAAAAGATAGGCACTAGTGAAAAGTTGTGATGGGAAGAATTTTTTTTTTTTGTGACTCTGTCAAATAAAGGCAATGCCAATTTTTATATGGTTCTGTCTGAAGAGGAAAATAACAAATTTATTCCACAAGGGGAAATTAATTTAAAATTTTCTCATGGATACCTGTAATACTCCCACAGAGGTTCTGATATTGCTGCAACAACATGCTGCCATAATTCACTTAAAAGATAAGTGAGAGTGTTAATGTTCTAGATGCAGAAAATTGGTGGGAATTGGGCCATCAGTTCTGGATAAATACTGCCCTTAGATACAGATCAATGCAGATGAGGAGGATTCTGTGTGCAATTTCTAAGCTCATATTAGTATAGGTATATAAAAACCCAGTGAACATGCCTTTCAAATGCAAAACAACCAATCCAGAGCCCATACTCTCAACCATCTTCTCTATCGGGCTCTCACATTTTGGGCTATTAATTACCTTCCCTAATCACCACAGGGCCAGATATCAGACAACATGAGACAGCCCTTATTCCCCAGAGCTCACTGAAATTATTCAAAATAGCCCACCTTAAGCCTGTTTAACCTACCTTGCCCATTTCTTCCCACAGAAACTACAATAAAGCTTCTTGCCCACAGTTTCCTCTTTTCCCTCTGCTTTCTGAGCAACCACAGTGCTTCCTTGGATGTGTCTCCCCCTCCCCATGGTGTGGTGTGGTGTGGTGTGTTGTGATGTGCCTGCCCCCTCTTCTTGGGAACTGTAATACATTGTCTTTTCAATGGCAGTTGTTTGCTGATCCGGGCCTCTGACCATACCTAAATAATAAAACCTATTAAACAGAGAGCTCAGCCTTCTTACAGCAAAGAAGTATGTTTGTCACCCTCTTGTCAAGGAACACCAATTTCCTAACAGATGAAACCTTGAAATTAAAACTGTGTATTTCTTGGCCTAAATTCAACACCCCACATTATCTGTTCTCACTTTCCTTGCTTGCCTTAGAACCAATCTATACTTGGTTCTCTGTGAAGTCTGAGAAGTGGAACAAAACTCAAACTAAGGTTTTAGCAAAGCCATCCTAGAGATAATGTCTGAACTGAAACTTAAAGGGTGAGTTAGATATAGCTACGTGAAGAGAGAGTAGTGAACCAGGCAAAAATAATGGCACAACATAAGACCTGAGGGAGGAAGAAAGACTCTGCACATTGGAGCCACAAACACCTCATTATTTCTAACGTGAGCGAGGAAGTGGCAGGGAAAAAATATAGGGAAAGGCTAGGTCACAAATGGCCTAGGACAAAACAAATACACTTGGCCCATATTTATAGAAAAAAGGTATCCATGTGGAGTTTTGTTCATTAAAGTAATATGGTCAGATTGGCATTAGCTAGCTGTACTCTTCTTTCTAAGAAGTTTCAGACTTTCACTACAGCTCTCCTCTTCTTCTGACCCCTCATCAAAATCACCCTTGGCAACCCATTCATGGAATTCTAGACTTTTCTAGCCTGCTCCTCCAATTTCTTCCAGCCTCTGCCCATTACCCAGTTCCAAATCCACTTCTATTTTCAGGTATTTGTATATTTCAACAACCCCGCTTCTCAGTCCCGATTTTCTGTCTTAGTCCCATTTTCTGCTGCTGTAACAGAATAGCACAGACTGAGTAACTTAAAATAAACATAAATGTATTTGACTCACATTTCTGGAGGCTGGTAACACCAAAAGCGTGGCGCTGCCATCTGGTGAGGGCCTTAGTGCTGTGTCATCCCATAACCGAAGGTGGAAGGTGGAAGGCAAGTGAGTATCTGAGACAGAAGGAAAAAAGCCCAAGCTGTTACAATTTTAATCTAATAAGCGATTTCTTTTTAACAATTATCAGAAATCTGGATTCTTATATTAAACCTATGTAAGTAAAGTTATAGAGTAGTCACTGAAATTTGGTATTGATAAGGAAATTAATTGTGTAGATAGTTATTTTAAAGATATTGTTTCTATATTTCTACATAGATTTTGTGTTTTAAAATGCCATTAATCAGATTAATCAAGGCAGATTACTAATTCCAAAATTTTTCTAAGAGAGGCAAGACACATGCAAATAATATTTGCAAAATGAAAACTACCCATAGCTCAGAACAGCTGTAATTAAGTTTTTTTATTTTATTTTTTTAACAATTGAATTAAACATCAGACTAATTAAAGCACGACTTTCTGATTAATTTTCTTCAATATTTATTGGTTTTTGTAATGCCTAAGATCTTTCATAACAAGATGATCATTCCTATTAACATGTTAACAGTTTGGATCCAGAGTCTTCTAAAATTTTTTAAGGTAAATTTAATAAATAATGGTTCTCGGTTTGCACTCTACTATTTCCTAAGTTGTTTTTACTTTTACTTCTCAAAATTAGATTTATTATCTGTGTATGTTCAAAGTGGCTTTGAGAGAGCCAAGGTAATATTCTATTTGGAAGTGAGCCAACCACCTGAGATACTACACTCCCAAATTGCTATGGGAGCCTTTACTCAATGAGAACCTTGTAAGCAATCGTATTTTTGATTCGGTGGCCATAGAAAATTTTTAACTAAAACCTCTGTCTGAAAGGCAAGAAGAATGAGGAAAGAAAGCTTTCATATGGTATATAAAAAAATGATTTTTTTTCTTCACTAAGGTGACAGACACCTGCTCACCTCCCTTTTAACTATTGGTAGATTTCTCATGAATCAATTACTTTTTAATGGATGAAACTTCTTCACTGTGATTGTTGGGTTAGTAATTTGAGATCATCTTTCAGATGCATTATAACAGATATATTTCCTTTTTTTAAATGTATTGGTAAAGTAAAAAAAATCACAGTAATCTTTATATATATGTGTGTGTATATATACATATACATAAATGGACTAAACACTAACTTTAAAAATGCAAATCACTAAAAACAGAAAGAAAACCATGGACTAAAGAAATAAAAGTCTCTTTTTCAATATAATGAACTCATTTAGGGACATTCCAAACTCTTAAGAACTTATTATATCATTAATATAAAATGTTGGCTAAAATACCTGGTTCACTAATGTTACAAACACTGTGGACATAATTTTTGGCTATTTGACCCCAGTACATTCTTACTCCCAAGTACAGGTGGCCGTTTCTCCCAAGGTAGGTTTTATTATTCAGATGGAAACTATAAACTAAACCACTAGCAAAGTGGACCCTTAAGGATTCTCAACAATAATTATTCCTTACTTTGGAAAACCTTGAACTCTGTTAAAGCACTACAGATGATAACAATGAGAATTATTTCCTAATCCACTTGCTAGCTATTTGATCTTGAGCAAATCACTTGCTTTACTGGTTCTCAGTTTCTTCAACTGTAATATGAAAAATATTAAATTAGAAAGTCACCAAAGCCTTCTTATCTTTTAAAAATTCTAGAAATCTATGATTCTAAACATTGCTATTCAATTTGCTGTCTACCTAGATTTCTTTTTATGGCTTCAAGTTTCATTTATTTTCACTGAAACTCTGATCATAACAGCGACAAGATTTTCTTGAATCCTTAAAAGATTGGGGAGACAATTTATTATAGATAGATATTGGTTATGTGCAATATTCTTAACGAAAGATAGTAATATAGCTATTTTGTGCTTCCTTCCTTTTCTCTAAGGACTAATTCAGGTGTTTAGAATCACTTTAAAAAATAGACCATTTTCAGAGCAGTTTTAAGTTCATAGAAAAATTGCATGGGAAGTATAGAGAGTTCCCATATACTCCTTTTACCCCTCCTCCCCAGTTTTCCTTATTATTAATATCTTAAATTGGTGTGGCACATTTGTTACAATTGCTAAGGCAATATTGATACATTATTGTTAACTAAAGACCATGATTATGAAAGTTACTATTCAGTTTACTCTTTACCTAAACTTTTCGAGTACTTATTATGTGGCACTTTTCTAAATGTTTTAAAATGTTTTACATGTACTAAATCATTACATCTTCACAAAATCCTTATCAAGGCATACTGTATGATGATATCCATTTTATAAACAATCTGAAGCACAGAGAGCTTAAGTATCATGCCTAAAGTTATAAGGTTAATTCACAGTAAAGATGGGATTTTGATTTAACTATGCTACTGACTTTATATTTCTTCAAAGTGTTTTGTGAAACACTAGTTCTCCGAAATTATTGTAAAAATACAGAGCTTATATCAGTTATGACTGTTTCAGTTTTAAATGACAAAATATTAATCCAAATCTACTTAAATAAGAGCAAAATGTATTAGCTCAAGAAGCCAAATGCTGTGAGGGGTTGCCTGGTTTTAGGAATATTGACTCAGATTACACATTATGATTTAATTGCCCTGCTTTTATTGTTGCTGTCTCCTGGGGCTCCAAGCAGTAGAAGGACGGAGACAGCAACTGTGGTCCTCACATCTCCTCAGCCCTACTCACAACAGAGTGACAGAGTCTTCCATAAGTCTCAATAAAAATATATTTGTGTCATATTATCTGTTTGGTTTACATGTTCATCTCCAAATCAATCACTGTGGCTAGGAAAAAATCATGAGTAGACTGGAGTTAAGGCTGTATCTCCTGCTCCATGCTGGGGTTCTTGGTAGAATATCAATGACCAAAATCACAAATAAATAGTGGGAATGGGAGTATTTTCCTTGATAGATATTAGGACGCAGTTACTAAAATTGGTTGATGGATGTTCATAGATGTCCAGTACAGATAGTTAAACTTATTTTAGAAATAATTCATAATTTATTTCCGTCTCAGAAGTTACCAATGCATGAGGGTACTAAAACCTCCAATAAGTTCTGCAATGAAAAAGTCATTTCAACTCATTGTTTCCCAAATTTCTTTGGCCATGGAGCAAATTATTTAAGCAAATATTTATTAACATTCCTTTGAACTAGGGCTCTTCAGAATATACTTTGGGGAATGCCACTGAAGACTCAGATTCTGACTTCTAGAAACTAACCTAATATATAAGACTTACACTTTTGTTTCACTTTTTCTACATCATTTACTTACCCTAGCTCACATAAATCTGGCTTATATTAATCAGTGTTGAAAATAAAACTCATCCAACACATAATGTTTTAACAATATAACTCATTTAAAACCTTTCAATTCTGCACCTGTATGATTATTAAAATATCTGATGCAAACATAATGAGTAAGATGTGCAACGTATGTGGTATGGTCATGCTTGAGGCTCTGCCTTGAGGGGGGAGGGGGGCGTGGGCAATATACATAACCGTAATATTTGTACCCCCATAATATGCTGAAATAAAAAAAAAGCCAAAAAAAAATATCTGATGGAAAGCAGAATCATATTTGATTATCTGTATAATTTATAAGGAGTTTTATCTATTAGATTTTTCAAATTTTAACATAGCTTAGTGGTTTAAAACCACAAATATTTATTATTTGTTATGATTTTATAGGTTGGCTAGGTGGTTCTTTTGATTTGGGTCAAATCAGCTAGCACCAGATGGTCTAGAATGGCCTCATCCTTTTGTCTGGTATTTGGTGAACTTAGTGGTCTGGAATGGCTTATCTGGACTTCATGTGGTATCTCTTGCCCAAGTAGGGAAGCTGGGCTTCTTAGTATGGCTATTTCCTATTTCAAAATAGCAATAAGTGAGGGCAAACACCAAAGTGCAAACACTTTCAAAACCTCTGCTTTGATCATCTTTGTTTAACATCCCAATTGCTAAAGCAAATGAGATGACCAAACTCACCTCCTGATGGAAGAAACTTCAATGGCACATTGCAGAGGGGAGTACAGAATATGCATACAGAAATGGGAAGAATCAATGATCACCCTTACAAACTACCATGGAGCTCTTAAAATTCAGCTTTCCCAAATTCTAGATTTAGTTTATTAAGCATATGGTTTAACTACTTAAATGAACTGCAAATATCAAGCTATATATTAAAATGACATATGCATGGAAAATGAACAAAGGACCTTCGATTTTTCTGAATATTTAGGTCATGCTTAAATGAGTAGACTTGTTCAGCAAGACCCCAAAGTGTACGTGTAGGAAAAATGATAGAGGTTTTGTGGTAAGATTCCCTGTGAACAGACTCTGAGATGCAAAGTTGCACGCAGAAGTTTCATGGACGACTACCTGTAGGAAATACCCGTAAGGAAGTGCAGAAAACAAGAATGGATGGAGAGAAAAATCTCACTGCAAACAGTTAGCTGTCAGCAGACTATATTTCATGCAGCTGACGAAAGAGGCCCTCAGTCCCAAAAAGAAGATCTGAATTCAGCATCAACTGAAAGACTTTAAGGAGAATGATTGCAGCACACTACAAGAAAAATATTTTTCAATGGCAGAGGAAAGTGTAGAGTTCCCATCTTTGGAAGAATTTAAAAACCTATTAAATAAGCACTTTGTGACTACTTTGTAGAACCATATCATGGGACTTTTGACTAGTTCATCTTAGGCACACTCTTTAAACCCTGAGATTTTATTATTTCTTATTGTCTACAAAGTGAGTTTTAGAATAGTATCAGAATCATTGATAAAAGAAAGAACTGTAGTGGATTTGTCGGAGTATATGTAAAGCCTCTTTTTAAAAAAAATTCTTGAAGAATATACATGGACAGTACTGATGAATTTAACGTACAGTATCTCATCTGTTTGGTTCTATTCAATTGCTTTTAAAGAGGGTATGTAGTTAAACTAATTGCAATCCTGGGTACATTTCATTGGTATTGTTAATATACATACATAAGGACTCTTCCAATAAAATAGTCAAATGTGAGATTGAGGAAATATGACTCGGACATCATTGCTTGCAAGCATGCCTACTGACAAAATGAAAATAAATATCTCCTGGATCCTCAAGGTAAGTTTGCAAATTATAGAGCTGTGTATGCGCTCTCAAATATTGAACATACAAGGTTTATAACCATGTATGCAATTATGTGTTTACAATCAAGCTACGTATGAAATTATTAAGGGGGGAATTTATATTTAAAAAAAACACCGAGGCCAGGCACGGTGGCTCACGCCTGTAATCTTGGCACTCTGGAAGGCCAAGGTGGGAGGATCGTTTGAGCTCAGGAGTTTGAGACCAGCCTGACCAAGAGTGAGACCCTGTCTCTACTAAAAATAGAAAGAAATTAGCTGGACAACTAAAAATATATAGAAAGAATTAGCCAGGCCTGGTGGTGCATGCCTGTAGTCCCAGCTACTCGGGAGGCTGAGGCAGGAGGATCTCTTGAGCCCAGGAGTTTGAAGTTGCTGTGAGCTACGCTGATGCCACAGCACTCTACTCAGGGCAACAGAGCGAGACTCTGTCTCAGGAAAAGAAAAAAAAAGCTACTGGGACTTGCTTTGTTTTTTTCCCCTAGTAAATTTCTTGAATTTGGAGAAATAATATTATCTATAAAGTAATAATTAGGGAAGAAATATGACATCATATTCCACCACAATTAAATTATGCAAGTAAGAAATGATAAAAATGTACATGAATAATTTCATTGGGGTAATTTATCTATACCTAATCCAAAAAGATTCTATGTTGTCAAAAGATTGCAACTTTTAACAAAGCAAAAGTCCCGAGGTACACTGAATAGATTTGATAATATTTATTAAATAATTTATGTAAACAAGAATAAAAATCAATATATAATATGCTGAATTTTACGAGTAAATATTCAAAAAGTAAAGTAAAATATCGCTTTATCCCTGAAGAGTTGCAATGCACTGACATGAAACACTGGATTCCACATCATCCCTAAGTGCTCACTTCCTGGCAGGTTGTGCTGAAACTCATCTAAGGCCTCCTATACCAAAACCACATTGCTCTGGATGCCACTTTATGTTGTTACGTGCAAAAGTGCTCACCCAATGTTAGATGGAGACCATTAGTCTGCGTCACTGCTACCATATGTCAGTGAGCACCTACCTGGCTTTTAGGGTGTAATGAATGGTAACCATAGTGTGCTGATTCTGCAAACAATGAACCATTTTTCTTCCTTAAATAGCAAAGATTATGTTCCTCCTGAATTGACACAGGTCAATGACCTAACATGTCAAATGAAGGAAAGAATTACAGCAAAAACTGTTGGATTTTTTTGCTTTCCTCTTTAAATAGCTAAATTGTGAGACATGTGCTTGAGTTTCATGACATATTTTTGGCTTATTATTCTTTATCAATAATTGTCTTACTATTTTTGATTATTTGTACCACCTACTCCATTGCTAGTTACACTATTATTGGTTTGCCAAACCAATAATTTTTTTGAAAATTTTTACTACTTTGGGAATGTGAACACAATCATACATTTTGATAGACAGAATAAGCAGAAATGCAATAAAACCTAGTCATTAAACTGAGAAGTCTTTGTTCATTATCAGAAAGTATTTATTAAGCACATATGTGTATTTCTTCCTATGTTGATTTTCAAGTAGATAACTACTATAACTAGACTGGGTCTTCATTGATCTGTGTTTACAACATTGCTTTGGGGCAACATGGATTCAATCAATTTGGAGCTAAAGTAGTAATTTTGAACAATACCAATGCTAAGTACTTAGTCATCAATACAGGGTTGAATAGCTCATCTGATAGTTTTGTCTTAATGACTGAAATGTCTTTTTGACCAATTCAATTTGACCATTTATAAGGTAATCAATTGTTTTAGTATTGATCTGTAAATGACATATCCAGGAAATCACATAAACCTTGTCACAGGCTCTTAATATAACTCAAAGTTACTTTTAGTTGACTATGCCTCTGATTCACAATGTACCAGTTGCGTGAATAATTCTTTAAAACAAAAAGTTTTAGTCCCTTAGTTTGACTGTCAAGGTTGAAGGTACAATTGGAATTTTTTTTAACATTTAAGTGCTTATAAAATAATCGAAACTGTAGGGATAGAAATTAACATTGTTCTGGTTTGGTATGGAAATTCAAAATTAATTCCAAAACTGATAAATTGATGTGTATATGCCTATATTTAATTTGTAGCAGTTTAGATGTTCAATTATAAACTATTTATTCACCTATTTTATTAAATGCTAAGCATATTTGACTATAATTAATCAAGACATAAACAAAAATATATTTTATTAGCCATTTACTGAGTTCTGTTTCTTTAGTGATGTCATCTCTCTTTTCTTTTTTTTTTTTTCTTTTTGGTGATGTATAGAAATCTGACTTTCTGCAAAACAAAAATAAAATAAACTGGAAAGGTTTGTGAAAATTTATTAAATTCTAGGCACACCAAATTTACTCAGTTGAATCATTTGGAGGATATATTTTGATATGCTTGTACTCTCTGCCTCTATTTATTCTTTTCTCAAAAGTTTGTATTATTATGCCAGATAATTCACTTAAAAATATGGTTGATCACTTTTGAGATGAGAATTACAGAGACATAAGCATTTTTTACAATGTGTAAAAGAAACTTTCAAATCTATTTTGAAGTATAATAGATGTAGTGATGAATACCTTTAAAATTAATTTGTTATTTTTATTTTATCTACAGAAAACAAGTATGACTGAGCCCAGTAATCCCTGTACCCTCCATGTTATCAGAGATAAGACTCTAACACCACCCTAACTGGTAAATCTTCCCAGTCTGATGTCAGTATTGCAGATTTTAGTGGTTTTTAAATTTATTGTCTTCAAGACTTAAAATCCCATGAGAAAAATAATTATAATGATAAGGCACCTTTTACTCTAAGCTGAGATCACATTTTTAGTTGCTTCTATATTCAGCCTTATTGATACAACCATACAATTTGTGATCAATAACACAAACGTTTTTTTCAGAAGTAGTTGTACCATCAATCTAACCACAGCACTACATCTCGAGTTTGAATGGTAAGAGAAGAAAAAAAAAATCATTATGTACCTATTATGTTCTCAGTGGTTTATATCCATTATCTTGATTAAATCTTAATTTAAAACTGTGAAGTAAGTTTTGAAATCCTAATTTTTCAAATGAGGAAACTGATGCTCAGAGAGACTAATCGCCTTTTCCTAAGTCTTGTTTATAAATGGTGGGGCTGGAATATGCAACTGATTCATTTGTCTTTGAAGTTGCCAACATTTTCAATATATCAGCATCTCTTGACACGGTGGATACCCCCATTCACATCAGAATTGCTGGGGAAACTTGTTAAATTATAAATTCCAATGCATCAGCCCAAACTAACTGAATCAGTCTCTGAATGTCTCAGAAAATGCTGGTTGAAATAATCACCCCATTGATGCTCACACATCACTGACCTGTGTGGGTACCTTTCAGCATGGTCCATGCCCCTCCTTAAGCCCTTAATGCTTCTGTCTGTATGTGATCAGAGGACCACATATTCCTGGGATTTTCTAACTTCTTCTGACCAATTTCTGTTTTTATTCTTAATGATAGAGATCAAGATTTTTCCAAGAGAGACAGTTATGAGAATTCCATCAACGATTAGATGAAGATATAAATAGCACACTGATCAAGCCAATTGCTGACATGAAGCTGGGAGAGGTATTCAACATGCTGGAGGAGACTCAGTTACAGAATTAAAACAATCTTCACAGGAGAGAACAATGAGCCAAATTAAGAATTAGAAAATGTAGGAGTTACAAATTTTACCTACTATAATGAGGGTCTAAACACTGACCACAAATGGGCAGTAGAAAGACGATGGGGGCATAGTCTAAAGCCATGTGGAAAAGATGGAGTTTTAAAAGATCGATAGTGTGGTGTGCTGCGACCATTCTTCTTCTCAATAACACAGAAACAAAACATTCAGAAGTAAAATAAATAAAATAAAGTATAATATGATCTCAGGCTTTGACAGACTTAACAAATTAGGGAGGGCCTCATTTTTATTTTTATTTTCATTTGGTGTCAGTTGTGCAGCATGTGGAGTTTGGTAGATGGTTCTACTAGTACCACAGTTGATTAATGACATTGACAAATTGCATTGTATAGTAATAAGATTACCCCAAAAGGCGAGGAATGTGATACTAGGTCACTTGAGGAATGGATGAAGACAAAGGGAGTGTTTGACATGAGGAAGAGAAGTCAGGTGATGTGTGATAGTCATCTTTTTAAATTTGACAGACCGCCCTGTATAAAAGGGATGGACTTACTCTATGTGGCTATGGAGTTTGAACTAAGAATAAGGAATTGAAGCTTTAAAAATTTCAGAACATAAGAAAGGAATATTTTTTAATGATTAGAGGAATAATTAAACACCAGAAACAGCAGCATCAATACAAATCTACTTGTCCAGAGCACTGTAGAGTGAGTCGCACATAGTGTCTGATCCCTTTCGCCCTGTCATGACCCTGATCTTGACTGTCTCGCCTGCCATGTTATTCTGAGCACCTGGCATGTAGTTATCTCTTTAATAAATATTTCTCAGTGAGTCAATGCACAAGACTGTATGATTCTGAATTGCCAAACATATACTCATCCTAAAAGGGAAAAATAATGTTGATTTTTCTTCCAACCTTGTTCCCAGCATCCCATGATCACCTCTCATCTACTTCTAGCCAACTAGAGAAAATCTACTTCTGTCTGGCTGATTGTGATAGATAACTGAGAATTTGCTTTTTTCAGTAGTAATATATCACCTAGAAATCCTGAGTTTTGATGATTTTAGCAAACAAATAGCTTTTGAATGGTCTCAGTAAACTGGCCACTTGACTAAACTTCTATTAGCTACTAGTAAGAACATAATCCAGAAAAAGGCACATTTCAAAAGGGGAAAAATGATGTGATTAAAAATAAACCTCTTAAGATTGTGATAAGGGTGAGATGCTTGACCTGCAAAGGCATATGTGAGTGCCTTTACAATGGTTATTCAAGGACACTGGAAACTGCATACAGACAAAAAACAATTATAACCTCAAGCCAAATGATGTATAAAACTCCACCATTAGAGTTTAATTTACTTTAATTATTATTACCTTGCGATCATTGTTAACATCTTGGGCAGGACAAGGAGTGAAGGTTCATGCATTAAACCTATATAAAATATCCACCTTATTTTTATATAGAATGGACTATTATTGCCTATGTTAATACAGAGCAATAGGTGATTTCAGTCCACACTGAATTCCAGAAATATTGTAACACCTGCTAGTAAATGTACATCTGACTTACCCCATAGATAACTGATTTGGAAGCACATTATATTGATTTAATTATATATTAACTTAGATTTATTTCTTATCAGCAGATGCCATATTTTTAATTTTCTACAACATCGATATGCAATGCTTTAGGAGTTAGATCCAAGTTGTGGTACTCATTAGGTTTAGGTGTGGCCCTTTGTCCCTACTCCTCCCTCTCTTTGGAACAAAATTGCTCTGATTAGTATTTTTCTCAAATTAAATCGTTTTAGTTATCACAGATCACAAGTTTTTCAGTTTCTGCTATTTATAGGCTCTGCAGAACTTTTCTCATGCACAGGGCAGTAGAAATAGACACACAATTTTCCTGAATGTTTTATTCCAGTGATTTATCTTCTGTAACATGACTGTGGTTGAGAAGTGATAATGATAAATACATGACAAGTTATAAATCTCCTGTAAACATGTACACATCTTTAATCACAAAAAATTCCTGAAGGCAATACATATTTAAAACAGGTAAATTATCTAGTAATGATTTGATATTCGCTGGCAAACAAAAGCTTTTTTTTTCAATTACTTTATTACATAGAATTTGTCATATTTATTATTAAAACCATCTGGGAAAATATTGAGTAAAGCCATATTTGCTTCCATTTAAAAGTCAGGGAAATTAAGGAAACGAACACTTCATCTTTAGATACACTTTATATTTAGCCTTCATCTTTCACATGAATAACATATTTTTACTATACATAACAAAGCAAGTGGTGGTATATGTTATAACTCGATATTTCTTTCAGCAAGCTTTATCTCAATGGACATTTATTTTGTTAGCTTGTGAAGCAAGAATGTTTATTAGTTGGTTCAGACAATTTTAAATATTCTTGCTGTCTGACTACAATGGCATGCAGCAAGGACTCTTAACAAATCTTTTGTGGTTGGATCCCAGGCAGCATGAGAACTCAGATTACAAGTGTAAAGTCTCCAGGTTTCAAGTATTCCCAGGTGCTTGGAAAGGTTTCTGTGTTTTAATTATTATAGCATAGAATCAACTGTATAGTTGGCTCTGTAACCACCTTTCCTTACCCCTGCACACACACACATGTGCACACGCACTCTCATGCTCACACGCCCCGCCTACCCAGATAAGGGGTGTCAGATATCACATTCAGAACCCAGTGTTCCCCATTCAGGCAGCACAAAGGACATTCCATGGTGAAGAGACACAATAGGGAAAGAAGGACTTCTTCAAAGCAAGAGGGATTTACCTGGTCAGGTCAATCTATAACGATAGGAAGGTGAGCTAGGAAATTGTCCTAATGATCTAGGTGGTAAATTGATACATCTTAGTGATTAATTGCATGTGGGGTTCTATTGCCCTCTCCCTTCCATATCAAATTTTTCTTCCTTTGATTATTCTCTCCTGGATATTCTCTAAGATCTTGAAAAATTCTTTATATATTTCTTTTAAATATTGATTTTTCTGTGGATTTTTCCTCACTCTGTGTTTTCCATTTATGTATTTGTTCATTCACTCATTTTTCATTGTTACTGAATGCACATAATCTGGTTTCTAAGACACTTGGAATACAAAGAGTTATAATAGTCTCTACCCTGAAAAAAGAAGTATTTAGTCTCACAGGTGACAAAATCAAGCAAAAAATAAGGTGCTCAGTAAACATGAGTTTGTTCCCCAAATACATCTGTGTTCCTGTTTCTTCATGTGTTTCCTAAGAGTAAGGTTTGCATATTGTTTTTCTTGTCAGCCTAAATACCAACATCATGCCTGACTTATGTAATAAACTAAATAAACTTTTTGCTGAATTCTTCACAATTAAATATTATCTTCTAAATAAACTAATTGTAATTCCTCATCCTAATTGACCTGAGTTAGTAGTAAAGCTACTGCTCCTGTTTATTGTGCCACTTTAATCAATATAGCCATAATGACACATAATGACAGAAAAAGAATATGTTCATTGGACATTTTTCTATTAAAATATCTGATGCTATTATTTTGTAATTTCCAAATAAAATCATAATTATTATAATTACTTTTGGGATTATTTACATGTTTGTTAACTATATTATCTTAGCGTTCTGTGTTTTTTTAATATTGAATTGATTTTCAGAAGCCAGTGCAAGAGCCTATTAGGTGGGCATTTGGCCACTTGCCCAGTGGCTTCACATTTAGTTTGCATTTGATGAGTAGAAGTAGAAAAAGAAGGTAGCTTACTGTGGTTTATGGTTCTTTTTTTTTTTTTTTTCATTTCTGTCCCTTTCCCATAATAGTTGAAATACAGATATCAGTGATCAACATACTTTGACTGGCAAAACATACACTGGATAATACAGTTTGAAAAGGAAAAATTTTAGTACCTATCATGTCTTAGACACTGTATTTGGCACTGCAGAGATTTTTTTTAAGTATATATTGCATATGTTTTACATATTATTATTATACAGAGACACAACCTTAAATATTTCTGAGGTCTTAATAAAATCTTTTATAGCCCCACCAGGGATTTGATCTTGTTCTCAAGGTTTTTAACTTGAAAAACTCTGAAAGACTAACAATGAAACTATATTCTCTAGAACCCAGCAGGCCCTGGATCTTTTATATTTAAAGGTTCTTCTTTTAGCTTATCTCTCTTCTCCCATATTCGACTACATGTAACAAAAAGAAGCCAGGTGGCAACTTCAGTCCTTGGCTTAGAAATCTCCTAACTAAAGTTCATTAGGTTTATCCTTTTGCTTACCTTTAGCAACAATGTTGCTAAACTTTCTGCCACTATATATCAAAGATTCTCTTTCCTGTAGCTTTCAACAGTATTTTCCTTACTTTCCTTTAAGCCCTCACTAGCAGCTTCTTTCATGGCCATCAACGTTCAATAACAGTCTCTTCATGGCCCTTTAAGCTTTATCTAATACTCTCTTCAAGGTCCTTCGAGCTTTATTTCAGCTGCTTCCTGGTCCCAAAGCTACATTTTAGGTTTTGTTATGGTAGCATTTTAGTTTTAACAAAAAAATCTGTTCCAGTTACTATGACTGCATAAAAAATTACCACAAAACTTAGTGGCATAAAACAACCCTGTATCATAGTCCTGGTTTCTCTGGATCAGGATTTTCAGGGCACACATGAAAAAGCTCATCTCTGCTCTACTTGACTGTAGCTAGAGCTTCTCAAAGACTGGGACTGAGATGATCTGAAGGTTCACTCACACATCTGGCAGGTGATGCTGGTGAGACTCACAGCTGAGGACTGCAATAGCCAGGCTCTTCAAGCATCTTTTTATCTCGCTGTGCCCTCTCCATGTGAACTCTCCAGTATGTTGGCTTCAAGGTAATGACACTATTATATGTTGGCTCTGGGATCCTAAAGAATGTGTCCTGAGAGCCAGGCAAAAGCTGTATCACTTTTTCTATTTAGACTCGGAGGTCACACAGCATCACTTCTGCCACATCCAACTTGTTAGAAGTGTCACCGAGGCTGGAAGAAAGAGAATTAGACTCTACATCTTGTGGCAGGCATGTCAAAGAATTTGGAGACATGTTTAAACCCACTGCAACCACATGTGCATATAATGCAGAAAAAAGAGCACGAGAGAGAGAGAGAATGAATATACAAGAACACACATAATTATAGACACAATAGGCAAAATTATTATTCATCACTAGTGATCAATGACAGTATAATCTGGCTGCACACAGCACGTCCTTGGAGAAGTAAAGAAAGACACAGCCAGAAATGCTGGTGGTATCAGGCAATATTTCTCATACTGGACTCTTTCTCTCTCATTCTCAGAGCTTGACCTATTTTCCCCCCACCTGTAGGCTCCTCCCTATACTTGTTCACAGATCAAGCCGAACTCATGGCAGGATAAACTTAGACCTTGCAGTCTTAGCAACTAAGCTTCTTCGTTGTTTCACTCCTGAGTTATGAACTGTTGAGCCTGATTTCCTGGCCCCTATCTTGAGTCTCAGTTCTTATGTATAGACTCCTGTTCTTATTTCTATTGCATCCTTTTCTGAAAAACTTTTATTCTGAATGATCTTACCTGTAGGTATGCTGGATCCTCAGATTAAACTTCTGAGGAGAGAATAACTCCAGTGGAGAGCATTAGGAGGAAAGGCAATTAACGTTTATTGAGTTTTATCTCAAGCAGATGCTCTGTTAGACACTGTACATGTGTAGCTTCCTTAACTTAGTCTGAGAAAGAGGAGGTGAGCCCGTCTCCTTGGGTGAGGTTTGGCAGGGTTGGGATATTAAAGGGCCAGGCTGGATTAACAGAAACAGCTGTTGCCCCTGCCAGGATTGTGGCAAATGGGGGCTAGGAGAGACTTTGTCACAAAGATTGGATAAAATTGGGAGATGTGTAGACTAGCATTGTGTGTATGTGTATGTGTGCATAAATCTGTAGTTTACTAACTTTGAACTCCACAAACATTTATCTATTCATATTCACATTCATATTCATAGTGCCTAACTAGTCCTAGCTTTTAATAAATGTTTATGGAACTGAAAAAGAACTAAACTATTGAGTACGTGGGTTCAGAAAATAAGAGAAGGGCCTCTATCTATATGGGGCAATCAGACACCAGACAACGCTAAGCACCTAATCTAAATTATGGGAAGAAGGGGCCCCTTCTTTATTGTTACGATTATTTTTCTCTTCCTGAGAAAGTCAGCAGGACCATGTTTTTAGTTTGCAGGGCTGTTTTCCTGCAAGAACACAAGCAGGGAATTACTTCCTGAGAGATCAGAGTCCTTTCCTTTTTCTTGTCATTCTCTTTCAAAGCCAACTTTGTCTGGGAGACTGGCATCTGCTTCTTATAAAAGGAACAAGATATATGTAGGGCACGACTTTGGGACATTACTCTTCCTGACCTCTTGCTGCCATGATGTGCCTAGAAGTGTCTGACATATCTTTACCTCTCAGTTGGGTTCCTCTATTCCCCTGTTGACCTGAACTGAGATCAGAGATTACAATAATTCATAGGCACACAGAGGCCTGAGCTTTTTCCTTGGCTCCCAAAATTGAAACACCAAAGCGAGTTTGGAAATAAAGTGTGAGATTTGAGACAAAGGTGCAATCATGCTATAGGAGATGTGGCAGAAATGCAAACTGATAGCAGTTTCCTTTCTGCAAGACACACAGCTAGATTCCATTTCTCAGCCTGCCTTGCAGTTAGGTAGCTGAGACTAGCTGACAGAGTATGAACAGCGAATTACAGCAAAACCCCTTCCAGCTTGCTTTCATATGACACAGTGATTTGGAAAGGTAGGTATTGAGGATGACAGAGTCACAAATGGAAGGTGAAGGGCTTCCATTTGTGATTTGCAGGAAAGACGCCTAATAATCACAATCCCTGCCTGAGATGTTTGCAAGTGTGAAATAAGCTCATATTATGTGAAGTCTCTAAGATTTTAGGATGTATGTTTTTCATCAGCTCCTATATCCTTAACTAATAAAGAAGGTATTCTTGGGTTAGGAAAGCTAAATACATAAATTCTGTCCACAATGAGCTTTTACTATATGCTCGGAAGATAGTTATGACTGTCTTTCAAGTTAACTAACAACCAAAGAGTACAAATATATAAAAAATGAACTCCAGATGGGTTCTGTTGGAAAATATTACGGTATGCAATTTTTTTGAGACATAGGGTATTAACTCAGCTTTGAAAAACTGGTAGGGGTTTTATAATGATGAAGGAAGAAAGGAAGACCATTTTAGGATGAAGGGACATGATGAGAAGGGATGTGTGGGTCAGAAAGCCATAAATAAACCAGGATGAGTGGAGCTTATAATATATGTAAGATATTAGAGATTATTATGCACATAAAGATATATTATAAATAGACTCCAGAGATGGTGCAATACAAAATAGGTAATTTGTAATTCATCCTATATATATTAAAGAATCATTTTGAGGTAACTGTGCTGAGATACGGTTTGAGATTCTCCCTGGAATTGCCATCGTGGGCACATGCTTGGTCATCCCAGAGTGGCCACTGCGTGTACCCACAAGTTCACTAATGGTGGCAAGGAGAAAAGGGTTTGCCCATTATTGATATCAGTGGAAGTTCGATGGAAAGAGAGAGGCACATTCTCTGGAGTTAATCGTTACTATATATCAAAGGGTTTAGAAAACATTGATTAAGGAAAGAAGCATTTTCCTGATTGATTAAAAAAAATAACTTAATTATGGTCATCTACCCCTGCTAGCAGGTTATATAGGATATTATGCAGCATGCAATGTGTTATATAGTGCTTAATAAAAATAAAATTAAATAGAAACATAAAAGAACCGTTTAGAGATAGGATTTCAATGGTGAAGGCAATAGTTTGGAAAAAAGAAGGCAATGGAAAACCGGTGTCCAGAATACCAGTAAAATAAAAATTTAAATAATTGTAATATTGGTCATCAATAGTCTAAACTAAGGTGACAACGTTGAGAATAAAAATGCAGGACACTTTCTCTTTTGGCTATGAAGGAGCAATTTGTATGAGATTAGTCCTCCCACCATAAGCAACTATAAAACTGTGGGGAAAATATAGAAAACAATTGTTCAAGCATCAGACAACAGAGAGAACAAGTCAGAAGTTCCTGTGAGATGGGAAACTCATGACTTACAATTGCCATGGCTCTTTTCCTGGGGATATTTCATCAGCTATGACATAACAAGCTGGAGTCCAAGTGGAGCACAACAGTATAGCCAACGGAGAAGAAGCAGAAATCTGAGAACAAGCTGCTGATGTGGATGGAATCTGTGCAACATGAAGTAGGAGATGAGGGAACTGCTCAAAGGAAAAACCTAAGAAGTCTATGTAGAAATTCTTTGAAAAACACAACTTCTCAATACTGTCTCAAGAAGAAAGTTTAAAATCTGAATATCTTCCTATAAAGAAATAAAACTAATTATGAAAACTTTCCCACAAAAGTAACTTCATGCCCAGATGGTTAAATTGGTGAATTCTATCAACATTAAAAAAAGAACATAATACCAGACTTACATCCATTCTTTCAGATGCAAAATAGGAAGAATTTCCCAACTAATTTAGAAAGGGGCAGAATCCCAATAACAAAACATGAGAAAAGCATTATAAGAAAAAAAAATTGAAGACGAATATCCTTCAAGAACAGTTTTGCCATGATCCTCAACCAAATATTAACAAAATAAATCCAGTAAGATAAAAAGATAATAAATAATAACTAAGTTTTATCCAGGAATGCCAGATTTGTTCAACATTTCAAACTCGATATAATTCACCACAGTAACAAAATAAAGGGAAAGAAGCTATATATATCAATGACTCAAATAATATTGATCAATATAGCACATAAATAAACCTACATGTATATGGTCAATCATCTTTTAATAAAATTCCAATGTATGCAATACTGAAATCTTGTCTTTTTCAACAGTGGAGCTGGAACAATTGAACGTTCATATGGAAAAAAATGAAGTTTGACTCCTACCTTATAGCATATGAAACATTAATTTCAAATGAATCATAGATCTAACTTTAAAAGCAAACACTGTAAGGCTTCTAGAAGAAAGCAGAGTAGGAAATCTTTGATTTAGGGTTAGAGAATTATCTTTTAGATGTAAAAAGAAAAAAAAAAGCAGCACTAACTATCCATGGTATATCAAAGGTAGGGTTGTGGAAGTGATTGCTCTTGAATTTAGGAGTGCATTTAAAGACATAATAAAACAAGCTAAATTTAGTCTACTTACTAGTAACATCATATATTCATGAATCTAATAAATGTTTATGATGAAATACTCCTCCTTGGGGGGGAAAACATTTTATGGTCTAAACAATCACTATGATTACTTTGAATTTTAATAATACACATTTAAGCCTCATATTAGCAATTGTAATTAATGCATCCTTTAATGAACATTGTACTCTATGTGGAAATTAATTTGTGCAACTCCCAGCTATCTAGTCAGCTCCCAATATTCTCAGTGAGCTGCACATGTTCATTCCAGGAGTGAGTTTGCTTTGATTCAGAATCATTTGAGCTTGTGTTGGGCTCAGGTCATACCAATAACCTCTTTCTTATCACATATTCCTGTGCCTGAACAATAGCTTTGAAATGAAACAATAGCAAAGTGATTATATGACCAAGAAACAACCTGAGTTAAATTCAATTTTGTCATTCAGTGTGAACATTTGGGATTTCATTTGTGATTAAAATTTAAAATGGTAAAACAGATTGTGAATTTTGAGGTGCAATATTTTTGCTTTTAAGGGAAAATTTTAGTTCCTAAAAGAGATGTTTTCTAAGCTTGCATATTTTTAAAATAATATTTTTCTTTTTGTAGCTGGTAATTATTTATATTAAAACTAAATAATGAATCAAGTGAACACAGACTATAATATTATTAAATACTGTGACAGACCAACATGTTGATATGTTATTTATTTTTTGCAAGAAAAACTAATTTAGTTAAAAGTATTAAGGCGTTACTTTTCCCTTTTCTGCAGTGTAATATTTATTTTATACAACATAGACACTAGCACGCATACACACACAATGTATCTACTCTGTGTGTGATTCTGTTCCAAGAGAAGATTATACTAGGATAAATACAAGTCTTTGCTTACAGGAGGTAGAAGACAGCTTCCTCTCTAAAGAAAATAGCTGCTCTTTTTACCTTCCCCCAGTAGATAGCTCTTGACTTCTTTAAACGCTACATTTATTATGGTTTACATATGAATATATCTTCTCGCACTTAACCTCTTACTTTATCCAACAGAGTTCATGTTTAGGAGTGAGTTATGCAAATGAATAATGAAGGCTTGATGTAGAAGGCATAAAAACTTAGCTTTGGAGACTAACCTTTCAGAAGCACAAAACAATCATGTTAAACAGAAAATGCTTTTAAAATATTTGTTTTTAATTCACCCTATCTGCAAACTTGGTATATCAGAGAGGTCTTTGTCCCTACTCATACCCTCTTGGCAAAGCTTTTATTCCAGCAGAGGCTGTGACAACCAATTGTGCCTATGATCATCTTGACAGCACCTCAACCACTATGAACATTGAGTAAAACTGGAAATGAGAGAGAGTAAATATTGCCTGAGTCAGCACTTTACGAAGGACAGGACCTGGTAACACGTCTGTCCCTTTGGATAGACAATTCCTGGGCATCTTCCATGCATCTCCTTATATGGTCTCCAATGGGACTTAGGCTCAAGTTGTATATGGTAGTGAACAACTTGGATGACAACTTTAAACAATACACTCGTCCATTGATTCTTACCCTTCCCCTGTTCCTAGCCCTTCATTCTTATTCCTCTGATGTCTTCTCAAAATAAATAACTTGCATGCCAGCTCTTGGCTTGGGCTCTACTGTTTGGTAGACCCAGGCTAAAACATTCAGTAAATGTATTTTTTTAAAATCTTCTTAGATGCTCTGAATGAAGCTGTGCTCTGTATTTATGCAATATAGTTTGTTTTATTTCCAAAGAGCCATTTTCATTATGCCACCTGAAGACCAAACTTTGATAATACAAGTACATGTTTGCCTGTGTAGATGTATGTGTATATGCTTGCTTATCATAAAAAAGGTATTAATTATCCTGGCATTGAAGACCTTCTAGATTCTGATACCATTTACCTATCCAACTCCACTAGCTATTTCCACTAATATAAACAGTTAATTAAATTCAAACTTTTCCCCCTACCGTCCTCCCTTCAAATCCAAAACTATGTATACTTCCAACTATTTTCATCTCCATGTTTTCATTATATCCAGTGCTACATGTTTCTTAACATTTAACTGTACACAAATATTTAATGCTTAGTAGATATTGCATTTTATTATTTCCAGAATAAGTAAATGATTTCACAAACAAGCAAGAATTTTTCTGAGAGTCAAAGAATGAGGTAGAGAGGAGACAAAGTTATTCTAGACACAAAAATCTCAGCTCCCAGAATATCAGTAACCAGGATGGTAGCCACAATACAGAAGATTAGAGAAATCCCTGGAGCACAGGAATAGCCCTAAAGAAAGAACTCATAGATCTTGACATTGGGAAGCCACCCCATCAGTCAACAAGCATACCCAGGTATACATATTTTTTAGCTTTTTAAATAATTTCATTTTTGAGATGCATCTGCAGTGGGAAGTCAACAGGCTTTTGAAGAAAGTCTTCAACATGATGAAATAAATATAAAAAGAAAACAAGAATAAAAGCAAAAGAAGATGAAGAAGAATTCAGAGAATATATAACAATTCAGGAAAAATAAGAAAACTATAAAAAAAATTGAAATTAATACAGTAGCATATAAAAGGCAGGGAGGCTGGAGAAACTGGCCCTGGCAGTGAAGAATATTTTACAGTTGACATTGTTTAGAATTTACGGTGCGTGATGATGATAAAAATCCAAACTGAGTTTAAGTCAGTTTTAGTAATATTTTAAAATATTCAACAATAAATCCCTTATTATCTGTACCCAAAACAGTTCACTCCTACCACCAGCCCTTGATGTGCTGTTACGTTACTATCCTCAGAGCAATGAGAAAACATTTCCACCCAGTCCAGATTGGAGCAGGTGCATGGAACATCACTGAATGGAGATTTTTTTTAACAAAATCTGGTCCACTTATCTCTCTGGAAAATTGTTTTAAAAGGTTGTTGAAGATATTGAATGACTTAGCCTACTTCAAGAGAAAACTAGGAAATTGAAAAAATTAGATAATTATTAAATACAACAACAAATAAAAAGTACACAAAGGGAATCATAGGATATTACTTGTGTTAGTAGAGAAAAGTAATTATATAGTAATAATAATGACAATATAGAATATGGATAAGAATGCAAAATTTAATCTTACAGGAAATCCATGCATGATGTCAAAAAGTAACAGATAATCATATATTTTATAAATATGGAGGTAATAGTAAAGATCCCCCAAAAGTAGTTGTATCTGGGGCTGGGAATGTCTGGGGCTCAGAGAGTAGGGACAACTACTTTTCATTATGAACCTTTCAGAACAATTTGACTCTTGTAAATTAAATGCATGTATTACTTTCATTAAACTTAAAAAAAATGAAGATCATGTGGATTTAATCAGAACAAAGTTAAAGCAATGACATAAGACATTTTCCGTAATTCCATAGGCTGACATATAGCGCAGAAGTTAAGAAAATCAGGTCTGGCACATTTGTTTAACACTGTATTATTCTATTTTACAAACCTTTAGAAAGAAAATCTTCCGTAATTCTGACAAACATTGGCTATCAGAATGAAGGATAACATAGTTAGTCTTAGACGTAGGATTCTTTCACAAAGTAGAACAAGACAACCATTATCCTAAATTAACAAATTTTAAAAGTAATGTTTAATTTAAACTTAACACTGTATGTATAACACTGTTTGGATAATAAGTGATTTAGGTATAGATCTTTTACTTTAAAAATACATATGTAGAATAAATAAATATGCATTTTTATAAATCAAATACTTAATTAGGCTTTATTATAGAGATGAGATGATCTTTTTGGCTAGATATATTTTGGATTTGGCTAGGTTAAAATTGACACATATGAAACCATATAACTTATAAAAGATTCTGTTTTATTAGACCTGAAAAAAATTGATGCCCATGAATGATTAGCTAACAAAAATTTTCTTAGCTATAAAGGAAATCATTTAATTTCAAGGGAGTAGAAAAGAACGAAAACACATTGAAAACTGAAAATATTAGTTTAAGGTGAGCTTGGTCTGTATTTGTGCATCTTATCTGGCAGACTAGGGCTGATGAAAACTCCTAATTCTATTACAATTACGGTAGTTCATGGTCACACAGGGGAAGACTTATAGAAAAGAAAAAGGTAGTGGAGGAAATGATTGATCTTTTCCGACAGTATGTAACACCTTCTATATGGTAAAGGAAAATGCTTATATTTTTTCCTTTAACAGCAAAAAGGCTCTGCCCCCAAATATTTGACAGCAGTATGAAAAACGCTTGCTTTATAAAACAAATCCACAGTCTCTTTTTGTTTGTTTTACTATGGTGATTCTATGCAAAAGGGGATTCCTTCCTATGGCTTTAACCTAACAAATTTCCATGATTTGAAGTGTAAAAAGTGCTAGACTTTTAAGACTCAAAATTGAAGATCTTTATTGTGGTTGGTTTCAGTGTTGGCTTATATCAGATTTTGTTTTTCCCTATACAAGTTACATTGCAAAATTGTTCTTTTAAGTTAAGATCAGGTAAATTGAGTCCAGATGCATCTAGTTCATCTAACTAGAAAATCTAATAAATACTAAGGACCAATTAGATGATGGTAAATCAATTTTTAATATCTAACAATTGCTTTTTAAATTTTCTCTCTCTCTAAAAAAACAATTAATATAGAAGAATTCTTTCTATTGCTGGCTATGTTAGTTATTGTAAACTAGAGAACCCCAAAAAGCGCAAATTAGGAGAGAGTTAATTATTTAGTTTTACTGCAAAACTGAAAGCTAATTTCTGTCTCTCATGGCACCACAATCATTTTAAGGTCATGAATCATTTCGTGATCATCCCTCGCATATTTTCCTCTCAGATGTATGTGCTTTCTATTTCATATCCATTGCTCAGATTAGCTCTTTCTTTTGAATTTTATTATAATAGACACATTGGGGTTGGCTAGTACTTGCTCTATCCTTTCTTGTTAAGAACCCTGTCATCCTGGTCCAACAGCTTTGTATATGATTCAAATATTGCTTTTCACAGAAGCAACTTTTAACCTATAATGCAAAAATCCTCATTATGAGAGGGATCAGAGCACATGACAGCATGATGTGGCTGTCTTCTGAACTGTGCTCTTATTGACCTATTTACCAATTATAGCTTTCTCATTTTAACATCATGCATCACAGATATTCATAAAGGACAGCAGATAACTCTCATGAAAGTAGAGTCCATGTTAGTATGAAATGGAGGTTACACTATGTCTATAAAATTTACTAAAAAACAAGCATTAAGACCATAGATGTAAACATGATTAGATTAAAAGTCAGAATTTATCTGTAACTACTTCAATGATGCTGGTGGATTTGAAAGCCTCGTTGGCATTTCAACATGCATTAAGTGTATATTAATAGGGCTATTAGTATTATATACCTATGTTATAAAATGAAGATAATTTTCATCATTTTTTTCCTCAATCATTAACTTGATAGGACTCGAAAAATATCAGAAACATTTCAGAGCAGTGTTTTGAGAGTCATTTGTCCTCAGTTTAGCAGCATAAGTGGTAAGAAACCCTGTGAATACACAGTGTCACATCTTTGCCATTTCAAATAAGACAGGTGCAAATAGGTAGGGGTGTGTGGGGGGGTTGTGTTTGATAAGTTGGATTAAATATACTTTGTACAATTCAGTTCAGTGAAGTCAACAGATGATGTCAAAAAGGATTAGAAATAAAGCCCCACAATTCTCAAGATGTAAAACTACATTCATAGCAGCCAATTTTAATTATCTTTCCTTAGAAAGTGCCAACAATACCTTTAATTAGGTCAAGATTTTTTATTGCCTTGAAGATATTTTGATGGATACATTCACCCATATCTTTATTCTTTTCAAAGGTATAGAGTGAATAGAAATAACATGGAATATATATTAGATATGGACAATGTGTCACAATAATAGAAAAAATATGGACAATTCATTATTTTGTTACTAACCTATAAAAAGCATTTCAGAAATAAAAGTTAGATTTATAAGTTTGTGGACTAAATTATTAATAATCTCAGCAAGAAAAATAACCACCATCAAGAAAAAAAACACCTTTGATTTTTGCCTAGAAAAGTTAGTAGTCATTGAAAAAGTGGGTCAGTGAAATAACTGGATTACTCAAAATAATCAGAACTGACAGGTAGACTACTAGAAGTCCATAGGCTATGGATTTTTGGTTTGAATGTTTTTGTAAATCTGGCATTTCTTGGGAGACAGATGAAAATTAATAAGATTATGCTAATTTACGACGTAAATGAAAATGTTTCATAGGACTAATACTATCGAAGACTTTTACTAGGCACTGTTACGTAAAATTTAATCATTCTAATTATATATTTATTTTACATCTTTCAAAATAAGAAATCGTTTAAAATTCAGTCACATTCATACAATTATTTGTACATGCATATTCAAACTGGGATGAATATTTCATGCTTAACCTCAAAATAATGGTAAAATTTCAAATAGCATATTATATTTTTAAGTTCATGCAGTAAGAGTAATTTAAATAGTGTAAAGAAAAGAGGTCTAAGCAATTAATTGTAAACATAATGTTTTTATTTTAAAAAGCAGATCTATGTAGATTTAATTCTTCTGTATTTTTATACTTTACAAATTTAACACATTAATAGAAGTCTAGAATTAAGAAGAATGATAATGAATTTACTTATGCAGGCCTAGTTTTTAAATCCGGTATTATTCTAAAATGGCTTCTTATGTTATTTGATGTGTCACTAGATTAAATATTCTCTGGATTTGAAATTGACGGTAAATGTCTTTGCCCTCAATTGCAGATTCCATGTCAAATATGCTGTCTACAAGAAAAGGCATCACTCTAAAGTGTACTTTAAATCTATTAGTAAAGGCACTTTCCACCCTGATAATTTGCATAGAACACAGTGAAGCAAAGAAGCATGCAATGCCTTCCAGCGAGATGCTAATAAGGCCACAGGGAAAAAAAAAAAGTTATTTCAAATATATCTGCATAACACCCCCATGTTTTTCTCTAAAATAGGCCAATGATTCCTCTATAGCGTATACTGTAAAAATTTAGAGCACTTTCAAATAAAACATGTCTTCACCACTTTTTTTGAAGGAAATTATTACATATTGCTCTTAACTCATCTATTTTTAGGAACCAAAAGCAGCAGGGTATGTCAGAAAGGGCTGCTTCATGAATTATGTATTTGTCCTTTTTCCACTCAGCTACATTCCCTTTATTTTATGAATCCTTGAAATCCTGACAATGGTAAGTTTTAGGTTGAAGTTTTCAAAATATGGTAAGTTTTAAGTCCAAATTTTCAAAATTTCCTAGCCATGTGCTTACTTATCCAACTACATCTTTCTACTAGAGAGAGAAGACTCCTGAGAGAGACTTATTCTGGATCCTTTCTTCATGAAGTATACTAAATAGATTCCTTTTTTTTTTTTTTCATTGAAGGTTGTGGATCATTCAAAATTGCTTTTGTTCACATTACAAAATTATTAACTAGTACTGTCATCATTTTTACTTTCCTAAAGTTGTAGTTAAATGTCCAAAGTGTATTTACTTCTCAAGGCTTATATTGTATAGTGTGTGTTTGGTTATTTGCTTACTACTTTACCAGAAAATGACAACAAACTATTGAATTTAAGTAAAATGGAAAGTAAACTGGTCGTACAAATTGGACAATTCCCATAAGTTAAATTTTGTATCTACACAATTATAAGCCTTATATTCACAAAATTCCTCCATGGAGCTGTGTTTAAGTAACAAAAATAATTCCGCTAACATATGTGACTAGTACTTCAAAAATAAGAGAGCACTTTTGCTGACTCTGAGCAGAATATTGCACATAAAAATATTGATTTGCTCCTCATTCTCACAAGAATGTTCACTTCAGACATGAATGGGAGGGTCTGTCTTACTGACAGTAGTTCTTCCTCTCCCCCACTACATTCTTTTGTCTTTATCTAATTCCATCATCTCAGATACCAAAGACTCCCTTGCACAATGGTTAGCAGTTGCTTGTCATGCATGACCTGTATTTTGTATTTTGACTCCTCCTTTCTTTGCCCCTGGAAAAACTGAAGAGGGAAAAAAAAAAAGTAATAGCTTTACTGCCTTTCCCAAGGCTTAGTGCTGTCAGTGGAGCAGGTCAAAGAAGGTGAAACTCCTTTTCCATAGACTGTTTTTTTAACCTTAGAAGTCCACATTGTACTTAAATAATATAGCAAATGTAATTTTAGCCTTTTAGCCATGATTCCAGCCAACAGCAAAAAAAAATTGAAGAAGGTGTTTTACATTTATTATGAACTATTTTTAATCATAGTGTTATAAAGTTAATGTGGTGGTAAGACTTTTTTTCAATCCCCTTCTTAGAGATCAAGGATTATTGTCCTTGGTATATTTACTTAAGTTTGAGAATATTAGAAATAATATTACCCAAAATAAGAGTGAACTATTGAAAATAAACAAAATATTTAGTTTATTGCATGTGACTTTTCTCATGTCAAAAGTCATTTATTGGATTTGCAATAAATAGTATTGATTTTTCATTGGAATAATTTTATAGAAGTGCTTTCCTATAAAGTAAGATTGGTATTCAATGTTTTTCTTTATTTAAAATATTAGAACTTTTGTAATTTCTGGTGATGTTAAAATATAGCAATAATATGGCTAAATATGTATTAAACATGAGCAGTTGTGAATGACGTGAAAGAAAGAACCAGAGTATGGAAAGAGGAAATTAACAAATTTATGTACTTCTATAATTTGAAAAG
Source organism: Cheirogaleus medius (assembly GCA_008086735.1). Taxonomy (NCBI): domain Eukaryota; kingdom Metazoa; phylum Chordata; class Mammalia; order Primates; family Cheirogaleidae; genus Cheirogaleus; species Cheirogaleus medius. The sequence goes on from VBSM01002937.1 coordinate 1,902,573, forward strand.
TATCATTAGAGAAAACAAAGTCATCACTTGTACACATTAATTTTGTCTGTTAAATATTGTTTATCACTTTTGGAATTTATTCAAAGTATCTCTTATATAGCTTTTTGGAATTTATCATACATTTTGTATCTTTAAAGATAAAACAAAACTTCAAACCAAGATGGGTAATTTTTCAGACATCATAGGTCAATGATTTGCAGTGAGAACTTATTTATGGGTTTAACAATTTTATGCCTGCTTTTATGTGTTAGACACCAATGTTTATAACCAATGGAAGAGAGAGTAGCTCCCCTGGACTCAATCTATTCTCCTTATGGTGGTTATGTCTAATGTAGATGATAAAGTTATGAGCTGTTTGCATATGACTTATGGGCCCAGAGCAAGTTACTAAACATGTCTATTGGCTTATTCCACACAGTGCATATTCCAACAGTGCTTAGCTGCTCCAGAAGAAAAAACATTGTAGTTTTACAAATTGACATATGTATCAACATAAGCATTCATACTTACTCATTAATACATTCTTCAAATTATTAAGTTCAACTTATTTAAAAACTAATTTGGAAAATATATTTTATTAATTAACTATAAGAATCTTATTCCTAAAAGAATAAAACATTTATAGTTTACTAAAAAACCAAGAATTAATTATAGACTGGTGATATATACCTTTCTATCCTTCTTTTTACTAAATTAAAATAAATCAGGGAGACCCACATCCTTGGGATATGGTGAGCATTGTGGGAGGGGGAAGGGAATACCTCTAACCCTTCTTAGGGAGAGGCAAAGAAATATAATGTAACCAAAATGTCAAAAACAAAAAATCTTTTATCGGGTGGTGGGCAGGTGGGGGGAGGGGAAGAGTGTATACTTACATAATGGGTGTGACGTGCACCTCCAGGGGGTTGACATGCTTGAAGCTCTAGCACAGCAGGGGGGAGGGTTGGGGGGGTTGGCAGGGGCAATATATGTAATCCTAACAATATTTGTACCCCCATAATATAATGAAATAAAAAAAAAGAGAGAAGAAAAAAAAATAAATCAGAAAAAGAAGGGAGGTGGATAGTTATACAAATGTTTCATAACAAAAAGCAATAGTAACCAGAGAGAATATTATGTTCTGTGAGTAGAAAGTTTGATTCTCCAGTGCTCAGACTGTTGCTAAGGTTAAGACTATCCAGAACATAAACACAATAAACATTGTTGAGCTCACAATATCATTGCCCATTGAAACATAGAGAGTGCTATAGTTTCTTGCTTTTAATTATAATGAGATTCACTATCATTAATCCTCAATTGTGAAGCAAGATTCTTTTTCTGATATGCTATTTTCAAGTTGTAGTTTTTCTCCATTTGCTTATACAACCCATTTTTGTATGCTGGATATTGCACTGTGTTCCTTACTTGAGATAAATAAAAACAAAGCCGATCATTATGCCCAAAGTATCTATGTTTCAAACATCACAGGGATTGGCATTTAAAGTCATTCAATATTTTATAAGGAAAGAGAAACATTGCTCAGAGAGTAGAGGCTATTTATCCACTTTGTACTCATAACTATTATTTTTAATGAGAACAAATTATATGTACATAATAAAAATCTGTAAACAAACAAAAAGGCAGAAACCAAGTACAAAGGTGGAATTTAAATGTTGAATCCACTTCTCATTAAATTATTGGAGAAACAGCACAAAACAAGTATAAAGGAAAGATAAAACCAGCAGTTAGGGAGTTAAGTTCTGTTTTTTAATTAGCCATATGAGTGGTAACTCAACTTCTTGCTGTGTCACCCTCTCTCTTCATGAATGGCAGCTGTGAACAGGATGGCCAAACACAAGAAAATAAGGAGAAATTATTCCTGCAAAGTAGCCAAAATCCTAAAGTAGAACATATTCCTTAGTCTGACTTGAGAAACCTTCATGACATGACTTTGACCTGTCTTTTCAGTGTGAGACACTGGTCATGCTCTTTGCATTCCAGAAACATAGGCATTCCATGGAGTTCTACACAACCACAGGCTTTTTCTCATCCTTCCATCGCTTAAAAATCTTCTCTAACGTCCACTCACAATGAATGGCCAATTCAAATAATATGTTCTCTGTCACTGTTTTCCAGTTTTCACCTTCTAAACCAATCGCTCACTCTTCTGATCACACCTAGCCCCATGTGCATGCTAACACCATATCAACTAAGTGTGCACATATCCTCCATTAATTTGTTAGCTTCTCAAAAGGACCAGGTGTTAGTCTCATGTCTCTTTTTATTCTTTTAGCACCTAACACAGATGCATTGCAGTGCTCATAAATGTATACCGAATAGAGGTAAATTGAAAAGATATTGTTACTCTTATAGACAATTTTGTGAATCAACTGGACTGGTCCACAGAGCGCCCAGAGTGTTTCTGGATAGATTAACATTTGAATTGGTGGACTGAGTTAACAAACAGACTGACCTCCCCCATGTGGTGGCCTCATCTAATCTGTTGAAGTTCTGAATAGAAGAACAAAAGACTGAGTAATGGACAATTTGCTCTCTCTGCCTGACAGTCTTCAAATTGCAATGTTGGCAGTCTTTTCCTGCCCTTTAACTTAAACTTGAACTGAAACTTACACAATTGGCTCTCCTGGTTTTTAGGTTTTCAGGCCTTTGTATTTGAACTGGAAACACATATAGATTTCTATTGATTCAGTTTCTCTATAGAATCCAGAATGATACAATTATCAACCATTCATTTGGGCATGGGAAAATTTATAACTCCTGAATCTTATCCAAAGACCCATTATAAAATTAATGTTATCTTCCCATGCTTTATGGACCAATAAACAAACATTATCCTCAATTAAGAAATAAGAACTTTAGTGATAATAATTTAATTATTACAAATGATTCTTTCATCATGAAACAACTACTTCATAAACTGGGTTTACAGACTATAAGGAAATTTGGTTTGTCTATTTCATGCTACCATTTTATGTAAGGACAACTAACTTAATGACCACATTGGAAAAAAAAATTCCACATAAAAGTGATTAAATCACCCCCTTCACCTCTGTGCCAATGTCTCATGGTGTTTCTGAAATGAGAGGAAGGAAATAGTTAGCCCTAATTATGTCTTGTTCAATTGTGTCATTTAAAGCATTAACCTGTTTTTAGCGAGGCTGTTTTTAGATAGCCTATCTTTACTAAGCAAATGCTGCCCTTTTTTGCAGTCCTTTCCCAGTGGAAAATAATTTAGATTGTTTGCAAATCATTAACACTAGGGGAAATTAACAAATATATCAGCCTCAAATTTCAAGGATGCAGAAAGAAAATGTTTGAGATAATAACTTATGGATAGACCCAGTAGCCTTGGTTCTTCTAGGAGAGTGGAGGAAGAAATGTGCATCTTAGAACTCTTGTGTTGTCAAACACACATATTTGGAAAATATTGCTCACTATAGTGTACTCTTGGTCTTTCACAAAACCAACAGCATATAAATGGCTCTCAGAGAAGATAAAGTAAGAAAAGATGTTTGATCTTACTTTACGAACTATGGACTTTGGGTGATAAGGATGCGCCAATGTAGGTTCACTGATGGTAACAAATGTACCACTCTGATGTGGGATGTGGATAGTAGGAGAGGTTATGCATGTTTTGGGGCAAAGGGCATATGGGAACTTTCTGGACTCTGTGCTCAATTTTGCTATGAACCTAAAACTGCTCTAAAAATTAGAGTGTATTTTTAAAAAGTAGCGGGAATAATCTAAGAATGAAATCTTTAGGGCTAATTTCTGTGCATTATTGTAGACTAGCCTTTCTAGGTGAAGCTTGTGCCAAGTCTGCTTTCCTTTTACAAGTGTTCACAAGGAACAAAGGTTGCCTCTTAGTTTATGTACTGAGGATCATGCACACAAGGCTGGAGGATATTATATTCCTCAGAGAGGTCTAAAATGAATTATAGTAAAAAGAGAGAGAGAGACAGACAGACAGACAGACAGATAGAACTGAACCTATCTCCCAGGAACTTCCTGGCTTCTCCCAAATATCTTTTCAAAGTATCATGTGTATTTCCTTTAAAATTTTTTTCACATATTTCTCCCAAATACTGAAAAGGAAAAGGGAAGACTATAGGCCCCATAAAGTGCAAAAGGGAAGAAAGAGCTGTTAAAAATGATGATAGGTGTAGTTGAAATCTGGAGTGCTGTTAAATTTTTAACTCTGTCCTCTAATTATAGCCCTCCTGACACTTTCTGTTTCTGAGCTCCATCAATGTATGGTGGAAATGACCTCAATACATTTCGTTAACTAGATCTCAGATTTTTTTTCTTTTCTTTCTTCAATCACTTAAGCAAAACATCTCTCAAGACTTACTGTCCTGTAAAAGGTGAAGTCTACTTTCTTGAATCTGAATGACTCTCTTGGGCTTTGAGGGTCATTTACCTTTGGTGAGTGCAGCAGATGGAATGTTGCATGCTTGGCTCAGGCTCCTGGCTCAGTGCCCTGGACTGTGAGGACAGTTGCCTAACTCAGAAGGTGGCTTCAGAGTCAACCCTCTACCATCTTTTTAGGGCTCTTCACTACTTGAGAAAACTGTGACTTTCTGTTATTAAAATGTTCTAAGAGACTCAAACAATTCAACAGAAAAAAAAAACCAAAACAACTAAACAACTCAGTTAAAAATGGGCAAATGATGTAAATAAACATTTCTCAAAAAAAAAACACATACAAATGGCCAACTATACGAAAAATACTCAAAATCACTAATCATTGGAGAGATGCAAATCAAAACCACAATGAGATAGCATCCAGTTAGAATAGTTATTATCAAAAGGGCAAAAAATAATAAATATTGGCAGGGATACAGAAAAAAGAAAACTCTATACACTGTTGATGAGAATGTAAATTAGTACAGCCATAGGAAAAACGGCATGGAGATTTATATATATATAAAAAATAAAACTAGACTACCACATGATCCAGCAATCCCACTGCACTGGGTACATATCCAAAGGAAAGCAAACCAGTATGTCAAAGAGATACTTGTACTCCCATGTTTACTGCAACACTATTCACAATAACCAAGATGTGGAATCAATCATGTGTCCATGAACACATGAATGGATAAAGCAAGTATGGTATATGTACATAATGGAATACTATTCAGCCATTAAAAAAATGAAACCTTGTCATTCGAGGTGACATGGATGAGGACATTATGTTATAAAAGTGAAATAAGCCAGGCACGGAAAGATAAATACCACATGTTCTCACTCATAAAGATAAAAAGATATTGATGTCATAGAAGTAGACAGCAGAATTGTTTTCACTACAGGCTGGAAAAGGTAAAGGGGAGGGAGTATAGAGAGAGGTTGGTTAACGGATAGGAAATTACAGCCAGGTAGGAGGAATAAGTTCTAGTGTTCTATACTACTGTAAGGTGACTATAGTTAACAATAATTTATTAGACACTTTCAAGTAGCTAGAAGATTAAAAATGTTCCCAATACAAATAAATGATAGATGTTTGAGGTGATGGAAATGCTAATTACCCTGATTTGATCATTACACATTATACAGATGTATCAAAATATCACACTGTACCCCGCAAATATGTACAATTTTTATGCATCAAATAAAAATAATTTAGAAAGTAGGTCCAGAATCCAAGAAATGATTTCAATGAGAAATTATCATTGTTTCATTTCTGCAACTTAGAAATGATGGTCCAGCTTCCTAGGGAAAAGAGAACAAAGAAAGAGACTTCTTGTCTGGACATTTAGTTCTTCTGCTTTTATTTTAGTTACATCATAGCAGTGGTACTAAAACCCATCTGTCTATCACATAACCTAATAGTCCATAGAGAACATAGTGCACGCTTTACAAAGTATCAACACTGGTTGCGATAGATGAGGTGACTACATTTATTAGGTGCTTGTTCTGTGCACAGTTTGTGCTAGACTGTTTACAACGTATCATCATGCTTAGTCCTCACAGACACCCTATTGTTAGCATCTCTTTTGGAAAAGTGAAAAATTGGAGACTTGGAAATAAAAAGAGTTTACTCAAGTTTACACATTTAGTAAAAAACAAATTGGGATATGAGCTCATTTGCTATTTCTTATAACTACACTATTGACAGAAAAATGCAAAATGGCAAAATTTGAAGATAAGTCTCATGACCCTGCATATATGTTCTATTGACTGTGACTCACACATTCCTGTAAGTGCCTGAGAAATTTCTCATGGAGTTAGGGCAAAAATGGCAGTGAACAACAAAGTGTACTGAAAAATTCATGGATTTTTGAGCAAAACTCACATTGGTCTAAATCTTGATGTGGCAATTTAAGAAGGGTATAATTTAGGGCTAATTATTTAATCTCTCTAAGGCTCCATTTCTACCTTTATAAACCAATAATATTCACTCACAGGAAAAAGTAGACATAAATTCTATAGCATGTATTTGGTATTGTGAAAAAGATGCACATGAAATCCTTAGCATGTTATTTGGTGTTCAGTTGTTGAATATTCAATTGTAGATTAATGAAAAATTTTCAGAATATTATAATATTGGTATAATATGAAAATATTTTGGAAATATATTTTGTCTGAGTATATTGACCCAAGTTGGGGCCCAGCAGCCCACTGGATTAGGGGATGATCTGAAAACAAAAATAATAAAAAGAAAATGAGTTTCTCAAATGTAAAATAGGAGTTGCAGAAAAGTAATAGCACTGCAAGACAGGCTAATGTCTTGAGAGTAAATTATTCAATTTCTTCATCAGCCCTTCTCTCTCTCTCTCTCTCTCTCTCTCTCTCTCACATATTAATGATTAACCCCCCATTAACATGGATGGAAAATATGCCTCCGTTCCTATGATAGCCAAGCACCACCTAACAGTGACAGAGTAAGAGAACCAAGGATGGAGATAGTATTATGTATCACAGGAGTGAGGAATCACCAAGGCAGAGGTAGTCCTCTTGTACTTCTTCTCCTAGACCTAGCCTAGAGAGAGAGAATTGTGATCCAGATTTGAAACACCTGTGCTCTCCTGACTCTCCTTCCACTATACCTAGAGCCTGAAAGTTAAGTGTTAATTTACTTTTGTTGTTTTTGGGTTTTGTTGTTTGGTTTGCTTTTGTGTTTTTTTGTATCTGGTGTTTTCTATTTGAACAAACTTCACTACCAGGTTTAAATGACTTTTCCCCAGGCTGGTGGTTCCTCCTCTGATAGGAAGGATGGAAAGAAGAGAGAGAAGGAGGAAGGAAGGAAGGAAGGAAGGAAGGAAGGAAGGAAGGAAGGAAGGAAGGAGGGGAGGGAGGGAAGAGAAAAGGAAAAATATCCCAGCAAGCAGTGGGAGTCCTTGGGTCTTGAAATAAGATCTTACTGGTCATAGATGAAATAAAAGAAATTGATACCATACCCAGAGCACTCGATTTAACGTCCATATCTCACAGTGTTACTTCCCTGTTTCATATCTTCCAGTGGTTTCTATTTAACACAGAGTCAAGGATGCCACCCAAGAGCCTCGCATGTGCTGCTTCTTCTATTCTTCTCCAACCTTCTCCATCCTTATCTCCCTCTACACCTTTCATTTTGGTTTCTGCTCTGGCAACATTAAACAGCCATGTATTTTTTCCCAGTTTCAGTTCCTTTGCTCATGGTGCTCCCTTTGCTTGGAATCACCCTCACTTTGTACCCACTTTGCCTATTTAACTCCTACTTATTTTTTAACATTCAACTCAAGCACCCCTTCCATCAGGAAGGTCTCTGGTCTTGCTTTAGCTTACCGCCTGTAGTACTGCTATAATTTACCTAATAATTGCACATAACTCCATTGATATTCTGTGGATATCCAATTATGTATCTGTCTCTGCCCATAAACTGTGAGCTCCTTGAAGGTAGGAACCATGATCACCTACCTATCTGCATGTCTCTATTGCCTTGAACAATTCCTGGACTATAATAGGCATTCAATTCATGTTTGTTGAACTGAATAAAATTATCTACACAGAAATCTGGCAACACTTCAGGGATCTTTCATCAGGAATCTAATTTTAGAAAATCCAGATGTTTGCAGGCAAGCAAATTAATGTGCCCGTAATTCTTCAGGGACCATCAATGTGTACTTGGCCTGATGAGTTTTAAGGACTTATCAGATGTTGCTCTACAGATGGGAACATCTAGAGCTATTCCTGAGGTAAGACAATTTAATTATATGGTTGTGCCCTTCATATTCCCGTTCAGTTCTATTATCATGATTACCAGAGTAATCATGATCATCATAATAGCTAGAGTTCCTTGCATTTATATGGTCTCTCATAGTATGCAAAGCATTTGTTTTTATACATAACAGTACTAAAATATAAACAGGGCAGGCATTATTATCTCCAGTTTATAGATGAGATAACTGAGATTCAGAGAGACTAAGTATGTGATCTAAGACCTCAAGCCTATTAAGTTGCAGAGCCAAGATTGAACTGACTTGTTTTTCTTTGTTTCATGCTGTTAAAATCCAAGTCAAACATTGTGTTTTCCAGAGGAATTAGAAATTTCCAATTTCGACTCACTTCTAATTTCAAACATAGAGGCAGGATGTGCCGGTAGAGAAAATGGGGGGAAAAGGCAAGATTTCTGCCACACACCATTGCTTTGGGGTTCTCCAAATAAATCAGTTAAATTTAAGCTGACTTGTAGTAAATAAATACCATATTATAATTGCTACTGAACATATGAAGGCAATGTAATGGATAATTTAGCTATCTTCAAAGCTGAGCATAGGATTGTCATAGCAAAATTGGGAGTAACAAGGCAATGTCTTTTGGAAGCTTCTTGATCTCATTTTTTTTCCCTATGTCTTCTCCCTAACTCACCACTCTACATATTAAACTTAAAGCAACTAATTTCTCAATAAATCTGTTCTGTGCTCCTGTCTTATTTCTTGTCTTGCCTGTCAAGTACCATAGGGTAGCTCTGATATCTCATTCAGTCTTATTAATTCATTCAATAAAAATGAATTGAATTTCAACTACATGGCAAGATTCTGCTACACTCAGGTGTTACTAAGAGGAGTAAGACTTAGCTAGTCTCAGCTCTTGTGCAATCATACAATGCAATCGGGAAAATGGGCACTAGTAGAAGTAACCTTCCTTGTGGTCACAGAAGTGTGTGACATTACAGTGATAGTCTCAAAAAGGGAATAATCATTTGGAGAATTGTAGTGAGACATCAGAGTAGATGCGTATGGCACTTGAGCCTCAGTTTCTCCATACCTTACCAAGCACATGACACACTGTAGGTGGTCAATAAATATCTGCTTGTTGATTAACGACAGAATCTGGTCCAAGTTATTTAATCCTTGTGAAATTCAAATCATTATACTATATCCCCTATCCTAGAGGCATTAACTTTGTAACTTCATCTGAGTTTCTGAAATTAAAAGTTTCTCTATTACAGAAACTTCACACTGCAAATGCCTGGCCAGGACATTCTTCCATCTATATTCAACAATCACCTCCTATGCCTTGCTCACAAGTTGCTCACCCTGAATTAGGGTTTGCCCTTTTTTTCAGAGGATTGAGTGCCTCCCACACAAGAGAGGTTTGTCTTTTCTTGCCTGATTTAGGTCTTTTCTTTATGTTCGAAGATTAAAAGTATAGCAAATAGGGATTTTTCCACCTACTTAATTCTAAGTCAGATGAGTCAATGTGAAACAACAAAAGATCGTTGATTACTTAAGAGACTCTGTGGTATCTTAGGCTTGACCACAAAATCAAATATGGCTTCTTTAGATAAAGACCAGTAAATCAAATTAACTGTCACTTATTATTACATTTTTCCTCCTTTGCGAATACTCTTTGAATACTCTCTGAATACTCACTTTATGGCAAATCATTCTGGTAATTTTTTAATTTTATTTTTTATTGAGGTAAATATATATATAATTTACCATCTTTACCATTTTTAAGAGTACGGTTCAGTGGTAATAAATATATTTATTTTCTTTTTTTCCATTCATCTCCCTCTTCCCCCGTCCCTTTCCAGATGCTAGTAACTACCAATCTACTCTGTATCTTCATGAGAGCCACTTTTTTAGCCCTGAAATATGAGTGAGAACATGCAATATTTGTTTATTTGTGTTTAGCTTATTTTCTGTTAACATAATGGCCTCCGGTTCTACCCATGTTGCTGCAAAGACAGAATTTCATTCTTTTTATGGCTAAATAACATTCCATTGTGTATATATACCACATTTTCTTTATCCACTCATCTGTTAATAGACAATTAGGTATATTCCATATCTCGAATAGTGTGAATAGCAATAAACATGGGAGTCCAGGTGTCTCTTCAACATACTTCGACATCCTTTCCTTTGGATATATACCCGGCAGTGGAATTTCTGGATCATGTGGTAGTTCCAGTTTTGGTTTTTGAGGAACCTCCATGGTCTTCTCCATAGTGATTCTACCAATTTACATTTCCACCAATAGGGTACAAGGGTTCCCTTTTCTCTACATCCTTACCAATATCTGTTATTGCCTATCTTTTTAATACAAACCATTTTAACTGGGGTGAAATGATATCAAATTGTGGTTTTGATTTGCATTTCTCTGATAATTAGCGATATTGAGCATTTTTTCTTATACTTGTTGGCTATTTGTATGTCTTCTTTAGAGAAATGGCTGTTCAGATCTTTTATACATTTTTAAATTAGATTACTTTTTTGCTATTAAATTGTTTGAGTGCCTTATATATTATGGTTATTCACCCTTTGTTAGATGGATAGTTTGCAAATATTTCTTTCATCTGTGGGTTGTCTCTTCACTTTGTTGATTATTTCCTTTGCTGTACAGGAACTTTTAAACCTGACATAATCCCAGTTGTCTATTTTTGCTTTGCTTGCCTGTGCTTTTGAAGGCTTACACAAAAAATATTTGCCCAGACCAATGTCCTGGAGCTTTTCCCCAATGTTTTCTTTTAGTTGTTTTATAGTTTTGGGTCTTAGATCAAAGTCTTTAGTCCATTTTGATTTGATTTTTGTATAGGGTGAGAGATGGCAGTCTAGTTTCATCCTTCTGCATATGGTTATCTAGTTTAACCAGCGCTATTTATTGAAAAGACTTTATTTTCCCCATACTGTGTTCTCGGCAACTTTGTCAAAGACAAGTTGGTTGTAAATACATGGATTTGTGTCTGGGTTCTCTATTCTATTTCATTAGTCTATGTGTCTGTTTTTATGCCAGTACCATGCTGTTTTAATTACTATAGTTTCATAGTAAATATTGAAGTAAGATAGTATGATGACTTGGTTTTATTCTTTTCACACAGGATTGCTTTGACTATTTTGGCCCTTTTTTTTTATTCCATACAAATTTTAAGATTGTTTTTTCTATTTCTGTGAAGAATGTCATTGGTCTTTTGATAAGGATTGCATCAAATCTGTAATTGCTCTGGGAAATATTGTAATTTTAACAATATTAATTCTTACAATCCATAAGCATGGAATATCTTTCCATTTTTTGTGTCCTATTCTATTTCTTTCATCAGAGTTTTATAGTTTTCCTTGTGCAGATCTTTTATTTCTTTGGTTGGATTGATTATTAGGTGTTTTGTATTTGTTATAGCTGTTGTAAATGGGATTACTTTCTTGATCTCTTTTTCCGATTGCTCACTCTTGGCATATATAAATGCTACTGATTTTTGTATGTTGATTTTATATCCTGCAAATTTACTGAATTTGTTTAGCAGTTCTAACAGAATATTTTGGTGAAGTCTTTAGATTGTTCCAGGTAAAATCATGTTGTGTGTGAACAAGGCTAATTTGACTTATTTCTTTCCAATTTGGATGCTCTTCATTTTTTTCTCTTGCCTGATTGCTCTGGCCTCTTTTTGGTAATTTTTTAAGAAAGATAGTAGGAGAACAAAAGAGATTCTAATTTTTTAAAGTTTTGTGTTTTCCAAAAAAAGAATCAAAAAGTTTTGACAGCATACATTTGTGGTTCCAGGAAACTCAAATAAAAATAATTTTTGAAGACTTCAATAAATCCCCAATGGAACTAGGGTCTTCTGAAGCAAATGTGAAATACTTCCTGCCCTTTGGGTATATTTCTTTTGCACAAGTCCTATTTTAAGAATTTCCTAGTGGCAAGCTACACTAGCTTTCTAGTATAAATAAGTCTGCAAAACTGGCTTACACACAAACATAGTACTCGATGCTTAAATGCTAAAATTAAATAAATCCCTTATTTATCACTTTACTTCATCCTCCCTTTCCCCTCTGATCCCACTCCCACCCAAACTTCCATAGCCTAAATAGTAGAGATCAAAAGACTGAAATATTAGTGATATTTTGGAAGGAAGAATAGATGGAATCCAGATGGATGGAAACCCTTATCTGATTCTTGCAAACATGACCACATTTAACTACTGCATTAATTCCTGTAAAAGGTTTCTCTGTTCTTTTAGGTTGATGACTTCTGCCAAAATATCTTTCCAAAAATGGAGAAAAATTCTTGTAAAGCAATTATTATAGTACTTATATAGAAAAAGCTTCATAAAACACTCTTCCCTAAAAAGCATATGTGAAAATGTAAAATATTAACTCATTCAATATTACCCTAAGCCAGTGATGTAAATAACAGATAAAACTGCACTGTTTTCAATTTTTGTATAGGTCAGGTGAAAGCTGAAATGATTTGCTCAAAATCAAAATACAGGTCAGTGATATGACAGCTAGGATATTCATTTGCTTCTTTTGTATATTATTATTCTATGATAAGTGAATTCAGAAATAATTCAATGGTACTTTGATCATTTAAGATCCTTAGTTATCACATATAAATTTTCAATAAATTCTCTAGAATAAATATAAAAGTTTAATGATTTAGAGTAGCAGTTATGAAAAGTAGTCACATATTATAATGGAAATAATAATGAAATAACAAATCAAAAAGATCAAGATTTTACTTCTAGATATGCCACTGTTTTAGTTTATGGCCTAAGCAAATTACTAAATCTCCATTTTAAAAAGTAAACAAACAAAAAACAACAGCAAAAAACATGAGTATAGTTGTAAGTTCTCTGAAAATCTCATTGGATTTTCATGAGATGCTAGATCCTGTATCTGTAAAGTATGTATAACTCCTTCATGTAAGTTATACATACTTTATAAATACTTTGTAGATAATGGATTGTAAATCTAAATTCATTTCTAAAACATAAGAGTGATAGAAATGGGACATATCGTTCACAGAAATAGTGGTTAAGACTTACTGCACTTTTACTATATGTCAAGTATTAAGGATTTTATATCTATTAACTTATTATTTCTTAGGACAACCCTAAGAGGTAGATACTGTATGATTCTCATTAACAGACAAGGAAACTGATGTTAACATTTGTTTTGTTTTTCCTACTTTCTCTTCTGCTTGCAGAATTTTTATCTTTGGGCACAGGTGACAGATTTTCAGTAAGTCACATAACACCCAGGTCTTTCTGCAAGCTGAAAGGCACTAAAATTTCAGGTAAAAGAAATGCTACATTCTACTTATGGGATGTATTCCAGGTTATTCCTCTATATATCCATATCTATCTATCATCTATCGATCTGTAGACTATTTCTATAACCAACTGAGCTTACCATACTTGAAAAATCAAATAATGGTTCACTGAATATATATGCACAGAAGTATTAGTTAAGTGATTTTCAACTTCTTTCAAGCTAAAAGTTATTCAAATACATAACAGACTATTGTTATATCTAATAATATTTTTCCTAAAATGAATTATTATATTAATATTTGGCTATACTATACCAAAATTCTGACTTAAAAATGTTTCTCTGTGGTAGTCTTAAGTTCTCTAATTTTGTGCTATTTAAATAAAAGCCAGATATTTAGAAATGTTGAAGTGTTCTTTAATATCTATGCACTGAGTAGTGGAAGAACAATCAAAGTGACCACTTTTAGCTTTCTAAATGGATTATCTTATCTTAAATATGTAAACTCTTCAATTTTTACTCAGATGTCTTGGTTCCAAGGAGACAAAACTTAAAGTGAATACATAAGATTGGACAAATAAATTTCAACATATTATATCCTACAGTTTTAAATCTCCACATAGTATAATTAAGTCTAATCAAGATTATAGCAACAGCAACTTTCTGGAAATCTTATATAAAATGATCAAACAACTAACTTAAGTGTATGCAACACCAACTGTAATGGACCCAATATTGTGCTAAGTCCCATGAAGACCACAGAAAAATATCAAATCTCTTGCTCTTCAAAGCTTATAATAGAATAAGGAAATATTATTTATGAACATGAAATCATTTCAGAGCCATACTAAAGTATGTACAATTAAGTGTTAACCCTCACGGCTTTGGCCACAAATAGAATATGGAGAGAGGAATCTGGGCTGGAATAATGTTTTTGATACATGTAAAATTTATGTCATCTAATTCAACAAAATCTCTAACAGAAATATATTATAAATGCTAATAGTTTCTAATCTGAATTCATGCATTCAATACACATTTTTTAAAACTCTATTATGTGTTAGGCTCTCTATAATGTACTGTTGGGAATACAGAGGTAATTAAGCTAATAAGCAATGTAGTAAGGAAAAAACAGGACAGCAGTAAAGTATCACACAAGTCATTATGAGTGAATTGCAACGAAAAGCTTATGGGATTCCAGGAAGGGAGAAATCCATTTCCAATTGAAGTACAGAAAGGAAAGTTCCAAAGGCACTTAGCTGAAAAGTAGAGGGGATGGCAAAGAGGTTTTTGAAAGCAATCAGGGAGGGATATACCAAAAAGAAAGAGTAAGGGAATAGATATATAAGGAGGACATATAAGCTCATTTAGGGGAAATGAAAAAGGTGAAATTAGGATGCCCTATAATCAAGTAACCCAGTAGCAAAGAATTTTGTTCTTTTCCTAGGCTAGAGGCAACCAGTCTTCAAACTAGAGTCAAAGTATGCAAAATGATGTACTCTTAGCAGAGATTATTGGCTCAAAACAGGCTTATTCCATTGCTTTATTAAGGCTCCATTCCTAGAAAATAAATTCAGTGGGTATCCTTCACCTTAACCAATTTATTCATTCAACAAATATTTATTAAGCATTCACTATTCAGCAGGCACTGTTATAAGCCCTTGGGAAACATAAGTGAACAAAATAAAGATTTCCAAAACATAGTGCAGAAAGGATAAAATTTGTGTTTGCAACATAGGCATGCACATGTGAAGTTTCTTTATCTCTTTATAACTGAATTCATCCATGAACTCATATGCCTTAACTGTTCTGAACCAAGATATTAAGTCAGTTCCCCAGCTTCAGTGGGACTACTTGGAGAGATTACCCTGCAGTTAGGGAGAAACAGGAGGCACAATCTGATTCCAGCCTGGAAAACCACGACTACTTGGCAGAGATGGGGCAGAGCCAGCTGCTCTACTAGGAGCGGGAAGAGGAGTCACTGCTGTTGTGTGGGTTTGGCCTGCACTTGAGGAGACTGTCGAGGTAGCAGATGAGTCAGTGCTTCCCAAGGACAAAATGTGAGCTTTTCCAGAAAGAGGGTTGACTGAAACCATTTTACTGCATGCCTATTAGGATCCATGGAGGAATAGCAGGACCTTGAATAAGAAAATCTGTTTGAGTGGATCACTGAGAAATAGTCAAGGGTTAATGAAGAAAAATATATCACCTGTGTCATGGGAAGTACATTTGATAGTTCCTAGTGAAGAGAAAGTATTTAACAAGACTCCTAAAAACACCCAGGAGAGAAAGGGTCGTCTTTAAACACCTGCCAAGTACTGAGGGAGTGAAGTCACCCTCTGTCAGTACTGATCCCGTAAGAACTGCCTGTCTCCTGCCCTCCTCCTCCCTGAGCCTGTGTTGGCCCCAATGGGAGCCATAAACCATGGTGAGCCAGACAGGAGGAAGATGTGGATGTATAAGGCACCTCCACACCCCTAGTCCCTGCTTCATTTCCACATGTGTGTCTACCTGGGGTAAAAGAGAAGTTTTTACTTTAAATAAAGTGAAGATGAAATGGGACAAGACACAATAACTGAATGGAGATTCACTACTTAGATGTGATCAGAAACATCATGGGCTTGGCCAGGTTTTCATTGAGTAGTAGGCTAAGAACCCTGGAACTACTCTTTAAAAGAAAGTAGAGGAAAAGCTATAAAGTTGAATTTTTTCACATCCCACAGTCCTGGTTTGTTCAACTTGCAAGGTCAGATTTTAATCCTAGGTGGTATCCAAATTTAACACAGACTTATGTACAAGCAAAGCTTCTGAACTGAAGCTGTCTTCTAGCCTCCGCTAGTCCCCATGGAGGGGACTCACCATGCTCAGCTTGGATTGTTGATTATGAACTCTACCGAATCCACCACCTAAGTGACTCACTACATTCTCTCTCAGTGTGGGAGGTGCACGTTAATCACTTGGGGGGGGCTCTCTCCTATTCAGCCAATAATCCAAGAATGGGTGAGGAAAGCCCCACCGGTAGAGCCACCTGGGCTGTGGAAGATGATGTGATTCCCAAGATGTGACTCTCATCCGGTGCCTGAGTTGTATGGTCCCCTGCAGCTCTCTGCCTCAGTGTCATTTTCCTCCTTGCTTCAGCTCCTATTCATGTCTTTCCTTAGGACAATGGAGACATTTGGGTCTTATTCATAACTCATTGAAACTGAAGGGGAGAAGCAGAATCTCTCTCTAATTTTCTTTGAGGCTGCTTCTAAACAGACCACAATATTTTTCCCTAGAAAGAAATGTCTGAACTTTAGAGTGTAAAGATTAAGATTTTTTTCAATATGCACTAGGATCAGAGGGAGGTAGATCATAGAAAAAGAGATTCAGAATTAGCAAATATTTACGGAGGGTCTTTTTTCCATGCCAGGCTATAGATTAGGAGATAGATGAACTAAGGGATGACAGAGGAGGGAGAGCACAGCTGAGAAGGTGACAGCTGAGGCAGAACTGGCGGGACCTGGGTAGCTATTAGGTAAGGAAGAAGGGAGGGTCAGATGACTGAGTTTCTCAGATAAGTAACAGAGAACAGGACCATGCCACTAGCATAAACAGAAAATCAGGAGGACAGGCAGGATTGGATTGTTTGGGAAGTGTGGTGTTGAAGGTGTCAGGAGGGCAGCCAGCAGGCACTGGAAATCAGGCCCTGGGCTTGGGAGTGAGGTCAGAACCACCAAGCCACACTTGGCAGTTACACCCAGAGCAGGTCACCTGAAGCCGTGGGAGCAGCTGTGATCACTAAGAGAAGAGAGAGTGGAAAGATAAGTCCAAAGTCAGAACATTTGGGAACCCCTATATTTAAAGGAACAAGTAAAAAATAAGAAATACAAAGGTAGTGTAGGAACCATTTTGTGGGAGACATGCTATTATAGGATACCCCATCAGACATTGTTTCCTTAGACTGTGTTCTGCAATTGGATTTTTAACAGACGTGATACATATTAATAAAATGTCCTGTTCTTATGAAACAATAAACTATGTTTACGTAAATTTCCACACATCTTTATGACAAATAATAGGTGTTCCCCCCTACCCCTGCAATTGTTTTCTTAAATCAGTAATTCCCTCCATTGTTCCTAGGAATATGAAGCCAGCTCAGGTCATCATCACTAGAAAATTTGGGAAATTGGGGGAAAAAAAGAAGAAAACCTAATTTACTATTAGATAGTTTGTGATACCACGTGGTTAAATGACAGTCTTACTGTCCCTCGAAGCTATACTACCATGTGACCAAGAGTAGTCAGGGAGGTAAAATAACTCAAATATGATTTAATTAGAGGCATTTTAAGTAACTTTCCCCTTACCTGTTTATATTTATGCCAAATAAGTAAACTCAACATTAATGGAGAATAAAGGGATGTGAGGCTGCACTCAGAATGATCTCCATTACCACCCCCTGATTGCTGGATGAAATAATAAAGTATATTACCAAGATTGAAAAAGAATGCACATTCTAACAAGATGAGTATAAACATTGCTCTGAGAGCCACAGAGGCCAAATGCGAGAGCTCCAAAGCAGATTTTTAAATTTTATTTAAATTTAGGAATTATTGTAAATCTTCAAAAATATTCTCTAGATTTGAGAGTGGAAGTCAGATTACCGCAGGATTAGGCAATGGGTGGGTTAGGGAAAGAGGAGGCAGATTGTCTGGACTTCTCTTTTATGAGGTGCAACACTGCAGTAAAGGGAAGAACTAGGGGTTTTAACTTAACGAAGTGACAAGACTGAGAAAATGCTTGGGTTTTTTTTCTTTTTTTTTAACAGTGCAGCAATTTTTAAAATGTTTATTGATGGAATGTCTGACAATGGACAGAGCAAATGACCATATGGTAGAGGCAGTGATGTCCACAGAGAATGACATGTGCTCCTCTTTTGCTCCCAGACTCCCTAGGGGTTAAGTTTGATCCACATGACCAGTTCTAGCCAATGGGCTGTGAGTACACATGATGTGTACACTTTAGGAGTGAATTCTCCACGACGTCTTTTCTACAGCCAGGGTAAATCTGATGTCTCATGTTGCTATAGTTGTGTCAGAAAATGGACTGTCCTTGAGTTCCCAAGCTACCAGAACTATTATCTATGTAGTGCTGCATAACAAACTACCTCCCAAACAAACATTATGTCATAGTTTCCGTGGGTTAAAAACCCAGGCAGAGTTTAGCTAGGTGCCTCCAGCTCAGGTTCTCTCAAAGCAGTACTGTGAAGCTATGTTCTGGGGCCATAGTCTCCTCTGAAGGCTTGACTATGGAGAGGGACTTCCAGGTCACTTGTATCTGTGGGCATGCCTTGGCCCCTGCCCTGTGTCCTCTCCACGGGTTCTTTTATAACATGGCAGTTGCCTTCCTTGGAAGAAGTGATCCAAGAGAAAGTGAGAAAGAGTTCCCACGAAGAAAACCACAGACACTTTTTATAATCTAATCTTGCAAGTGAAAACCAATTATTCCCTCAGTGTTTTATTCATTAGAAATCAGTAAGTTCAGTCCATATTCAAGAATAGGAGACCACCCAAGGAGATACAGAGATAAATACAAGAAGCAGGCATCATCGGGGGCCCTCCTTAGGGTTACCCTTCCACACCAGATGAAGGAGAATACCCACTAACATGCACCTTTGTAGGGGTAAAGAAATAATCATTTATTTTATACTATTGAGATTTTGGGGGTTGTTATTTCAATATAGCCTTATCTATGATGACTAATAAAAGCTCTAGGAGAGGACAGAATTGAGTTGAACCATAAAAAGCAAACTATTCAAGTAGATGGAGATGATAGGGTATAATAATACATCAAAGCAGTATTCAAATATTATGCTTATAAGAGACTTTAAAAAAATAATTTGGTATAGTGCTTTTAGACATAACTATGTATAGTATACATTTCATTTTTTAGGTTATTCTTATATCCTTTCAAATGTCATTAGAGCTCCTAAATGAAATCAGTCTGATAGAATCTTTTTCTGTGGTGATTATCTAAGGCTGCCTGTATGCATGACTGTTCAAACATATCTAGAGACTTTATAAACAGATGGTTCTTTGGATCATCCTACAGACTGTCAGCGTGAAAGTGCAACTAACAGCTTTCTGTGATCTTCTATACCTCTACTTCCTCCTTTTAGTTACCAAAATTGATTTTAATTTTTTTCTCACACATCAAGTTTAGATAATCTAAAGTAGGTCACTCTGTAGCATCCAAAGCACTCACAGTAGCTCTGTTCAGAGTGTGAAGTCAGACACTTTTAAAGCATTCAAAGTGAAAACCAGCACTGGGAACAGAAACAAAAAATGTGTTCAAGTAGTTCTCTAATGAAACAAGATACAAACTAGTTCCCTTAGTTCAGTAGAATGTAATAATAATTTTCAATGTTATAATATTTCCATATCCCTTAGGATATATTTGGTTCAGTCATCATAAAAAGTCTTAGCATTGTCCTCTTGTTGATGAGCTGCTTTCCTGTACCTGTCATATTTCTAGGTGCTTGAACTTGAGCTCAGTCTCCCAAAAGAGGTGTATTGGGTTGGATAGTGTCCCTCCAAAAGTCACATACACCCAGAACATATAAATTTGCCAATATTTGGAAATAAGATTTTGCAGATGTAATCAAGTTAAAACGAGGTCATGGTGGATGAGGGTGGGCTCTGAATCCAATATGAATGGTGTCTTTATAAGAAGAGGAAAATTTGGACACAGAGATAGAGACACAGGGAAGGAGCCAGAGATTGGAATGATGTATTTATAAGCCAATAAATGCCAATAAATGCCAGCAGCTACCAAAAACTAGGAGAGAGGTACAGAGCAGACTCTCCTTCAGAGCCTCCAGAAGAAACCAACTCTGATAATATCATGATTTCAAAGTTCTAGACCCCAGGACTGAGAGAGAACACATTTCTGTCACTTTAAGCTATCTAGTTTGTGGTGCTATGTTTTGGCAGCTCTAGGAAGCTGATGCAGGAGGGGAGGAAGAGATTTACACCTTAGGAAGTGTGGCTACTTTGCCTCACCCTAGCACAAAACTCAGCCCCAGCCTCTGCTCTGGCTTCAGCCCAGCTTAAGCCTCGCCTTTAGCTCTTGCTCTAGCTCCACATCGGTAACCAGCTGTTCCCCAGGCTCAGCCCCAGCCCCAAGGGCCAGCAGGATCTCTAATGCTCCTCCCTGATTAAGATGGTCAGCAGCAAGGGCAATGTGAGAAAAGCTCCAGCTCTGTCTCTCTTCCCTAAGTTCTCTGGAGTTTTAAAAGCAAGTTAGTTGTTCTGCTGAACATCCCATCAGTTAAAGAACCTCAAAATAGCCCTACAAAAACAAATTCCTGCTTAGAACTGGAACCAGACAAGGTTGCCCACTATCTCCATTTCTATTCAACACAGTGCTAGAAGTCCTTGTCAGAGCAATCAGACAAGAGAAGGGAATGAAGGGTATCAAAATGGGGGCAGAAGAGATCAAACTATCGCTTTTTGCTGACAATATGGTATTGTATTTAGAAAAACCCAAAGATTCAACCGAGAGAATCCTGGAATTGATAAATGAATTCAGCAAAGTCTCAGGATACAAAATCAGTGCACAAAAATCAGTAGCTTTCATATATGCCAATAACAGTCAAGCCTAGAATCAAATCGTAGACATGATACATTTCACAATAGCATCAAAGAAAACTAAATATTTAGGAATATACGGAGAACCACAAAACACTGAGAAAAAATTGCAGAGGATGTAAACAGATGGAAAAACCTATTATGCTCATGGATGGGCAGAATTAATATTGTTAAAATGTCTATCCTACCTAAAGTGATCTACAGACTCAATGCAATCCCTATTAAAATACCAATGTCATTTTTGGAATATCTAGAAAAAATAATTCTACACTTCATATGGAACCAGAGAAGACCCCATATAGCCCAAATAATCTTATGCAAAAAGACAAAGCTGGGAGGCATCAGTCTACCAGACTTTAAGTGATACTACAAGGCTATAGTAACCAATACTGCATGGTACTGGCACAAGAACAGAAACATAAACCAATGGAACAGGACTGAGAACCCAGATATAAAATTATCCTCCTTTTGTCATCTATCTTTGACAAAGCAGAAAAAAACATACAGTAGGGAATTCAGTAAATGGTGCTGAGAAAATTGGATAGCCACATTTAGAAGATTGAAACAGGATCTGCACCTCTCACCTCTCACAAAAAATCAACTCTTGATGGATAACAGACTTAAATCTAAGACATAAAAATATAAGAATTCTAGAAGAAAATGCTGAAATGGCTTATAGATATCAGCCTAGGCAAACAATTTATGAAGAAGACACCAAAAGCAATCACAGCAACAACAAAAATAAATAATGGTATCTGATCAAATTAAAAAGCTTCCTGTCAAGGAAACTAACATTAGAGTGAAAAGACAACCTACAGAATGGGTGAAAATATTTGCAAGCTACACATCCGATACAGGGCTGATAACTAGAATCTATATGGAACTTAGGAAAATCAACAAGAAAAAATCAAATTACCCCATTAAAAAGTGTGCAAAGGACATGAACAGAAACTTTTCATAAGAAGACAGACGAATGGACAACAAACATAAGAGAAATTTCTCAACATCTCTAATCATCAGGAAAATGCAAATCAAAACCACAATGAGATATCACATAACTGCAGTGAGACTGGATTTTATCAAAAAGTCCCCAAACAACAAATGTTGGCATGGATGAAGAGAGATAGGAACACTCATACATTGCTGGTGGGACTGCAAACTAGTACAACCTCTGTGGAAAGTAATATGGAGATACCTCAAAGAGCTAAAAGTAGAACTGCCATTTGATCCAGCAATCCCACTACTGGATATTTACCCAAAAGAAAAAAAGACATTCTATAATAAAGACATCTGCACTCGAATGTTTAGAGCAGAACAATTCACAATTGCAAAGATGTGGAAACAAATCAAATGCCCATCAATACATGAATGGATCAATAAAATGCGGTATATGTATACCCTGGAGTACTATTCAGCCATAAAAAGCAATGGTGAATTAATATCCCTTGTATTATCCTGGATGGAGCTGAAGCCCATTCTACTAAGTGAAGTATCACAAGAATGGAAAAACAAGCACCACATGTACTCACCATCAAATTGGTACGAATTGATCAACACTATGTGTACATATGGAAGTAACATTCATTGGATGCCAAGCAGGTGGGAGGGGCATGGAGAGGATGGGTAAATTCACACCTAATGGGTGTAGTGTACACTGTCTCGGGGGTGGGCATGCTTGTAGCTCTGACTTGGGTGGTGCAAAGGCAATATATGTAACCAAGTGTTTGTACCCCCATGATATTCTGAAATTAAAAAATAAATTAAAAAAACCAAATTCCCTGCTTTCAAAAGACCTATAATTTCTTTCCTTCCTTCATTTTCCTACTTCTTGTCTTTACTTTTATTATTTCTCTTTCTTTTCTTTTAGAGAAATTTCCCTTTATTTTATCTTTTATTTTCAGGCAAAATCAAGAGATTATAACTCTTTGGAAAAAACATAGGAGTAAATCTTTGTAACCATGGGTTTTGTTAATAGTTTTTAAAATATGACACCAAAAATACAAGTGACAAAAGAATAGAGTAGATAAATTGGGTTCCATCAAAAATGAAAACTTTTGTGCTACAAACTACACCATCGAGAAAGTGAAAAAGCAATCCATGGAATGAGGACAAATATTTGCAACTCACATATCTGATAAGGAACCTGCATCCAGAAGAACTCTTACAACTCAGTGGTAAAAAATACAACTTAAGTGAAAATGAGAAAAGGATTTGAATACACATTTCTCCAAAGAAGATATACAAGTGACCAATAAGCACATAAAAAGCTGCTCAACATCATTAGACAGGAAGGAAATACAAATCAAAATTTCTGTAAAATACTACTTTACAACCAATAGAATGGCTACCACCCAAAAGGCAGACAATGATAGTGTTGACAAGAATGTGACAAAATCAGAACCCTCACATACTGCTGATAGGATTGCAAAGTGGAGCAGTCATTTTGGAAAATAGTTTGACACTTCTTCAAAATATTAACTACAGAGTTTCCATACGACCCAACAATTCCTCTCAGAGTTATATCCCTAAGAGAAATGAGAAATATGTCCACACAAAACATACACATATTCATATCGACATTATTCATGACAGCCAAAAAGCAAAAACCACTCAACTGTCTTCTCAGCTGATGAATGGACATATAACTGATTTGTATATCCATGTAATTGAAAAAATTTAGGCCATAAAAAGAAATAAGAATGAGGCATTGATGCAAATGATAACGTGAATGAACCTTGAAAATAATCCTACTAAGTGAAAGAAGCCAGTTAAAAAAAACTACATATTGTATGCTTCTTGTTTATATGAAACATCCAAAATAGGCAAATCCATAGAAACAGACAGTGGATTCTTGACTGCTTAAGGATTGAAGAAGGGGTCTGGGAAATGGGGAGTGATTGTTAATGAGTGCAGAGTTTCTTTTGGAATGATGAAAGTATTCTAAAATTGAATTGTGATAAGGGTTACATAACTCTGTGACAATACTAAACACTACTGAATTTTAAAAAATCAAGAGATTATAGTTAAGATCTTTATTATTTAAACACTGCAGAGCAAAATGAATAGTGAATAACATTCAAATTAAAGTTTTGTGCAGTTTATGATCTTTTAAACATTGCATTCAAAAGAAATGAACTAAAGGGCCTTATATTAACTACTTGTTTCAAATTGATAGTGAAAACAACTCATTTTAATAAATATGTTTAATGTGATAACAATGACAAACATTTTTCAAGGGAAAAATAATTTTTATAAAAATCAGCTCTGTTTAGTTTAAATTTTGGAATCGAACTTTTCTTTGCACTTATCTCTTGGGTATGAGCTATCTGTTTGTAAATCAGCTTTCT
Organism: Cheirogaleus medius; assembly: GCA_008086735.1. Taxonomy (NCBI): domain Eukaryota; kingdom Metazoa; phylum Chordata; class Mammalia; order Primates; family Cheirogaleidae; genus Cheirogaleus; species Cheirogaleus medius. The sequence continues at coordinate 1,927,023 of VBSM01002937.1, forward strand.
CAGATTCATAGACACGTGTGTGCGAATCTTTGTCTCAGCTTCCTTTTCTTGCCTTTCTCACTTGGCTTTTGCCTTGGGATAATCAAGTGAAATAGAGGAAAAACTATCTGTTTCCCCTTGTTTAGCAACGTTTGCACAGCAGCAATCCTGTGCTAGGGGTGAAAACTATTTCATTCAGAGTGATGCCACACTTTTGCAGGGGCTTCAGTGGTTTTATGCTTGAACTGGGAATCTGGAAATCAGAGAGTCCTCTACCATATTTCCACATTTTTTAAATCAATTGTGTTGCAATGTAAATTTATTTTAGCATATTAGTTTTTTCAATTTACCTAAATTACAATATTTTTGCATTCTTAAAATTTGTAATATGTCTCTCCAACTGGTAAAGTACTTTTGGCTAATGATATATGACATTTCTTGATAAGAGTGAATTAAGTGAAATCATTCTTTTTAAAAATCAAGGATAATCGCATGGCCCTGTGTGATTTTAAACACATGCACAACTTAATGATAGCCATGGAGAGCAGTATTTGCCACACCATTGTAGCTAACACTGCATATACCACAGGCTGGAGTTACTGTCCCACAGTGAAGGGGCTAATGGGTATTATGATCTCTCAAATTCCATAAAAACATAGAGACAAAGATTTTCCTTTCCCAAAGAATATGTGAAGCACTCCCTCCTCAGTTTTTCTGAAGTGCTATTATGGAATTTTCCTGTTGAGGCTTAAGTGCCTATATTTTTTAGCAAGAGAGTCCCTTTGAAGCCAGCCTGAAGCAGTGTCAAAACATATGGGAAGCAACCAAAAACATTCAATAGACTCTCTTTAAAAAGTGTAGAAAATCCCTCTTAAAATAATGAGTTGAAAGGCAGTAAGATGCCCACATTGCAAATATTGGTTTTGTTTGGCTGTTTTGCTTTGTTTTCATTTGGGTGAGGGGAGGAAGGAGCTTACAACCAGAATGGCATTTCTTCTTAACTAGGACCAAAGTAGTGATCTCATTTAGCTTTCCTTTAGACGACATAAGTATTTTCAGATTTATGCTGTGTATGTTCCTTATTATAGCTTTTTCCTTCTGAAGATAGACAATTTCAGGAAGTGTTTAAATTTTTATCCACATGTATAGATTTTATCCCCACATATTTTATATACATATTATTTTATATACTTTGCCTCCAAATATTCTAGAAAATTAGAAGAGAACAAAGAGGATTGATAGCTTTTAAAATTAATTAGAGCCTACACGCTGCCCACTTACATATAAGTGGTAGTCTGAGTTGGCTGAAAAAAACCAACTTGGAATTTTTTTAATGCCCATAATCTTTTCTTTTGTGGAAATGTTTGAAAAAATCACGTACTTATTCCTATAAAATCTCCTGTTAATTATCTGGGAAAGAGTTGTTCTATATTCTATGTTTGCTAAATTGGAGATCATTAAGTAAAAAATAGAAGACTAAAGAAGAATTATATGTTATTACCATGGGTCATTCCAAGTCCTGTTGAATATTTCTATTTGTATATTCTATCAACATCTGAAATCCAAAATATCCCAAAATTAACTTGCTATATTTTTACATGCTTCTCACTCCCAATCCCCAATCTTTCCATTCTAGCCTTTATTTCAGTTAATGCTACATCTTCCCCAAAAACATCAGGTCTAGAGACTGAATCATCAAATCATCATTAATTCTTCTTTCTCTCTCACTCATTCACTCATTCTACTTTCCCAATATTCACCAAGTTCCACATATTCTACTTCTGCATTTCATGTACATCCACCTGTATATTTCCACTGCACCATTATGTATTGCTCATGCATTACCAATCCCTCTTCAGCCATCTCATCACTTACATTTGCTTTCTTTCCAAATATAAGTCAGAGAAGAAAAAAACAAATTGTTTAATGTGGAATAGAATGCCTTCCCCATCTGGACTCACTGAATAATTCTAGTCTCATATTCCTTTAAGTGTCATCACATTCATATCCGGAAAATTCTATCCACCTTGAGCCTACCTTGCACTTTCCTGCCTCTGTGCATTTGCCCATGGTGTTCTCTAAGCCTGGAAGTCTTTGCCTATTAATAAAGTGCTACCATATTTGAACACATATATTAGATAATATCTTTGCAGTTTGAAGTAACAATATAAACTAAATATGACTTTACAACTAAGAACATCTATTATCTCACATATGGAGAAATCTAGAAGAAGAGTAAATCCAGAGTTGGTTAATGTAGTAGCTCAAGATGTTGAAATGTTATATCTACAACTCTTACTATCACAGCCTAACAGGACCATATCTAAAGGCAGGAAAAGTCACATTTGCAGGTCATGCCCCTTCTTGGGGTCCCCCTTGTAGCTCACTGACCAGGGATCCATCACAGGCTCTGCCTAAGGAAATGGAATGACTATGACTGGCTTTAACCAACAAGAGCGATGTCATCCCCAAGAGGGTAATAATTGATAATTGGGAGATGGAAAATTCTTACTGTTTTTGAATACAAAAATAGATATACATATAGTACATAACCAGATATACACAATGTCTGTGGTATTGAAATTTCAGTTAATTCAGAGAGAAATGTCTGGAAGGGCAAGATAATGAAAGAAAGGTTGATGAATACCCAGTTTAAGTGAATCAGCATCCATCCCTTGGCAAGAGATGATGCACATGCAGCACATGCTGACTTAACACTGAAAACAGTCAGTATCTTATCAGTAAACAGAGCACTATGACCCTTGGTAATCTCTACCACAGCACCCACCTGAAATGGCATAACTTTTAGGAAGGGATCTCTGATCTCCTCCAGGAGATGAAGTTAATTGCATCCACGCTGCTCTGTCAGAGCACCTATTTTGGACCACAGTTGTATGTACTTTCTGCTGTTCTGTATTAAAGCTAGTTGACTACTGACACACCTCACCCTAAACCCTCCTGGCTAATAAGCTACTTCTCATAAGGTAGGCTGTATTAATCATTCTTCTGAATCTCCAAAAGATGCTTGAAGGAAGAGGCACTCAGATGTTTATGGAATTGAATGAATACAAACACTCATGCACATGCCTACATTGCTATGGACTCAGTGTCTCTGTCCTCTCTAAATTCATATGTTGGAACCCTAACCCATTTAGCATTTTTATAGCCATCAAAGACCTAGAAAACGTAAATACTAAAAGATATACAATGACTGGATTTTCAATTTAAAAAAAAATTCACTTTTCTAACTTCTTTTAGTCTCATATTAATTCAAGCTTATCCTAGTTGGTTGTATTGGATCAGGAAAAGACTTAGAAGTCAGACAGTCATGAACTCCAATTACAGCATCACCCTTGATTGTTGTATAACTTCAGATGTGTTATATAACCATGACGTTGACCACAAAGGACACACGGAGTACAATCATAAAAGCAACTTGTTTTAATCTGCTTCTATCTCATCAAGGCTCTTCCATGGGGCTAGAACCTTTCTTACCTCTTGGAAGAAATCTAGAACAAATCGCATGACTTCTCTTGTCACTCCTAGCTTAGTAATTATAATGCTTCATCGTGTGTAATAGTAAAATCTTCCAACCTCATTTGAAGAAATAGCTTCTCCCTCTCTCAGCTCTGGCTGGTTTTTATCCTGGCTGCCTGTGATGGAACAAGTGACATGGTAGACTTCCTCTCCCCATATTATTTCTCCTCCTCCCCGCTCACAAGCTGCCACTAGCTTCTCCAGGGTTGAGGAGCTGAGAGGAAAAGAGGGGGTGAGAGACAGGCTGGTGCTGTACAGGTAGGTGGACTGGACGCTCTGAGCACGGAAGTGACGGACAGTCTTCCAGGGGGAACTGCCTCCCATCACGGAGGAACTCGTAACACGCAGTCTCCTTCATGTAGAGAAATGTTAATAACAACTCCTCTGGCTGCCCGAGACTTCTTCAGCTCCCAGGATTTCAGCAGTACACCTACAACTTCTTTTGTCCCCCTCAAGCAAAAATAAGGGAGAAAGACTTGAAGTGGAGTTCTCTAAACTTCTTTTGGGATGGGGAGGAAGGAGTGGGTTGACTAAAACTTTGTCAGAATGGTAAACATCTAATGGAGGCTTGGCTATGTCTGTGGACTCTTTGGAAGCATAAAAACATTTCAATAAGGTGGAATTGGCAATGCTACAAGAAAAGAATAATGGATTTGTGGGTACCTGAATATACTAGTTTAAATTAAGACAAAGTTTTCTTTTAAGACTTTAGCTTGTTAACAATAAATTCATTTAACCTATGCCTTCAAGGATTGACACCACGATTCTTTAGACATGGTTAAGATTTTACTATGCAAGGTTTACTATAAAAGGGCTTATGAGAAGAGCGGCAACTGGAAAGGTCAGAGGGCATATTGTATCGTTGACATACCACTCCTGCACCTTGGGTTTAATTACCTTTTTAGCAGTGAATGATTGTAAGAAACAACAAAATTACAGTATTTTGCTAAAAGGATCACTGAGAAATGAGAGTTGTTCTCAGGTAAAACAACTGTGAGAAACCAAAAGTGCTTACCAGCTTTTTATTGGCATAACATATTTCTGCCAGAAATACAAGAAACGGATAAAGTAATGTATGTTAAAGAATACAACCTAAGAAATGTTCATGAGGACAAAGCTTAACAGTGAGGAAAGGGCGCAGGATGAATCACAGCAGAAGTGACCATTCTTTTCTGAGGTTTATGACAGCGCAAAGGTATCTGTCCGTGGTATCTAAACTCCTTTCTTTCTTCTTTTCTTTTCTTTTCTTTTCTTTTCTTTTCTTTTCTTTTCTTTTCTTTTTTTTTTTGAGACTTAGTCTCACCCTGTTGCCCAGGCTAGAGTGCCGTGGCATCAACCTAGCTCACAGCAACCTCCAACTCCTGGGCTCAAGCAATTCTCCTGCCTCAGCCTCCTGATTAGCTGGGACTACAGGCATGCACCACAATGCCCAGCTAATTTTTTCTACATATTTTTAAATGTACAGTTCATTTCTTTCTATTTTTAGTGGAGACAGGATCTCACTCTTGCTCAGGCTGGTCTCGAACTCCTGAGCTCAAACAATCCTCTCACTTTGGCCTCTCAGAGTGCTAGGATTACAGGTGTGAGCCACCACGCCCGGCCTAAACTCCTTTCTTGATAAAACTGGCCCTATAAAGTTAGTTCCTAAGCTCATTTTGTTTGCCATCTCTCCCCATCACTTGAAATGTCTAAAATTAGAATAAAACAGATGTTTTTGTTGACAAAAAGTCAAATAATTCAAAAGAGAAAAAAAAATGACACATGTTAAAGTGAAGAAAACAAAACTCTTTTGTCCTGACTCCGAGTGTTCATTTCAATTATGTGCAACTTACTCAGGCTCACATAGACCCTCCCAAGTCGGTGCATCCATATGGGTTGTTAGTTGGTCTATTTTAGTTCTTAACACCGCATTGCTCCCTAAGGTCTATCCTCCTTATTGGACTATGACTCAATCAATGTGTGGCAGGACACAGATGAGTCAAAAAAGTATTGAGTTTACAAATACTTTATAATGATAAAAGAAGTTTATTTCTAAAAATATATAATACATGCTTATAATTAAAACAATTCATTAAAGTAAGCTATAAACATTTACATTGTCATATATAAATATTCAAATTGTTCAATCATGTATGATTAAAAGTAGTATTTCTGCTTTCTGAAATTATTGGAATTTAATTAAGTGGACAAAATATAATGTTCTAGTACTATTTTGTTTATTTCATGCTTGTTTTCAAGTTTTCATGTGACTTTTCTTACAGTATTCTTAAGAATGTAGAATAGCTATTTTTTTAATTAATTTTCTGCTGCTATAACAACCTACATCTTCCATAAGTACTTTATAGTTAAATATATGAATTTCAAAAGATATTTCACAAAAAATAATGTAAACTTTCTTTTGAAAGATGGAAAGTCACAAGACAGATAAATTCACTAAACAAGCAACATAATTAAGATTAGATTAAATTTGGATTTATGTGCTTGACAAGTATTCTTTTCTTCAGACTAAGTATATTATTTTATTATTTGCATGAGAAAATCATCAGGCAGACCAATGGACCAAACAAAACTATATACATATTACACAGAAAATGATGACAAGAATTTTTGAAACTTGGGAAGTGGTAAAACAAGAAACAAAGTTACTTTCTGAGCTCATTTATTTATAACAGTATTATAAGGAGCTCAAAAAGTTAGATACAAGGTTATTCCATCAGTATTCAAAGTCAAAATGCCTCACTTAGTTGCAGAATTGCTTATTTTACAAACCTGCATGGAAACTGTCAACACTGTATTTTGGGACTAATAAAATAAAGGAAATAGAATGGACAATGCTCAGCTAATAGCATAACACGTTCCACTTTCTCACTTATAGGTTTTATTTGGATTTGTTATGCAAATTCAGTATTACACAAATTCAATGTTCAACATGTCCCCTAATGTTTTGAAATTTTCTCTTCAAAATTATTATTTAAAGGAAATACAATACTTTTTCAAAGCCTCCTATACATGCCCCAAATTCATTCTAATTTACCCCCAGTGTTTGTAGAAATATTACCATTTTCTATACAGCATGATATGGAAAAAAGTTTGTGAATCATTAGACAAATGATTCTCAATGGTAGAAATATAGTTTATTAATTAATCTACACCCTCACCACCTATAACTCCTGAAACATAGCAAATAATCAATAAATGTTTGATAAATAAATTCATGTATAAAGAACACATCCTTTTATAGCCATAAAAAGGCATTTTAAATGATCATCAGCTTTGGATACTAGTCATTATTTTTTTAACTTTTTATTGTGAAGATTTTCAAACATACAGTAAAGTAGGAAGAAAAGTAAAATAAACACCCATATGTTCACCACCTACATTCAACATTTGATAACAATTTGCCAGATATTTTCATTGTGTGTGTATATGTAATGAACTACTTAAAGCAAATTATGTGATATTTTGACACCAAATATGCTTGGGTGAGTCACAGTTGGATGAAATCAATGCTTAGCATCAGAATTGGAGAGTTGTTTCCTTTACTTTTGGCATATGTTATCACTTTTTCTCTCTTTCTCTTTTTAATTATTTGACTTTTCTGTCAATACACATATTTCCAAATTTGTTATTTACTTTATTCTAACTTTACAAATTTCAAGTGATGTGGAAGGATGATAGACTGAGCTTCAGAATCCTTTGTATGCATCTCCAAAAAATGAGGATGTTCTGTTCCATAAGGATGACATCATTTTCAAATTTAACCAAACTAATAGTAATTCCTAGTATTATTTCATATGCAATTCAGATTGAAATATACCAGTTATTCCCAAACATGGATTTTAGGGATAGTTATTCAAATCAGGATTGACCACAAATTGCATTTGGTTATGTTTCCTAAGTCCTTAGTGGGATCAAATATCAAGGGTATTCTCCCTCTTTAAAAATAACATTTTGTAATATATTTAAGTCCAAAATTTTTTAGTTTTCCAGAGTTAGTTACTTTTATGTTTATGCTGTATCAATCCTAAAGATCAAAGCACTTTAAACATATTTTCTTATTCTTCTATTACACAGGAATAAACTTGAAAACTTACTAATATTTTTATAATAATAATTTAAAAGGCCCAGGAATCTATACTTTGCATGCAAGTGATTCTACTGTATATCTACTGTGCAAGTATGTTTGAAAAGTGTTGTTCTAGGACACACATGTTGTCATATAAAATTATAATATTTAAACAAACTATAATATAAGAATGCTTGCTAAACAAAGGTTCTTCAAGTAGATAAAGTAATTCAGCTTATAATAAAGAAAAACAAGATGGTGAGATGCAAAATAAATGATACACTTACTGTTAAAAACCGAAATATCTGAAATATAGTTTAAATCACTAAGTCCAGTGTGTATATTTACTTGGTGTTCTTGGCACAACAAAGTTTTATATGATTTGCTAACAAAAGATATTCAACCTATACACCCTTACTCTCTACCTATAAAGTAAAGAAATTTCAAAGGTTAGTAAAAAGTGGAACAGTTTCAATAACTAAAAATGGAGTACCAGCAATGAAAAAGAGGAAAACAGAAATTTTGAGAGTTTCTTAAGTCAAAAGAGAAGGGCAGTGAGCAGCATGTTCCAGTCCATTATTTCTCAGGTGAGTTTATGCTGTGATCTTTGCAAGTTAGATTTACAATATAATGGCTAAAGAGTAAGTGGACCAGAAAGCAAATTTTCTTTTTCCTGTCTCTTATCCATTACTGGTAAACAACTGTTTGGAAGAAGTCAAGATAAAGTATGAAGGATTTTGTTGTCTTTTTTTCTTTCATTTTAATTCTACAGATATCCAAAACAGAAAAGCCTGAAAGAATTTCCAGAGCTAATTCATGATTGAGGACTTTTTTGTGAATGAAATTTTGCTAAGAGACACAAAATATCAGCCATTTAGCAACTTTCACTATAGAGCATTCCTAGTGATCTGACATAACTCACCAAACACAGGAAACTTAAACCTGCAAGAAAAACATGAAAAGGGCATTGTTGACCCATATAAGAAAGTGCACATATTCATATTCAAATTATGTGATAGGTTAAACAGATGTCATTGAATCACGGATTTTGTAGAATGTCGATCTATTTTGGTGGAAATGAGGTCAGAGTTTTAGAATAGAGTCAGTGTTTCATGAGTACAATTGTGCTTCAGGTTTCTGCACCTGCCCCCAAGATAAACCTTTAGAATAATTCTGCATTATCATTGTTATCAGTCCCATCACTGACTTAGCTTCATATTAAGTACATGAAGGAAAAGCAAAATATCCTCTCAAAAATGCAAAAGCAAAACAAAATAAAAACATAGCTTCACTCAAATTGGGGAAATGACATTATAAATTGCAATGTGGTAGGACTGAACATGCCCAATAGTATTTTAAGATGAGTTTAGTCTCTTTGTATTATCTTGAGGATGAGTCCGTGAGTCTGTTTGTTCCCTGTTATCCCAGCACCTGGCTATTGTTTCCAGCACCTGCATGTTCTTGTGAAACACCTTTACATGAATGAGTGAATAAATAAATATTAAATATATTTTCCCCTAACTGAATTACAATTATTCAGTGACTAACTTTATCTCCTTAATGATGTGTTAAAATTTAAACAAAATTGATTTAACTGTTTTCTCCATATTTAAATAGGGCTATCTTTCACTATTACTATAAGCAAATATGCATAGGAAGCCAAAAAAGATTATATAAATGTAATACTTTCATTTTAAAATTCCTGTTCATGATTTATCTCTTTCCCTAATCCTGGATTTCTAAAATAAAGTGTCTGGCATTTCTTCATTTTTATTTGTCTTTTAGGAAGTATATATATAGCTATAGTTAGTGTTATAGGTACATATATATGCACATGTGTGTACACACATATATATTTCACCACATACCAAATTATATTATAAAAAAAATCAATTTCTAACTAAGACATCAGAGTGGGGTTTTTTTGGTACCAGGATGAGGATAGCTAAGGTGATGGGAAGAGAATAGTCATTTTAAATGCTCAGAATTTTAAATAAAATTCAACAGTTCCACACACATAATAAAATTCTGATCAGTATAGTAGTTTAGGCTGGGAATAAAACTATGTAACTTGCTATTAATAGATTATGTTAAGGCACTATAACATTCCAAAATTTTTAAATGATTCTAACTTATCATCAATGCAGCTGTTCCACCTGGACCTTATAATAGGATTAGAATCTGACTTGAGATTTTTTTAATAGGATTCCAACTGTGAATACAATCACAGAAACCCCTGAGTGCTAAGATATATTTTTAATGGGGATAGGTTATGAGATATTTAATTAAAAAAAAATAGCACGTAACAGTTATGAGGGCCAGAGCCAAAGAATTCTTAGCAGGAGTAAACTGTCTCAGCCATGACCAAACACAGACAAAACCATCAGCAACAGGTCTCCAGCTAAACACAGAAGCTACTCCCTCTATGTGAGATTTTTTTCAAAAGAATATAATTTTGCAGAGAATAATAAAAACAAGCACCACATGTACTCACCAGCAAATTGGTATTAACGGATCAACACCTAAGTGGACATGTAGGAATAACATTTGTCGGGTGTTGGGCAGGTGGGAGGGGGGAGGAGAGGATGGGTATATACAAACATGATGAGTAAGATGTGCAACGTATGGGGTATGGTCATGCTTGAGGCTCTGCCTCGAGGGGGGAGGGGGGCGTGGGCAATATACATAACCATAATATTTGTACCCCCATAATATGCTGAAATAAAAAAATTAAAAAAAAAATATTGAGCACTTGACATATATATGTACACGTTTAGACATATGCATATACATTTTTTATAAATAATATGATGTGCCATTGTACTAAAGCATTATAAAACATACACAAAATACAGATACTGTAAAAATGGAGTAAAAAATAATAAAAATGGAAATTCTAAAATAAAAAACAACAACATGGAAGGATATGCATTAATTCATCTTTGCCACATTACAGCTATCCATAGAGAATGAGAAAAGGGGAGTGGGGTTGGGGATAGAAGCTTAAAACAACCAAAGCTTGGTAAAGGAAGACGTGAGAAGAATGAGTTTATAATTAAATGAATCTGCTTCTAACCCTCTCCTGTAAGTTATTGGTCAGCATCTCTTCCCCACTCCAGAATATGTACTTTAAAATGAAAAGTAAGAGTTATTTATTAGTGAGGGCTTACTGGAGTTAAAATAGTCAGCAAAACTTTCTGAAAGAAAACACATTTGCTAGAGAGAATAATATGCAATTGACTGTTAGGATTTCCCACTAGTTGGAATAAGGAACCAGAGAGAGAGTAACCAAGAGGATATGAAAACATAATTTGTGTCTCACCAATGTGAGCTCTAGCTCAACCAGTTTAACAGCTTGGATAAGTCATCCAAATTCCCAGTGCTCAGTGTCCTTATCTGTTAAATGGGATACCAATAACTCTACTACAAAGATTACTGTAGAGATTGAATGAGATAATGATCGTCATGTGCTGAGTATAGTGCCTGGCATATAAGTCATCAGTAAATTTTATCTTTATTACTACTGAAAGCAGAAGAGAAGTGATGGATTTCCTTTATTGAATACACTACAGTTGCTTCTCTAGCTGGGCAACATAAGAAAATCTATTACCTTCTCATTTCTTATTTTAGTTTTTACCTTTGCAAAATAGGAACATTTTATGCAAACTAGTTGTCAAGAGAATCAAATGAATGATATATAAAGTTAATTTGTAATGTTTCAAATGACATACAAATGGCAGGCATTATCTCACATTCGATGTTCCCTGCACTGAAACTTAATGAGGATGAAACTGAAGGGATAGAAACTGATGAAGTAGAGAGTGCATATTTAGAGAGGAAGGTGACTCCAGGTAAATTCTGAGTTATAGTTATCTTATTTCTCAAAAGATCTTTCTTTGATTGCATTTAAATGGCTACTAAATGGCTGGAATTAAATTTAATTGGAATGTGTAGACCTCTTCTCATCTGTTCTGGATTATGCCTTTCTGGAGGTGGCAGAAAATATGGAGCATTCCTATCACAGGTAGGCCAGTGACCTCCTGCTCAAGTCAATTTGATGCAGCTTTCTTATTTTCTAAGGTAATAAGGAAAAAAGCATGAATTATTTTACATCTGCAAATAACATTAAGTTGCTGAATTATTTTCAATCTTCTTCTCACATAGCCCCTTATCACACTTGCACATGAGTAAAAAATGAGCTTAAATTTAGGTTTGTTCCATTTCATTCTTTTCATGGAAGGATGCTAAGAGGCAATGCAATACTCAAGTAAATGATTAAAATATTGGAGCTCAAATTTTTCTGAAACTGAGCAATTGGCCTCCAAATAATTTAAAATGTACCACCTTTATTGTTTCATTTTGTTGCTGTTTATTTTTTTTAATTTACATTGCAAACGTTTTAAAAATTACGAAGACTTAGCCTCAGTACAAATAATAGAATATACTCAAATACTACTTATTGTTTTCTAAAATGTTCCAAAGTAAAAGCTACTGATGTTTGAATCAGCCATATTTCCACATTATGGATGTTTATGTAGCCTGGTGCTGTGTTCTTTATGAGAAAAGGAATTAAAACTTCAAAAGAAGTTTGAGCTGTAAGCTTGTAATGCAAGCTTCTCAGGACAAAGACTTTTCACTGTGTGCCCACTTTTTATTTTAAATGAAAATACATATTTTCCCAACATGCCATTTCAGTTCCACAGGGAGAAGCAGTCAGGAGACTTTATGGTAAAATATTTTAAAAGAACCTTGAACATTAGCCAAAAAAATGCCTCTAAGCTCTCTTAAAACAACTCAGATCCAGAACTTTATTTGCTCATTAGTCTTACAAGGGGTGCAAGCAAAGTTTTATGAAGACAGAAAAATTCCTTGCTAGGTTAAGACTTTAATGGCTTCGTGAACCTATTTTCAAACAAAACTCAGAGTAAGAGAAACTCATGGTTTTGAACGGGACCCTAGAAAGACAGGCAGCACACTTGGAAGAGAAATCAGCAAGAATATGAATGGGAACTTAATTATGACATTAATAAAATATCCTCACCAAAAAAAAAAAAATTAAGACAGTAAGTTAAAAATAAATCTCCCAGAGACTGTTTGTATGACCAGAGCTACACACATAAAAAGCTGTATGTAAATCTGGCAGAATTGGGACAGGTACAGTTAAGTTCTTGGCCATAGCAATCTTTAGAACTGACTTCCTGGAGATCAACACATTATTTTATATAAGGAAGGAAAAGGGGTTTTGTGGTTGCTCTGAGATGAAGGGGACCCCCTGAGTGAGCTGAGTGCCATCTTTTCGATTTCCTCACTCTCTTGATTCAGCCCCCCAATTCTACCCAAATTATTTCTATCTCAAGGATAACTCCAATATCACTTCTTTCATGAAAACTTCACTCTTTTCCCTACAAAGCATTAACGTCTTAGTCTTTCTTCAATTTTGCTTGCATTGCTATCCAGCATAAATTCGTCATGAAATTGTCAACACAGTTAGGGCCTATGTTTTCAAATCTTTATAATTTCCTTCCCACAGAAACCCCAACATATTAACATGCATAGGATAGGTCCACAGCAGGTTTTAGTCTAATCACATTAAATAAAATCAACTCAAATTTAGACAGAATAGAATGCTAATATAATGAAGCATTTGAGTATAATCCTATGAGGACAGGCACTTCCTGTGCCTTATTCAATTCTTTTTCCCCACTCTCAAAGCTATGCCTGGCTTTTGAGAGGTGCTCTGTCAGTATTTGTTGGGTCAGTGTCATGAAATCTGTGATATACTCATACACACACAAATATGCCATGTGCCAGGGTGCTTGTTTCAGTGTTGCTTTTAACATTGAAAGACTGAATAACCATGGGAATAGTTGAATAAATTATAATTCATTCATACTATTGGGTACACACAGACATTTAAAACTATGTCTTCTTAAGGAAGGGTAGCATAACTCCCATCCCATACACTGTGACTTCCTTACCACATACAGTGGGGAAAAGGGTAGAAAAAGAGTAACTTTACAGTTGAAAAACCTGACAAATTAGGTCATCAAGCTTAACATCATTAGTGACAGGCCGTGTTCATAGCATGTACCCTTGATACGATTTAATGAGAATGGTATTTCAGTTCTGTGATAGTCTTCCAAAAAACCCCTAACCTCTATTAACTATGAGAAAAACATCAAAAACAAACATACAAACAAAACACATTGAAGTGCATTAAAAAAAATATCTACACAGGAATTCTCATACTGCCGAGGTCATCCACAGACATGTAAAATCTGAGAAAGTGTCACAATCCAGAGGAGAGTATGGAGATATGGGAACTAAACATCCCATTGTATTCTGGTTGGGACCCTGAAGCAGAAAGAGGATATTAGTTACCAATTTAAAAAATTTGGCTTGGTGTGGTGGCTCACACCTGTAATCCTAGCACTCTGGGAGGCCAAGGTGGGAGGATCGCTTGAGGCCAGGAGTTTGAGACCAGCCTGAGCAAGTGCGAGACCCCATCTCTACTAAAAATAGAAAAATTAGCCGGGCATAGTGATGCACACCTGTAGTCCCAGCTACTTGGGAGGCTGAGGCAGGAGGATCACTGGAGCCCAGGAGTTTGAGGCTACTGTGAGCTATGATAATGTCACTGCACTCTAGCCTCAGGGAACTGCACTCTAGACCCAGGGGACAGAGCAAGACCTTATCTATAAATGAATGAATGAATAAAATTTTTAAAAAATAAGGAAATTCAAATAAAGAACAATTTTGAGTTTAATAATAATATCAATATTGCCCTATTAGCTGTGACTAATGTACCATAGTATTGTAAGACATTAACAATGGGGAAAAGCTGGATGAAAAGTATAAAGGAATTTTCTGTACTATACTTGCTACTTTTTTGTAAATCCAAAACTATTCTAAAGTAAAGAGTTTATTGTTAAAAAATATAGCATATTTAAATATATAGGCATCTATGGCCTAACATAGCATCTTTAAGATACTTAGGAAAATGCAAGTCACAAAAAATCCATATATGATTTCATTTATAATGAAACACCAAATTCAAGATGTGTATGTGTGATGATTCAGAGGAAAAATGTCTGTCAAAAATTTTCACCAAACTATTGAGTTTTTGAGGTGCAGTGAAATGGACAGGCAGAGTCAACGTGAAATTATGGGTGATTTTCAAGATTTTCACCACATTTAATACTCTTTGAATATTTTATGCAAATGCATTCTTTTGTTTGTGAAATTAAAAGAAAATTAAAAAACAGGAACTAAAAGTGGATCAAGAAATAGAAAATAAGGGGAGAACACAATTCATTATAAGGGAACCTTTAGAGCGAGTTTTATCTGAGGAGAAAACTGTTGAGACGAGTCCCTGACAAGTTACTCTCTGATGGTGTTGGTCCCATTTGCTGGGCACTAACTCCAGTCCAAGCATAAATGTGCATTATACCGTGTTTCCCGAAAATAAAACCTACCCATAAAATAAGCCCTAGCAGGATTTCTAATGAGCAATAGAAGCCCTACCCCGAAAATAAGACCTAGTGATGGGCGTGGCTACGCAGCACATCTGCACAACCCATGCATTTCGTGGCGGTGCGGTCAAGAAGACGAGCAGCCCTTCTCATCTGCCCCATCGTGACAGCTACTATCCCAGAGGTGGCCAGAAAGGTGCGGGCAGCCCCACCAACAAGGTCGGCTCCCCCTGTCAGGTCCCGGCCATCCTGTGTGTGCTGCAAGCTGAGGCTTTGAGGGGAAAGTCTCCTCAGTGAAGTGAGGAGCGAGACGCTCCGCTTTAGGTATTGTGTGTCCCCAGGGGGAAGAAGGAAAACTGTGGCTGCCATTTTACTATGATGATGTTCCAGAAAAAGACGACTTAACTATATTTGAATAAATGGAGATTGTTGTACCGTACTTAAAAAAAATAACACATCCCCTGAAAATCAGCCCTAGGGTGTCTTCTTGAGGAAAAATAAATATAAGACCTTGTCTTATTTTTGGGGAAACATGGTATTAGTTAGTTCCCACAACAACTCTGTAAAAACAAATAGTATCCTCACATAACAGATGAGGAGACTGAGTTTTAGAGAAGTTAAGTAAATTACCCAGAATCACACAACTTGTAAGTGGAAGAACAAGTACAAAAACCAGATCGTCTAGCTGCAAAGCTCTTGTTCTTTTCACAGAGCTATGTTTCTGCAGAGCATGATCTTACTTGGGGGTGGGGGGTACAAGACACAATACACATGCTTATTTTATCCTCAACACCTGTATTACTCAGGAAATGAGTATACTAGGCCAATTTTCTCTCTCAGATCATATGGCCAGTGCTTCACTGAATGGTAAGTGCAGAGAATTTAGGATATATTAAAGTTGTTACAAATACAAAGAATAGCAAATCAATAACTATGTATTTACAAACATCACTATAGAATTGGGTGCACTGCAGTTTAAATGATAGCATTTATAATTCCTCAGGTACGTATGAATTCATTTTAGTACAAAAATTAGAATAAAATGAAAAAAGATTAGATTTAGATTTGATTTACATCAGCAATTGTAGCCAACCCTTTGCCAAATGCATAGAAGACATCAAAAATATGGTGGATTTAAATTTTCAGCATAATTAGATCCTTTCGGGGTTTTTTGAAAGTGCCTACACAGAAAGCACTTAATTGGGGGTGGGGGAAGGTAACTCATGTGCGTTAGTAATTAGAGTTAGTCAACAAAAGGAGTAGACCGGGTGTGTAGAGGAAGCGTTTGTGGCTTGGTATTTTCAACCAAGTCAGGAAAGAAAACCCTCTGATCTAACCTCTAATGGTAGTTTTGGTTTTTAATTATGATAAGAATGTTATTTAAATTAGCTTCAACTATATTAACACGTTTACACTCCCAGGATCTATAGACAAAAAATGCCAGTGACCTTCTCATGACTTGAGAGGCCCTGCTGCCTTTCCTTCAGGGATGGGGAATCTTCCACAGTAGAGCAGTAGCTTGAACAGATTGCTCAGTAGAGAGCATATTTCTAGGAAACAGTCAAACATGGGCACACATCCCTGGAGTAGATATATATTTATATAACTGAATGAGCTTCAGAAATGCCAAGTTTCAGGCAGCGAAAGACATCTACTTTGTATTCCGAGAAAGGGGAGGACATTTAAAATAAAATAGATTTAGGAACTAATGTAATGCAAAGTTGAACATGTGCAGACTCTCTTATAGACCAGGTCCTCACTTCATGGTATGTTTAATTAAAGATAAGGAAACTTTAAAGGTTGAGAAGTTTAAATTCCCTGAAAGTATAAATATTTCTTTGCTGCATCTCTGAACCCCTATGAACAGTTTTACTTAAGAACATTTAACATTTTAGGAGAATCTATACATTGCTTACTTCTAGATTCTAAGTTAATAGTATCCTATCCATTTTTAAAAACAGTTTTTTAAAAAAGAATTTGACCAAGAGCCTATGGTTAAATCTGAATAATGTATAATATCAAAGAATCCATTCAATCTTAGTAGAGTTGGGTGACAGAGTCAACTGCCTTAAGTGAGCTGCTATGTTTCCTCCAGATGCTTCCCCTTCAAGGAGTTTGTCAGAGGAGCTAGGATATTATTGGTGAAAAAAACTGTTTGACAAGGTAAGAGGAAGTTCAATATGACAAGACCACAAAGCAGATATGTTAACTCTTTGGCTTTTATCAGCATCCAGAAAGCAGTTTATTCTATAGATCAGAGGATCTGCTAAGATACCCTATTATCTAAATTAGAAAGTCCAAACTCTTTAGTGTGATGTTCAAGGCACTTTGGAATCCTTGCTCCAAGCTAACTGCAGAGTCTTAGTTCTCATCACCTCCCTTTAAGCCCACCCACTGCTCAGCTCGTGGTGTGGTGGGACACAGTGTATCAATTCATGTACCTGTAATACTTTTTCCCACTCTGTGGTCTCTTTCTGAAATATTCCCCATCCTTGGCATTCCTGACAGACCAGATTCAATTTTACCACCTTAATGAAATGTTCCCTGAAACTCAGGCAAAATTAGTCACTTAGTTCTTTGTGCATTGTTTTAATATAGCATTGGTTACATTTTACTATAACTGTTTATATTTTTATCTGACCTTCTCATCAGACAATGTAGAGGTCAAGGATATTATATTATTCATTTTTAATCCTTCAAGTTTAGCATAGTATTTATCAATGTTCTGTAGAATATCATTAGGATATATATGGAAAAAGTGAAAATAAGTTTTAAAAATATTCTGCTTAACAAAGTTAAACAGGTTTATTTACTATGGGACTTCTTAGCATCCCCAATATGCTAACTTACATTAGGTTATATCTTTTATGCTATGTAGCATAATACATTGGATTTCGCAGATAGCTAGCTATATAATTCTATTTAGGGAGAATTTCTCCTATTGAACATATTTAGGTAGTTGCCTTCTTAGCATATAGTCGATACTCAAAAAATATTTGATAGATAAATAAGTAAACAATTATTTTTATTCCACTTAACATAGAGTTTGGATTTCTCTAAAGAAATAACACCACTCAGTTATTAACCTGTTCACTTGCAAAATTACCGTTTCTGTCTTTTCTGGGCAATGGAATATAGGACAAGTCGCACAACCTATCTACATCTCTATTTCCCTATGTTTGAGGCAGGTAAGAATCACCCTAATAGTGCTTGGGGATCATTTTGAAGTACTCTATTTTGTCGAAGTGCAACTTGAAGTGAAGATACATGATTATTGACTAAAACCATTATATATATATATATATATATATATATATATATATATAAATAAAATAACAGTTTGCTTCGGTATGGAGAAAAAGACCAGGTCTGTGTCATTTTGTCTGAGATATAATTGGTATTTTCAGCCATAATGAATAAGCCTTTCATTTTGGTTTAGTGGCAGTTCTTATATAGAGCAAACCATGTCCTTGGGGGAAAAAAAAGAAAGGCTTCCTTACCCTAAATTGTCTACCATAACTAATTCCTTCAAAGTCATTGGTAAAAATAGACATATTTTCTGACTTTGGTTTCTGGCTCAAGTGCTCTCTAAGTTCCCTGAGTATATATAATTAAAACCTTCACATAAAAAAAAATCACATGAAACATATTTTTAAAGCCCTGTAATCTGGGCTATTTACAGGAGTCATCACCTTCCTACAGACAGACTTCACTTGATAGAAAAAGTCCTCTTAACTGAGCATCAGCCAAAGGTGGCTTATGAGTGTGCTGTGCTTAGTGTCTCCCAGGCCCGATTTTGCATGACTTCTTGTTTCACTGGGGGTTTTTCTTATACGTTTAAGCTGGCCATCAACCCCATCATTAAAATATCTTTCAAATAAGAAAAAACAAATCATTTTATTGAATGATTTTATATTTTTCACTCTACTACAAATTAAATGCATATTTCTAACTAGAAAGATTAGACCAAGTAAGACTATTTCACACAAAGGGAGCTCGTTGGCAAGAATATTTGACCCTGGTATATTTCAATTCCCCACCTGGAGACTAAGTTTCCAAATTGTTTATCCGCCACCATGGCCTTTGATCTTTGTATTTCCTGGCAAATGGTATCCATAGAGAGTAACTGTTGCAACAAAATAATATAATTCCATTGTATCTGATGAACTTTAGGGGAAGACATGTGAAGCCAACATATGTCATCCATATTTATTAAGTAAAAAGGATTAAATTTGGATTAATTGATTTATTAAAAAAATATGTACTGCAGGTTTATTAGGAGCTGGGCATTGCTTGGGCATTAGGGATATAGCAATGAACCAAAGTCTCTACCCTGATAAAACTTACATTCTACTCTTCTAGATCAGCAAATTTGCATTTTCTTCTGTTCCTGCTCTAAACCGAAGTATCCCTTTCCAGCTTTTTAGTTATCTTTTCCCTGGGTAGTTCTTTAATTTTCTGTTTGCTTTGCACAAACTCAACTATGGAATAAGAAATATAATAATGCTAAACTACATATGACTGAGCAGACCCAGGTAATAACTTATGGGAGGAAATAACATTATTTCTGTTCATTTACAATGACTTCACGTTAATATGAATAGGTAGTAAGCTCACATACCCAGCCATTTTCACTAAGGTAAATACAGTTTATGCCCAGTCTCCCAGTAACCCAAATATTTCTTCAGGAAAAGATGATCCTTTGCCACATATTCACTCAAAACTATCTCTGATGGTTGCTTTAACTGATTTCTCATGTATAAAAATATGCAGGAGATTGGGAGTTCATAGAGTATAATTTTCCTTTAAATAAATCCCTCTAACATTGGGTCTGAAACTTGCCATCCCATGATACACATTGTGTTCAGGGCGATCTTAAAGATTTGTAGAATTAGATTCAGAATTTTAGAACTGGAAGACACAGGAAGAATCTTTTATTTCCTATCTCATTTCTCTTTATACACATGTCCAAGCTACATCTCCTTTATTTCCAAGTGATCTTTATCAACATAGAAAACAATGTCAATAAAAACTAACAATACTGACTCTGTGAATCTCTACAGCAGCATATTATTATGATAAACAACTGGATCACTTGCATTTGTAAAACTAGTAGTTTGAACATATACTTTTGTTTTAAAAATATATGAAAGTTTAATTTCACAGAAAGATAATAAAGGTAATTTTCCCACATCTAATGGTGATATCTTCAATCCACTAATCAAATAAGCTGTTCAGGCATTTAGAAGTATGTCTCAGGACCAATGCAAAGCTTTTACTTTTTCTTCTCTTTTAGGAACCTTACCCTGGTTTCCTAAGCTCTTCTGCTCCTCTCCAAAGCCACTGAAAGGTGTACTTTGACTTCTCTTGAAGTCTTTTTCCCACTACCTTTCACCAACCCCAAGAGCATCTGCCTAACCAATTAACACACTAATCATTTAATAATGATAAATCAAGGCTTTAATCAATCTGTCTTTGTGTTTGCTAGGAAATGTATTACACTTTCATTAGAAACTATAATCAAAGACTTATTCCAAAAAAATATAAAATAGTTCATAACAATTAGTGAAAGGAATGTAGGAAACTTCCATAAATGGCTGGCAAGTAAGGCAAGTGCTGGGTTGAAGTGAGGTGTGTGTATGTGTGTCCATGTGTTTGTGTATGCTTGTGTGTGTGAACTTTCAGCACCCTGCAAGTTACTAAAGGTTCTACTACAGATATCTGGGAAGGCAAATGGACTTTGAAGATCTGCAAATGTGCCACTTAACTTTACTGACAACACTGTGCCATTGCAAGTTTTCCTAAGACCTATCACTAGGTAAACAAAGACAGCTGTGACAGAAGTTCTTAAATTTAGGACTTTTAAAATTACTTATTTATATTCCAAAAATTTAAGGGTACAAGTTCATTTTGTTGTATGGATGAATTGTGTCATGCAAAAGTCAGGGTTTTCAGTGTACCCATCACCAGAATAGTGTACATGTACCCGGTAGGCAGATTTTTATCCCACACTCACCTTCCACCCTCCCCTCTTCTTACTTTCCAATGTCCATTACACCTCTTTATGACCATCCCTCATTTAGCTCAATATGCTATGACCATCCCTCATTTAGCTCCCACTTATAAGTGAGAATGTGTGGTATTTGGTCTCCAGTTCCATCCAAGTTGCTGCATAAGACATTATTTCATTCCTTTTTATAGCTGAGTAGTACTCTATGGTATATATACACCACATTTTCTTTATCTACTCATTAATTAGTTGATGGGCACTTAGGTTGGTCCCATATCTTTGCAATTGTGAATTGTGCTGCAATAAACATTGTAGTACAGGTATATATATATATATATACACACAGACACACACACACACACACACACATATATATTGTTATATATATATATATATAATCACAACTCCTTTTCCTTTGGGTAGACAGCCAATAGTGAGATTGGCTACTAGTGAGATTAGTCGGTTGACTTTTAGTTCTTTGATGAATATCTATACTGCTTTCCATGTGGTTGTACTAGTTTATAGTCCCGCCAACAGTATATAAGCATTCCCTTTTCACTATAACCATGCCTACACATCTGTTGTTTTTGATATTTTAATAGTGGCAATACTTGCAGGGGTAAGATAATATCTCATTATGGTTTCAGTTTGCATTTCCCTGATAACTGGTAATATTGAGCATTTTTCATGTTTTTGGCCATTTGTCTATCTTCTTTTGAGAAAAATCTGTTCATGCATTTACTCACTTTTTGATGGAGTTATTTGAGTTTTTTTTCTTTCTGATTTGTTTGAGTTCTGTGTAGATTCTGGATATTAGCCCTTTGTTAGTTGTATAGTTTGCAAATATTTTCTCCCATTCTGTAGGTTATCTCCTTACTCTGTTGATTATTTCTTTGTTGTGTAGAAACTTTTTAGTTTAATTAAGTCCCATTTATTTTTGTTGTTGCTGCATTTGCTTTTGGAGTCTTACTCGTACATTCTTTGCCTATGCCAATGACTAGAAGAGTTTTTCCTACATTTTTTTCTAGAATTTTTATGGTTTCAGGTCTCACATTTAAGTTTTTAATCCATCTTGAGTTAATTTCTGTATATGGTGAGAGATATGGATCCTGTTTCATTCTTCTGCATGTGACAATCCATTTTTCCCAGCACCTTTTATTGAATAGGACAGCCTTTCCCAAGTGTATCTTTTTCTCTACTTAGTCAAATTCAGTTGGTCATAGCTATATGGTTTTATTTCTGGATTCTCTATTCTATCTCATTGGTCTATGTTTCTACTTTTATACCAGCACTTTGCTGTTTCGGTGACTATAGACTTGTAATATAATTTGAAATCAGGTATTATTATGATGGTCCCAGATTAGTTCATTTTGCTTAGGATTGCTTTGGCTATTCAGGCTCTTTTTTGGTTCCAAACGAAGTTTAGGATTTTTTTTTTTTTTAGATCCAGGAAAAATGATGCTGAAATTTTGATGGGATATTTACATTGAATCTGTCAATCACTTTGGGCAGTATGGACATTTTAACAATGTTGAAATTTCCAATTTACGAGCATAGAATGTTTTTCTACTTGTTTGTGCTATGTATGATTTCTTTCATTAGTGTTTTATAGTTCTCCTTATAGAGATTTTCACTTCATTGGTTAAGCATATTCCTAGCTATTTTATTTTCTTTGTAGCTACTGTCAATAGTATTGAGTCCCTGATATGACTCTAAGCTTGACTATTGTTAGTATATAGAAATGCTATTAAATTGTCTACATTAAATTCATAACCTGAGACTTTACTGAATTTATTTATCAATTCTAGGGGTCTTTTGGTAGACTCTTTATAGCTTTGTAAATATAAATAATATATTTGGCAAATGAGTATATCCTCCCCTTTCTGATCTGGATGCCCTTTTTTTCTTTTGTTTGCCTGACTGCTCTGGCTAGGACTTCCAGTACTGTGTTGAATAGAAGTGGTGACAGTGGGCATCCTTGTCTTGTCTCAGTTCTTAGAGACATTTCCTCTACTTCAAGAGTGAATCTGAGGAATCTGGAACTGGAAAATTTCTTAAGTCCATCTCCTTGTTTTATAGACGTCAGAACTAAAAATCATGCAAATTTAAACTCCTACCGGGAAACTTTGTGTTTTGACTCCTAATTCATTGTTACCAGAGCTATATGACTTAAGAAACTAATTGGATCAAACGGTCCTAAGAAGAAAGGTGTGGTTGACCCTAGTTTTTTATTAGACTTATCAAGTTAAAAGCAGAAGAAGAGATCATATTAAATTCCCCCATTTTACAATCTCTGAGCTACTGATGCCAGTAGCTGTGCATTTTACTGAGAGCTCAGAGAGATTTGAATAATTTGTCTGGGGTTTTAGATCTAGTTACCACAAAATTAAAAACCTGTTATTATGGCTATTTTTCTTCATTCATTTAATTAGGTATAAAGTCCTGGTAATTGATCTCCCAAATGATCTTTCTTGCCTCTCTGTCTTACTCTGTTCCACTGTTACCACCCACACTGGCCCTTCTGCCCACAGGATGGCCTCATGCCGTACACTGTCTTCCTTCCATTTGCCACAAGCCATGTCCATACATCCTTCCTGCAACTTTCTGTCAGACAGCTGTAAACATGCCACTCTCCTGTTCAGAGGTTTTAAGGACTTCCCATCACTGATGCCATTCAATCTCCAGTGCCCATCCTTTAAAGCCTTTTCCAGTCCAACCTTACATACATGTTTGGATTTCAGACTAAAATTTCTACACATAGAATACAAATAAAATCATTTTCATTGAAGGAAGGGGGAAAAAGAAACTAATAATTGTGTGAAGTCTACTAGGTGCTTGTCTTAGTCAGTTTGGGCTGCAGTAACAAACTGCCAAAGCGGCTTCAACAACAGAAATTTATTTCTCACAGTTGTAGAGGATACATAGTCCAAGATCAAGGAGGAGTGGGCATAGCCAGGGTCTGCTGAGGGCTGGCTTCGTGGTTTGCAAATGGTTGATACTTCTCATTGTATCCTCACATAGTCCAGGGAAAAGATCATTCCTCTCATTTCTCTTTTTATAAGGGCACTAATCCTATTCACAAGGGCTCTACCCTCATTACCTAATTAACTCCTGAAGGCAATCCTAATCCAACAAATTTGAGGTTAGTGTATCAAGATATGGATTTTTGGAGGACACAAATATTCAGTTTATAAAA
Organism: Cheirogaleus medius; assembly: GCA_008086735.1. NCBI lineage: Eukaryota > Metazoa > Chordata > Mammalia > Primates > Cheirogaleidae > Cheirogaleus > Cheirogaleus medius. The sequence goes on from VBSM01002937.1 coordinate 1,951,283, forward strand.
GTACTAGACCAGTTTATACACATTGTCTCATTCATTCCTTACCAGAAATTTATGAGATAGCCGTTATTATTACCATTTCACAGATGAGGAACCTGGGACTCAGAGACTCTAAGAAACATGTGAAAGTTTATAAAAATAATGAGTAGTAGAGCTGAGATTCAGGTCTGTCCGCTGCTCAAATTTCTGCTCTTTTTACAATTTAGCATTCCTGTCTTTTAATTTCGTAAATAAAACTTTTGTTCCAGACTGAAGTAATTATTAGCACCAGTTGATGAACAGGGACCAGTTAAGAAACTAAAAGTTTCCCGGATGCTTCTGAAATTGTGCCAAGTGATTGGCCAATCACCTGCTGCTCATGGGAACAGTGGCTTATAAATTCCAACATTTGATTGGGGAATTTTCCCCTATCCCTGCTTCACTCCGGGCTGTCACTGACACAGGAGAGTGGACCCCAAACCTGGAGTCTGGCCCGAAGGCCAAGAAGGTTCTTGGCTTCATGCAGGAAATAATTCGAGCATGAGTTTTAACTTGGAAATGAAAGCAACATTTATTAAACAAACAAAGGGCAAGCAGGGTACCCCACAGATAGTGTAGCACCTGTACATTACTGATGAACTCTATTTATAGCTATCTCTTGATTATGTGCCAAATAAGTAGTGGATTACTCATGGGTTTTCTGTGAATAGGGGAGATATTTCCAGGTATCAGGGGTTCCTCCTCGTTTAATACCAGATAAGGTAATTTTCAGGAGTTGTCTGGTGGTTGTAACCTGTCATGGTACTAGGAGGGATTTCTTTTAGCATGCTCCTGCATTATAAGCAGGGTATAAGGAGCTACAAAGGCAAAGAGGAGTCGTTTACATCACCATCTTGGCTCTTTCTGGTCTTAACCAGTTCTTTCACTGCATCCTGTTTTCCTGTTTTTGTCAGAGACCTTGGTTTAGGTCTTGCAACTTTTATTTAATGATTCTGGCCTGCCAGTTTCCCATCTCATTACCATGTCTCCGTTGTTTAAATCTGACATTTCAGTACCTGTGGAGAGGAGCCTCATTCACCTCATCTTTACCGCTGGAAGTTCACAGCTGAGTGGGAAAAGGTCCTAAGACAGCTGCTTATTTAACCTCTCATTTGAAAAACAGAGCCAGTGGGCTCAGTGAGGTAGAGCAACCCTCCAGAGGACACACAGCTGAGAGGGGTTGGACACAGGACCAAGAAAGTCAACAATATTGATATATGTGGGAAGTCTTTATTGTTATTCATTAATAGGAGACTTTCTTAAAGCAGAAAATAAAACAAATGACCACGGGATTGTCCTCTATTAGACAGAACATGAATGCATTTTAAAGTTTTCATTATTCTTAAAAGAATGATGAAATATTTAAATATTTCACTTTTAAACTTTTAAAATATTTAAAAGTTTAAAATGGCGACAATGCTTGTGTTGATAATGATCAAAGGCTGTACTACCAAGAAAATTTGATTAGATATGTTTGGAAAACTCGAGAGTGTTATGAACAAGATCTTGAAGAAATGTAGGATATGGGTAGGAAAAAAACCAGGAAAACCTGTATGATTCCCAATGTCTCTCCTTTTTCCAGGAGAGCATTAATGATGACCCTCTTTTGTTGCTGAATCCTACATGGCCTCTGAATTATCCTCAACACAGCACTCCAGACATCCACGAATAAGTGAGGTGACTTTACATGCAAGATGAAATTTATTTTCATCATTGAGCTACCAGTGAGAGCAAATAAACCAGAAAGACATCAGCATGGCCATACCTGGGCCATTCAAGGGGCAGGAAGTCAATCAGAGTGCCGGAGTCTAGTTCACCAACAGCATCGTGTGAAATTAACACGAGGGAGGCTTTGACAAAAAGCTTAATTGAACTTTTTTCTTCAATAATGTCTTCCTCATATTCCACATAATCTCTCCTAAAATATTGTAACATATTTGAGACATGTTTGAATTCCTGGGGCATTACCTTTTCTTTTCTCTCTTCCATAAAGACTCTGTTTCATTTTTCCCTCTACTTTTTGAAAGGGGCAGTTCTAACCAATAGGACATAGGCTGAGTGATCAAGGCAGCTCTTCAAATCACTTACAAATTGAAGCACTCAAACATTTTTACATCAATTTATTCCTCAGAGTCTGCACATGCCCAGATTTCTGAACATAAGAGAAAGGCTCTCTTTTTTTTTTCTTTTTCAAAGAATATTTTTAGCAGCCTCAAATTTCTATGCATTATACATTCCCGAAATCCTGATAATGTCCAAATTGAAGCACTCTGGGAAATTTGAAGAGCTTGAATAATTTTAAATTGCCCTGTACATGACTCAGAGCTTATATACTTCATAAATTGGAGAACCCTCTCCATTTTGAAGCATTTCAATAATTTTAAACCAAACCATATGCATCTGAATTTAATTTTCTATTTGCATTTTAACTTACAAGTCATCTCACACAGACCGACTGAAAAAGAAAGACAATCTTCATTCTGATACATTTTAGCAACTCACTTTCATTTTCAAGAATATTTATAGTGTGTTTCTCTTTCCTGTTTGTGATTACATAAACACAGGGAAATTATCACAGGTTAAAGAGGCTTGTTTGCTCTATAAACAATTTAACCTTGACTATGTTTGCTACACTTGAATTTGAAAATGTCAATAAAACAGTGCGTCTTGCTCTAAAAAGTTAAAGCCATGTTAGCATTAAGGCTGACATTTGGCTGCTACAGTAATTACAACTGGTAAGATTTGATAACAAAAAAACGTAGTCCTTTTGTTAAACTAGCTACATAACCTGAGATAGTGGGAAAATTTGAGATTGTGAGGCACTAAAAAGTTTTTATTTCCAAATGTACAAATTATTGAATGTAGGGTAAGAAGGAGCCTCTGAGGTTACTCATCGAGTCTGCAGAGTTCTCCTACATGCCAGAATGAGTGAGTAAAAGCTCTATGCACTGTAATTTGGAATGCACTGAATTAACTAAACTCCCACACTTCTCACCCCCCCCCAAAAAAAAAGTAAAGATGTTTAAAGTAAAAGCAAAAGAGTCTGCCATCCAATTTCATAGAATAACTCCATGGGAATTCTCCACATGAAAGATTACAGGATATGACCTACAGGACACATCACCCTATACAGTCATGAATTAAATTTACTGTAACAACCATCCAAACTGAGAAAAAAGAATCACAGAGCTGAACAATAAAAGCAAGACCCAAATTAAGGGTATTGATCATTTGCCTAAGAAGTGAGAGCACAAAACCATAAAGTGATTAATGGTATTATTATTATTATTATTATTAGAGGAGCACACCCAGCCTCTTATATTCCCAATAGAAAATTGGCATTGTTTTAAATGCTCTACCAACTATAATTTTTTTACTATGTCGGCCACATGTTTTGTTTCATCTAATTGCTGAAGCATAATCAGGAATAATTTTTTAACTCAATATAAAGATTTATTTAAAATAAATAAGTGCTTAATTTTCATGTGCAGTGGAGGGAAAGCTCACAATCCATCTAATGCTTGATTTTTCTGGTTGCTTTTCTCTTACATAAAATTTCTAGACAATATAGTGGAACTTTTCCTAAGTAAACATGAGTAAATCAAGCTCAGGCCCCATTCTCCAAACTGAGAAGATTAGAAAATGTAATTTCCCACCCTGAGCTCTCGGATGAATAGCCCTGGGTACTTTTTAGCAGCTGGGACAAGAGAAAAAAAGATACATGAGAAGTATACCTCTGTTTTTAAATAAAAAGTAAAGACTTGATTTTAAGGAGAGGTTAGGGTCAGGCCAGGTCAGACATTTGATTCCCTGGGTCAGGCCTCTTCAGTCTGTGACCTACCATGAGAGCATCATGTTCTAACCCTTCTCTGACAAAAGCAGCAAAAACAAAGCATTTTAATACAATCTGGACTAATTAGACTTCCAAGTTAAAATAAAAGGTCGTGTTGAAAGAAAAAAAGACATAGAGTCTTTCTTATTTTATGGCTATTAAAAACAAATAATGGCATATGTGAAAAGTGGGATGAAGCAAATTATCTTGTTTTTCAAATTTTGGGAAAATCATTTTTCCAAACTAATAGGATTACCCATCACAAAGCATGTTTGAAAGTGCTATTTTATATGCCAACAAATCCATGGAAAAAAGAAAACAGAATGAACAGCCCCAAGAAAGAAACATAATAGAAAAGGCTCATGGGGGGTTGTAATTGGCCCATTATTTACAAGCGAAAAATTCCTTTGTTAGCAGTGTGTCTTGAACAGACTTCATGGCAAAACTTGATAGACCAGTCTCTGACCAAACAAAATACCTTATATTTGCAAAAATTTGACTTGTGTACATTTAGGAGATCTTGGCCTCACTATTTGCAGGGGGGAAAAGGTTTTGTATATATTATGAACAAAGAATTATGCATAATTGATTAGATAATGAACATTCTAGCATAAAATGCATGTGCCCTCATTTTGAAATTTGAAATTTTCATGCTGTAGAATTTCATTTTTGCCTTTGAGGCATATTTAATACATATTACTTCAAAAAACATTTTGTCTTTTTACATTGAAATTACTATTATGCTAACTCTTTAATTTGGAGTAAATGAAATTAGTCATATTGTCATTGAGTAAAAATAATATTAAGAAAATAAACATTTTAGAAACTATTCAAACTGTTGGAAGGAATAACTTACATCCTACCATGCATAAGCATCTTTATGCACAATGCCACTGTAAATATTTTCAAGAGGCGTAAAAAATAAATTTAAAAGTTTATTTTTCTCATTATATCATTTCTTTTCATATCCAAGCGATGGCACATTATATTAATAAAAATAAATTGGTTATTTTATTTCTCCTTTTGTCTGATCTGAGCTATAATACTAATTAAACCTCTCAAAAATGTAAAACTTAACTCATTATGTGATAGTCTCCAACAAAAGTGTTGGTGTGAAGGGCCAACTTGTCATAGTTCCTCATGACATGGTTCAATGAACAATATAGAACAACATAGTTCAATTCAGTAAGCAAACATAGACCCTGTTTTCTTCTCACACAGTACAGAACTGTTTGTAAATATAGGTGGCACACCATGTAAAGCAGGCAATGTAGTAACGATCTCCCCTTTGTGTAAAATGCAAACCTATTCTTACATTTGTATGCTGGGCATAGACAAGGATTGGGTAAGTGACTCTAGCAGGGAAAAGACAAGTTAAAGGAACATTTGGAAGGCAAAAAGATAGGCCTGTTATGGAGTAAACACTTATAAGAAATAAAGTGTAAATGTAAGCAAAGTATTATGCATGTGTGTGTTTATATTTTATTTTTTTTAGGATGGAGAGACTGAGTCACATTTGAAAATCAAGAAATATCAGTGGACAGAGAGAAGAGCTAAGTGAAAACAGCCTGCAATCTGGAGAACATTTTCTTGGTGTGCTCACAAGTATAACAATCAAGACACTAATCTAGAGAAAAAGTTTTTGGAATAGATGATATGTTGATTTCTAGTTCAGCATTTCCTTTTTATCTATAGGGCAAAAAGGTTTCCTAAGAAAAGGTCAGAAAATGTCTCACCTCTTTTTGGAGATCCTTTCTAATAAAATCTCCTCAGGGACTGTCTATGGGGCCTTCTGGCATATTATCTTGGTATATCCTATAGATCCTATAGAGTATTTGTGTGACACACATTGCTTGGCTTGGATAGTCCTTTTTGGGAAGTCCCATGCACATTAGACTCTGGCGTACGTAAGAAGAAGAAATTTCATTTACATTTTGCAGACATAGTTTGCAGGTCGGATTGGAACACCCAGCTCTGTCACAGAGATGACTATAATAACATAAAAAATATGTGAGTCTATTATATGCTGTGTCAAGAGGGAAAAAATTTACAATTTAGATATATTGGTCCTGGTTTAGTGGAAGCTCGCAGCTTAGAATTTCAGTTCAGTAAATTTTGCTGATCAGATTAACATTATCATTAACTTACATACATTAACTGTCCTAACATAACTAGTCTTAGAGAGTTGGTTTGAACCTCATCATCTGTAAGCCTAAGCAATGGCAATAATATGTTGAAATTATCAGGTTGATTTTAATACAAGGAATTTGAAATACTTTGCAAACATTAAGGCCATTAACTACATTTTTAGATGAGGAACCAAAAACAAAACAAGATGCCATCATGTTAGTTATTTTAGCTACTCAGGGGTAAAAGAAAGACTGGGTCATAGGCAGAGACCATGTAGTGTGAATTTTTTTAGGCACTGAACATCTTGCAACATTCTACACCTCCTCCTTAAACTCTCAAACATATTTCCCTCAAAAGCTCTTTACTCGAAAATTCAGACCTTAGTCAGTCTATTTTGAGTACCAGATTAGATGATTTTAAAATATATTGAAATGCTTCTCGAGGAAAAGAAATGTATTAAACCATCAATAACCACAAAGCCTTTGGGGTAAATTAGTTTACTAATTAGTTAACCAATTATCTTGCAAATTCTAGTAAGACTCATTTTAGTGCATGTGAAGAAATCTAGGCATGATTTCAGAAGAGGAGAATTGTTTAATATTTTAAGGCTGCACAACAGACAATGTACTATCCCTTTATTAGAAGGAGAGAATCATTTCAAAAGAAAAATGGAATTTGCAAGCAAAAAGAAAAAGTATAAGGCAAAGAAAACATGTTAGAAAGCTTCATTTTGACTATCTATTGCTACAATACAAAGCAAATCATCCCAAAACATAGTTGCTTAAAACCACACTCATTTTATTATTTCTTTTTTTTTAATTTCAAAATATTAAGGGGTACAAATGTTTTTGTTGTAGCAATATCTTTTACGATGCTTAAATAGGAGCTCGTAGTGTGCTCATCACCCAAACAGTGTTCATTATATCTGATAGGTTAAGTTTTTACACCTCCAGCTACCTGTCTCCCCCGTCTTGATTTCCTATGACCTTCCATCTCTCTGTGCCCCTGTGGGCCCTTCAATCAGCTCCTACTTATTAGAGTGCGCATGAGGTGTTTCTTCTTTCATTCCTGAGATACTTTACTTGGGATAATGTTCACCAGTTCCATCCAAGTTGCAGCAAAAGCATTATTTCATTCCTTTTTATAGCTGAGTAGTACTCCACTATACCACATTTTCTTTATTTACTCATGAATTGATGAGCACTTGGGTTGATTCCACATCTTTGCAATTGTGAACTGTGCTGCAATAAATATTTGAATGCAGGTGACTTTCTGATAAAGTGACTTCTTTTCTTTGGGGTAGATACCTAGTAATAGGATTGCTAGATCAAATGGTAAGTCTACATTTATTTTTTTGAGGAATCTCCATACTGTTTTTTAGAGATGTTATACTAATTTTCATTCCCACCAACAGTGTATAAACATTCCTTTCTCTCTGCATCCACAACAGCATCTACTGTTTTTTGAATTTTTAATAATGGCTATTCTGATGGGGATGAAGTGGTATCTCATTACGGTTTTAATTTCAATTTCCCTGAATTAGTGATATTGAACATTTTTTTCATATATTTGTTGGCCATTTGCCTATCTTCCTTTGGAAAACTTCTGTTCCTGTATTTTGCTTGCTTTTTAATGGGGTTGTTTGTTTGTTTGCTTTTCTTGCTGATTTGTTTGAGTTCTTTATAGATTCTGGATATTAACCCTTTATCAGCTGTATAGTTTGTGAATATTTTCTCCCATTCTCTTGGTTATGTATTAACCCTTTTGATCATTTTTCTTGATGTGAAGAAGCTTTTTAATTTAATCAAGTCCCATATAATTATTTTTGTTGTTGCTGTATTTGCCTTTGGGGCCTTCCTCATGAATTCTTTGCTGAGGCCAACATCGAGAAGAGTTTTTCCTATATTTTCTTCTAGAATTTTTATGGGTTCATACCTTACATTTAAGTCTGTTATCCATGTTGAATTAATTTTTGTGTATGGTGAGAGATAGGTGTCCTGTTTCATTCTTCAGCATGGGTTATCCAGTTTTCCCAGCACAATTTATCCACAATATATGTTCTTGTCTGCTTTGTTGAAGATCAATTGGTTGTAGGTAGATGGTTTTATATCTGGGTTCTCCAAAACACTGATGAAAGATGCAGATGAAAGATTGCAGATGACACAAACAAATGGAAAAACATCTCATGCTAATGGATTAGTAGAATCAACATCATTAAAATGTCCATACTGCCCAAAGCAATGTATGGATTCAATGCAATCTCCATAAAAATACCAATGTCATATTCCCCAGATCTAGAAAAAATAATTCCATGCTTCATTTGGAAGCAAAAAAGAGCCCAAATAGCCAAAGCAATCTTAAGCAAAAAGAACAAATCTGGAGGCATCACAATTGCAAAGATATGGGACCCAGCAAAAGCATTCCTCAGGGGAAAATTCATAGCCATAATGCCTACATTAAAAAGACAGAAAAATCACAAATTTCTCAAAGAACTAAAAGTAAACCTACAGTTTGATCCAGAAATCCCACTACCGCATATTTACCCAAAGGAAAAGAAGTAATTTTATCAAAATGTCACTGACCTGCAAATGTTTATTGCAGCATAATTCACAATTGTAAATATGGGGAATCAACCCAAGGGTCCATCAATTCATGAGTGGATTAACAAAATGTGCTATATGCATACCATGGAATACTACTCAGCCATGAAGAAAGATGACTTAATGCCATTTGCAACAATTTGGATGAAACTGGAGACCATTATCCTAAATGAAGTATCTAAAAAATGGAAAAATAAACATCACATGTTCTAACTATTAAATAGGAACTAAATGATGAGCACACATATGCACAGACAGAAGTAAAACTCAGTGGAAATCAAGCAGTGGGAGGGGGAAGGGAAGAAGGGGAGAGGCAAAAACATACCTAATAGGTACAATGAATAGTATTTAGGTGATAGAAACACTCATAGCTGTGACTCAAGCATTACAAAAGCAATTCATGGAACCAAAAACATTGTACCCTCTTAATGCTTTGAAATAAATAAATAGAAATAGATGTCATTATCATTAATGCTGATACATATATGTATCAGCTGTACATATATATGTATACCAATTATATAGCTATAGATAAACACAACTGAAATCAAATGACTAAATTTGATAAAGAATCTAGACACTTTGCAACAGTCATAAGTGCTTATAAGTTAATAGAATTATGAGGGGAAAATTTCCTTTACTTATTCCCATCTTTTAGGAAAAAAAATTCTGAATATAGAAGCATTTTCTGAAGTGTGAATGTATATGATCATTGATAATAATATTGGAATAAAGTATCCTTTCATCCACCTCACCGTGCAGGTGACTAAATAACACAGCCAAGTACACAGTATGGAAAATTTTCCTCTGCTGTCTGACTTACATTCATCTAATGACTTGCCTAGATTGGAAAAGCTTCTTCTTTTTATTTTTTTAAATCTTCCCTCCTCATGTCTTATTCAGCATATATTTTGAGGACAGCTGTAGAAGCCTATAATGAGTTACATTAATAACGGAAGATGGAGAATGATGGGCATTCTTCAAGGCACAGGAGAGAAAAACTGAGAATATGCAGATGTTTGTGTACAGCCAGAAGTAAATTAGCAATGCATGTGGTGTACCTAAGAGGAGAGATGGAGATATTGTGAAAAGGAAGCCTATGAGTATGCTTCTCAGAGCCATGGCAACACCTGACAGGCAGGATGTCAGTGCCTTGAAGCCACACAGCACATCAATCAGTCACTCCACTGGAGAAAAGTGGAGTATGGAGGGAGGGGAGGAAGCCTACTGAAATTTACTCTTTTTTTTTCCTTTTAATGTCTCTAGGAGAATTTTGGTCAAAATTCTGCTTTTACCTGAAAATACCAGGCAATCTAGAAGAAGCTATTGCTTCATAATCTAAGAAAGCAGGCAGAGAAAGGGAAAGAAGAAAGGAAAATAAATTTAACTTTTCATGGAAATTGGGGCAAGGGGACATTAGAACAAGAATTTGATACGTTTTCCACTGTAGCCAGTACTTAATGAGAAAATGATGATCCCTTGTTAAGTGATGTAAAAATAATACAAAAATAGACTTTTATAAAACTATTTTTAAAAAGATCTTTGACAAGTAAACTTTGATAAGCCATGCTATCTTCTATGCCGTTTACTATTCTACTTTAAATGTTTCTATTTTCTATAATATATTTTTACCCTCAAATTCAATATTATCTGTCCTAATTTTATCTATTCTGATTAAAATTATACCCTTTTTTTAAACTCAGATATGTCTTGGTTCAGTAAGATTTTACCTATGTAAAGGCAAAAATCTCTTTATGCTCATTTAAATCTAATATAACTACTAGATCAGAGGTGGGTAAAGAATTGGCAAGAGATAACTATTTATTTAAATTGAACTCTTTGTGAGTAGAGCATCAGATGGATATTACCAAAATTTATTTTCAATTATACATTTAGATGTTTTACAGAGGTAAAGAGTGGGAGAAGATGTTATGCAGAGGGTATATCCAAGGAATGACTACTTTAAGCTTATAGAGCAGTACGAGGTATATGCTTTGTTTATGTTCCTGTCTGAATTAAATCACTAATTACATCCACTTCAAATGCATGAGAGTGCATTTGTAATGGAAAATCTCTAATCGATATTCCTTTGTTCTGGTTCATTAAAGAGGATAAAATAATTCTCTGAGACCAAATGAAAAAATAATTTAAGAAGAAACCTAGAAAGAAAAAAAAATATATTAGTGACTAAGAACAGATGAAAGAATATGACTCAGCAGAAAAAGAGAAGATACTAAGATAATGAAATGGATCTGGAACTTCTCCCATGTACAATGATTTGGGGTTTCTGAAAAAGCTTCATTTTGCCTTCTAAGGCAGACATTTCTTTACTCCTTCTAACATGCTATATACTGTCTTCAAGTGGCTCTCCTAAAGCTTGCCTTCTCTTGAACAAAGACAACATATGATGCATAATTATCACCTGGCTACCTGTAATTCCAGTTCTTTTTCATAGCTCTATCAGACACATTGGTGTCTTACAACACTCTGGTTGAACTCCAATCATTCAAAATAATATACCATAGTCATAAGCTCTAGCAACAAGTGAGAAGAAGCTTATGACTTACCCAGATGAAGATGGGTCATGGTAATTTAGTGACAGATATGAAAGTAGTCATAACTAAATAGATGTTCCTCCCAAAACGGTATCTGAAGTGTGATGGCTATCCTGCCAAGATGCATGCAACAGACTAATTACTACCCACTTCTGTTCCACATGGAGAATTTATAGTAGGCTGATCTGAAATATATATCTGAAGATATTTACATTTTTTAGTAGGGAATTTAAGTAATTGGCTGCCTACATATGTAGTGTGGTAGAGCTGGATATAATTTGGAAAATATCATTAAGCATAGACTGTTGGCAAGAGTTTCATGAGTACATCTCAGGAAGCCTGCAAGAATGTGTCTGACAAATGCTTTCATGTGCTAGCTTGATCAAAAGGTATTTAAAATTAATTTAGAGGTGGAGCTGTGAAATAACCAAATAAAAATGCAAATATAGACAATAAGAATAGCTATAGAAATAAGCCGTTTGATGAAGGAGAAACCCAGGAATTTCTCATAAAAATTAAAATGATGAAAGACAGGAAACAAATGTTATCACAGGTATACAGAGAAATATACTCAGGTCAGATAACAAATAAAGTAAACAGCATAAAAAAGGAAATGAATTTCATTAGATGCCATTGAAAAAGTGCAAATTAGATTTGATTAAAATAGATTCATGGCTGAAATCCATTACTAGGGAAATAGGCAATGTTTAAAAATTTAAAAAGCTTTAAAAGAGAAGGAAATTTTTATTTATATAAATAAATATACATAAAACTGAATACAGGAATATGGTGAAGATTATTTATGGATAAAAGTTTTACAAAACAATTGTTCTTATGAAGAAAGAAACTACATATCTCCTGGTAAAATTAAAGATACAATGCTTTTCCAATATGAACCACAGAATGGGCACAGACGTAAATAGTGATAGGAAGTTTCAAGAATTTCAGAAAACATCTGGTTTCAAAGTGGTAGACCAAATATTTAATTTTTCTATTCCTCATTTAGAAAATGTCCAAAAGCAATTTGGAGAGCAACCTCTATTTGTGATGAAATTAGGAAATACCTCTAATCTTAAATCAGAATATATGAGAAAAAAGGCTACCAAACTTAGTAAAGGGCAAACAGAAATGAAAGAAGATCCTCAGAGAATGCCAGATGATGCACACCAAAGATACAGCTAAGATATAAGAGATGGGTTGAGCAATATGGCCAAATAGAAGCTTGAGTGATTGTCCCTCTACACAAACACTGAATTAAACAACTATTCATGCAAGCAAACACCTTCAGAAGAACCCAAAATCAGGTGAGTGATTATACTACCTAGTTTTAACATTATATTAAGGAAAGAGGCACTAAAGGGAGCAGAAAAGACAATCTTGCATTGCCTACACCACCCCCCGCAGCCCATCCCCAGTATGCTGAGTATGGAGAGAATCTGTGTGCCTAGAGGAGGGAGAGTGAAGTGATTAAGTGATTACAGGATTTTTGCATTAAAACCCAAGGCTGCCTTGGCACAGGGGAACCCAGCACAGGGCAGAATTCTGACAGTGCCCACAGAGGGAGCATCTGGACCAACCTGGCAAGAGGGAAATCCTCTGCTCCAAAACCCAAGCCTTGGCTAGCCCCACCACTGGCTGACAAAAAGCAGCCTGGCGCTTGGACTAAATTGGTAAGGCAGTCAGGCCACAAAGGCTAGGCTGCAGTCCTTAGGCAATCCCTGCTGCTGTGCTGGTTTGCATCCAGTGGACTTGGGGTGCACGCAGGACCCAGGACTTTGTTTTGCAACTTGGGTACTATCTCAGCAACAGAAAAATAAAGTACCAAGCAGATCCTGAAGCCCCTGAGTCCAGGCCTTAGTTCCTGGAAGGCATTTCTGGACCCAACTAGGGCCAGAAGGAAACATGCTTCAATGAAGGGAGGGACCCAGTCCTGGCAGGATTCATCACTTGCTGACTAAAGAGCCCTTGATCTCTGAATAAACATCAGAGGTAGTCAGGAAATAGTCACCATGGGCTTTGGGTGAGGCTGGGCGGGCTTTAGGTGTGACCTGGCTCTGATGGCCATGAGGAAGTTCCCACATCACTCCTTCCCCAACTCCAGTAGCCCAACACAGAGAGTGAGGGAAGAAAGTGAGCGTCTTTGCCTGGTAATCTATGAAATTCTCCTGTATTTTACCCAAGTCCACCAAGGTGGTACCACCAGCAGTCCACAGGAGTCATTACTGGGCTTGCGACACCCCCAGTGCTGATACAGGTGCAGAGACCAAAGACTTAGATCACAATACCTAGCTTCCTTTGAATATCTGGAAAGTCTTCTCAAGAAGGATAGGTTCAAACAAGCCCAGACTGAGAACATTAAAATAAATACATAATTCTTCAATGCCCAGACATTGATGAACATCCATAAGCATCAAGAAAACCCAGGAAAACAGGACTTCACCAAACAAACTAAATAAGGTACCAGTGACCAATCCTGAAGTGATGGAGATATATGAGCTTTCAGACAAAGAATTCAAAATAGCTGTCCTGAAGAAACTCAATAAACATAAAGATAACACAGAGAATGAATTGAGAAGTCTATCAGAGAAATTTAATAAAAAGATTGAAAAAATATTTAAAAAATTAAGCAGAAATTCTGGAGCTAAAGAATTCAATTGATAAACAGAAATGCATCAGAGTCTCCCAATAGCAGAAATGACCAAGCAGAAGAAAGAATTAGTGGGCTTGAATACAAGGTATGTGAAAATACACATTCAGAAGAGAAAAAAGAATAAAGCACACCTATGAGGTCTAGAAAATAGCCTCAAAAAGGCATATCAAAGAGTTATTGGCCTTAAAGAGGAGGTAGAGAAAGGGACTGGGGTAGAAATTTGATAAGAAATAATAACAAAGAATTTTCCAAACCTAGACAAATAATAACAGAGAACGTTCCCAAACTAGAGAAATATATCAATATTCAGGTACAAGAAGGTCATAGACCATCAGGAAGATTTAATCCAAACAAAAATACCTCAAGGCACTTAATAATCAAGTTTCCAATGGTCATGTATAAAGAAAAAGTTTGTATGTGAAGCAAGAAAAAAGAAAAAAGATATATATATATACATATATATATATAGGAGCTTTGATAAATCTGTCAGCAGACTTCTCAGTGGAAACATTACAGGCCAGGAGAGAGTGGCAAGACATAGTCAAAGTGCTGAAGCTAGCTAGCTATACAAATATCAGACAAAAATAGATTTCACAAGAAAAACTATAAAAAGACGAAGAAGGTCATTATATGATGATAAAGGGGTCAATTCAGCAAGATGATACAATAATTATAAATATATATGCAATCAATGCTGGAGCACTCAGATATATAATGCAAATATTATCAGAGTTAAAGAGAGATATAGACTCCAATACAATAATCACTGGAGGCCTCAACACTCTTTCTACATTGGACAGATCATTCAGACAAAAAATCGACAAAGAAACGTGGACTTAACCTGCACTATAGACCAAATGGACCTAATGGATATTTAAAGAACGTCTTTATCCAACAACTACAGAATATATATTCTCCACAGCTCATGGATCATTTTCGAGGATAGAAAATATGTTAGGACACAAAATAAGTCTTAAAAAATTGAAAAATATTGAAATCATACCAAGCATTTTCTCTGATCACATTGAATAAAACTAAAAATTAATAATAAGAGAAACAGTGGAAAATATACAAACACATAAAAATTAAACACCATGCTACCGAATGACCAGAGAGTCAATGAAGAGATTAAGAGGAAAACTTAAAAATGTCTTGAAACAAATGAAAATGAAAACACAACCTTACAAAACCTGTCAAATAGCATAAGAGCAGTAATAAGAGAAGAGTTTATAGCAATAAGTTCCTACACTGAAAATTATACTGACTTTATCTTCATTCTCAGATGCTCCTAAATTCCAATCCTGATTCTACTACTGAAGAATGGTAGACCATTTACTTAATTTCTCTGAATATCATTTCTATTACATAGACACTAGAACATATTACATAGACACTGGAACACGTTTTAATTAGTGGTTTCTATGTCTAGCCCAGATATAAACCACAAGTTATAAATAGCTAATTGACTTCTCTGACTTAACTTAATGAGTCACAAGAGATTATCCATTCAATGAAAAAAGTAAAATTATAAGGATTTCAAAATATTTTAAAGATGCCAAGGATTTTTTTCACTTTGATTAAGAAACATATGTGATTCTGAAGATACTGTATACACAGTAGTAAATAGTGTGTGTGTGTGTGTGTGTGTGTGTGTGTGTGTAGAGCATACATAGGATGTTATATATAGATCTCATTTATCAAATTATTAAATACATTTTCTCATAGTCTCACATTGTGAGGGGCCTTGGTGACCTTAGAGCTAAGTGATTCAGAACTTAATAGAAAGATTTCAGTGTAAAGTGTGGGTGAAGCAGTCCATCTTTTCCTGCTAACTAGTGATTTGTCTACCTGCCTGGTATGTGTGGTAACCAGCCAGGCCCCTGCAGTGTTCAGCGGTCCCTCAGGTACACAAGGTTGGGTTTGTATTCTCAACAGTTCTGAGCTGTAAGTAGAAGGTTTTGCTTTTTGCAAATTATGCTTGGGGGCCTAGAATTTAAAGTTACACATTCTTCTATTACCTAGTCCTGTGTCATTATTTGGGAGGCAACTGTTTAACCAAAAGTTCTTGATCAAACAATTTGTCTTTAGTAACAATTAAAAAGCTAAATAGTTCAGGAGACGATTCCATCTGATACTTGTTCGAACTGATAATTAGAAAATTACATATACTTTAAATTTCTGACTTTTGTTTACACACATTTTATTAAATATTAATGCAGTTTTAAGTACATGATCTTAATTCTAGTACTAGTAATTTTCCTTGTGTTTGTCTTTCTCCCTTCTTCTCTTCCTTTGACCTTTGCTTAGGATAGTGTAAACAAATTTGGGTTTTCTTTGTGGCCTTTCTACTAAGTGGCAATGCAAATGTGATCAAGTTACTTTAAATCCCTGGGTCTTGGTTTCTTCACTTATTTAATGTAAGATCTTTCTAAGACTGTGCACACACACACATATTTAAATCTTAAGAATGTACATAATGGGGAAATGAACAGAGATCAAGTAAAGCAGGATATAGAAGAGCACATGTTTTTGGAATCAAATGCAGTAAGTTTAAATCCCAGCTCTGTCAAGAACATGCTGTGTGACCTTGGTCAAATTACTTAATCTCTCTAAGCTTCACTTCCATCTACTACAGAACATAGGTAAAGACATCACTTAACTCATAGGGTTGTGATTGTTAAATGGTACACTTACTCCAGTGCCTGAAATAGAATAAGTGCCCTTAAGTACTGGTTCTTACCACTATTAGTAACAGGGCTCCCCCTATGTATGGATGAGTTAAGAGAAAAGAAGTGGGGGGCCCACTGAGGGCAGGTTCAATCCTTGGAGCACACAGATTAGCCAGTGGATGGCATCTTTGTGCCCAGGAATGAGAATCCCTCCCTCTGGGCACAGAACCCTATGGGAGGTGCTGATCAGTAGTGGTCATTGTGAAGGAGACAGGCTTCGTAGAACTGAAGCTGCTGGGAAAGAAGGAGTATTTGGGAAAGTGAATTTCTTTGGACTGAGAAAAAAAGATCATTTGCAATTTGGAACACTACCTTAAAATTTAGAAAGAGAAAGCAATTATTTTATACAACTCTCTCATCTAATTGAATCTCCTTAGAGAGTGTTATATTTTAATCTGAGCAGACGGCTAAAGAAAAAAGAACATGATGGTAAGAGCAATATGTCTATTACGGACGGACCTAATGAACTAGAAATTTTGCTGGTATAAATAAATGATGCACATTGTAATTATTTTGAACTCAGAGAAAGGATTTCTGAATTATACTGTTTTCTTAATAAAAGAACGAAGGTGGAAATGATACATAAGACATGTGTTGTTCATATGTGAAATACAAACATTGCCAAAGCACCCCACCCCTTTTTTTTCTGTAAAGAAAATAACTATTCATTTTTCCTGTTTTCTGAAGTTGCTATGGTAGAAAGAATTTGTAAAATGCTTCCTCCACCAAAGATGTCCCACTGTAATTCCAGGAACCTGTGACTACGATGAGATCTCTCTTCTATGATGATGCTGTGCTATATGACATAGCTGATCTTAAAATATGGAGTTTATCTAGGTGGGAGTGATATAATATGCCATGAGCCCTTAAAAATAGAGATCTGTCTCCCACTGATGGCAGAAATTCAAAGAATTAGAGGGATTTCGTACAAGATTGCTGACTTGAAGACAGAAGGAACCATGTGATAAGGAACATGGATAGTCTTGAAAAGCTGAGAGTAGAACCCAGTTTACAACCAGCAAGCAAATGTGGACCTCGGTGTTTCTTCTACTGTAAGGAATTGCACTTGGCCAACAACTGAATGAGGCTGGAAGCAGGTTCTTCCCTAGAGGCTCCAGTTAGGAGACCAGTCCTGCCTATACCTGAATTTTTGTCTTGTGAGACCTTGAGTAGAGAATCCAGCCATGGGGCGTCAGACCTCTGACCTACAGAAACTACATCTGTGCTTTTAAAATGGCTACATTTGTGGTAATTTACCATGCTGCATTCTCATCTAGAATCTTCATTAGAGAGCAATCCATTTCCAAGATCATTCATGTTGTTGGCAGAATTCATTCCAGCTTTGAGCTGTCTATCCGCTGACCACCCTCAGTTATTTCATAAAGCTAGCAAGGGAGTCTCTCCCTCCAGTCTGCTGAAATAGAGTCTTAGATAACATAACATTAGTCACAGGAATGCAATCCATCATCTTTGCCTGAAAACATAACGTAATTATAGGCATGACATTCCATCATTTTTGCCATATTTCATAGGCTAGAAGAAAGTCATGGGTTCCACCCCCACTCAGGAGAAGGGGATTATGGGGTGTCGACATGGAAACTACTATGGGGGTGTCTGCCACAGCCTGCTCTCTTGTCTCAATAATTCATATCCCTCCCACATGCAAAATACATTCACCACTCCCAAGGTTCAAGAATCTCTCCCCATTATGTATAGCTACAAATTCAAAAATCTCATTTTTTTTTTTAAATCAAGTGCACATGTGGATGAGGCCTCTGGTTGTAATCCCTTAAGACGAGCTTCTCAGCACAATCCCTCTCCACCTTTGAGCCTTTGAAACTAGAGAGACAGATGATCTGCCCAACACATCTGACGTACAGGGGTGGGACAGGCATAGGGTAACAGCTATCGACACTCCAGTTAAAACACGGCAAAAACAGAAGGTGAAAAGGAGTCACTATTTTATTACAGTTCTGAAAACCAGCTGGTTAAGCTCCAGCAGGGTAACCTGATTAAGTTTTAGGACCTGGAATAATCTTCCATGGCTTTCGGCTCTACACTCTGGGGTTTCTTTCTATCCTGTTGGCCATCTTTGCTTTTTCATTACAGAGCACACATTTGCAGCTGAAGAGTTAAAAGCCTGATTCCTGCCCGTAGAAATCTGGGGGTCCAACAGCCTCCTTTAGTTTTATACTTTCTCTCTGTCTCTCTTCCAGTCCGAGCTTAGCAATGTTTCTGCTGAAATAATTTTCTTAAGAACTTTGTGGGTCTCCTATAGTTTTTCATAAAGTTCACTCCCTTAGACAAAAGCCACATCCACAATTCTTTTCAAAATAAATCCTTCTGTACATTGGCCTCCTTCTGAGCTGTCTAAGGAAAATCTCCCTTCAACCTCCTAGAGGCCCTCTGGTTTTACAGCTAGGACTTGTGAAGCACACCCTTTAATCTCTTAGGACTGAATATTCTGATTTTTGATCTTTCTGAGGTTTCACCAAAAGTTTATACAGTCACATTTTTGGCCTTTTCTCTAAAGCATGCTTTCCTGCCAGGAAAAGAAATCTCCTAATTTTAGCATCTTTTGCACTCTGGAAATTCTGGGAGTTTTCAAATTATCAACTTCTGGGTACTTTTTGCTTAATAGTTCTTCCCTAGATTTATCTTCCTCCTCTGGCATTTTATTAAGCAGCAAGAAGAAACCAAGCAGCACCATCATTACTTTGCTTGGAAATCTCCTTAGCTATATGTACAACTTTATCACTTACAAGTTCTGTTTCCCATATAACTGCAGGAGGCTCTAAGCTTCATGCCACTACATAACAAGAATCTTTCTTCTTCCAGTTTCCAATAACATGTTCCTTACTTCCTTCTGAGCCCACACTATCAAGATTCTTAAAGCCCAGATTTCTTTGAACAGTCTGTTCAAGGCAAATTGGGTTTTTCTATCATGCTCCTCAAAATTCTTCCAGCCTCTGCCCACAGACCAGCTCCAAAGCTATCATTACATCATAGATACCTGTTATAGCAGCACCCTACTTTGTTGGGTGGGGATCAGAACACAAAGCAAGGCACTTTAGCATGCTGAGGACTTTGAACAAAAGGAAATTGGAAGGGCTTTTGAAGCAGAAGTTCTTTCTGATCCTCTCTCACCTTCCTTTCTCCTTCCCCCTTCCTCCCCCAAAGCAGGTCATAGAAACTAGAATTCCTCTCCCTGAAAGCAAGCCATAAAGCCTAGAGAGGTCATTCTCTGACCTACCTCCCATGAAATTAGGCCCTGAGACCCACACTCCAGAAAGATCCTGCTTTATACCTAGGTGGGGGAGGAATGCTACACAGAGAGGACAAGAAGAATCTGAATGAACAGGCCTTGCTAAGTTTCCCCCAGTTTATTACCAATAAACCACACCCATTTTGCCCAATCACATTTCCACACAGTTGTCAATTCTTCAAATCTAAGCATAAAAATACGCAGTTTTCCCTGGGCCTTTGAGTCTTCATTTCTAAAGTTTCCTGTGTCACACAAAACTTTGATTAAATACATTTCTTATGCTTTTCTCTTGCTAACTTGTCTTTTGCTATATGGTAGTCAGCCACGAACCTTCTAACAACTTTTAGAAACAAAAATTCTGTATTTGTTTTCTACCATTGTATAACAAATCACAAAAAACTTAACTTAAGAAACACAAGTTTGTTACTTCAAAGTGTTCATGAATCAGTAGTTTGTGAAAGGCTTAACTGGGTTGCCTGCTCAGTCTCACAGGCTGCAACGAAGGTGTCGGCCAGGCTATATATATTCTCATCAAGAGGCTCTACTGGAAAACAATCCACGCCCAAGCTCATTCAGGGTGTTGGCATAATCCATTTCCTTGCAGCCATATGATTGAAGGACTGGCTTTTACCTGATTATGAGCTACAGACCACCCTCAGGTTCTAGGGGCTGCCATCAGCTTCAGGGGCTGCCTACAGTTCCTCGCTATGTGAGCTTCCTTACTATCAACCTAGCAAGGAGAATTTCCCATGCCATACTGATAAGGCAGAATCTTCTACAACACAACATAATCATGAGAAGATAACCCATCACCTTTTCTAGATTCCACTGGTAAGAAGAAAGTCCCTTCTACACTCAGAGGAATTAGATTTCTATAGGGCCGAGGCATGGAGGCCATTCTATGTCTATCTGCCATACTGTACTTTTTCATCCTCTTACTGTTATTGCTTCTACTATGTTGTTGGAAAACAAGTACTTTGGAAAGTGAGGCTAAGGAAGGGAACTGAAATGTGAGTCTCCTTTTTTCCTTGAAACAAATGAAGAGGAAGTTGAAATTATAAGAAAAATATGTTTAATTTATAAAATTCAGCTATCTATGTTGCTCCTGTACCCCACTACCAACTATGTTCAATTTTAGGAAGTTTGCGAAAAGCCATCACAGTCAGTGCATGGTGTGAGTCACACCCATCAAAGTGTTATTAGGACACTATACATATCCTCCACAAAGAAGAGAAAACATCTTTATTGTGTAAGGATTTCAGTTTGGATTGGTCATCATAAAAATTTATCTGGACAGAAATAAATATATTGTTAAAACACAACTAGTGATCATAGAGTATCAAATATGTTTGGGGTCCAGTCATATTCGTAAAATGTATTACACAAAATGAAATCCCACTAGAAATAAAAAAAGATTGTTGCTATTGTGAAGGATATTGAGTCTTTAATTTGGTCCTCAGTTTGACTGTTGTTGGTGTACAGGAATGCTACTGATTTCTGTACATTGATTCTATAACCTGAGACTCTGCTGAATTTGTTTATCAATTCCAGTAGTCTCATGGCAGAATCTTTGGGGTTTTCTAGATATAAGATTATATCATCAGCAAAGAGCCATAGTTTGACCTCTTCTGTCCTCATTTGGATCCCCTTGATTTCCTTCTTTTGTCTGATTGCTCTGGCTAGGACTTCCAGCACTATGTTGAATAGAAGTGGAGATAGAGGGCAACCTTGTCTTGTTCCAGTTCTAAGTGGGAATGCTTTCAATGTTTCCCCATTCAGTATGATGGTGGCTGTGGGTTTGTCATATATGGCTTTTATCATCTTTAGGTAAGTACCATCCATGCCTATTTTGTTAAGCATTCTTATCATAAAAGGGTGCTGAATTTCATTGAATGCTTTTTCTGAATCTGTTGATAGGATCATATGGTCTTTGTTTTTGCTTCTATTTATGTGGTGAATTCCATTATAGATTCGTCTATGTTGAACCATCCCTACATCTCTGGGATGAAGCCCACTTGGTCATGATGGATTATTTTTTTGATAAGCACCTGAATTCGGTTTGCTAGGATTTTGTTCAGAATTTTTGCATCTGTATTCATAATGGACATTGGTCTGTAGTTTTCTTTTTTTGTTGCATCTTTTCCTGGTTTTGGTATCAGGGTGATGTTGGCTTCATAAAATGTGTTGGGGAGGATTCCTTCCTTCTCAATGTTGTGGAACAATTTCTGCATGATAGGCACCACTTCTTCTTTGTAGGTCTGGTAAAATTCAGGTGTGAAACCATCTGGTTTGAAAGATCTCTACATGGAGAAGTATGAAAAACTGAGGAAGGAAATAGCAGAGGATGTAAACAGGTAGAATACCATACCATGCTCATGGGTCAGCATAATCAACATTGTTAAAATGTCTATACTACCCAAAGTGATCTACAGATTCAATGCAATCCCTCTTAAAATACCAAAATTATTTTCTGCAGATCTAGAAAAAATAATTCTATGCTTCATATGGAACCAGAGAAGACTCCATATAGCAAAAACAATCTTAAGCAAAAAGAACAAATTGTGAGGCATAAATTTACCTGACTTCAAGCTATACTACAAGGCTATAGTGACTAAACAACATGGTAATGGCACAAGAACAGAGACACAGATCAGTGGAGCAGAACTGAGAACCCAGATATGAAACTATCCTCATATAGCCATCTAATCTTTGACAAAACAGACAAAAACGTACACTGGAGAAAATAATTCTTATTCAATAAATAAAACTGGATAGCCACATGTAGAACACTGAAAAAGGATCCATACCTCTCACCTCTCACAAAAATCAACTCACAGTGGGTAACAGACTTAAACCTAGGGCATAAAACTATAAGAATTCTAGAAGAAAATTTTGGAAAAACTCTTATAGACATCGGCCTAGGGAAAGAATTTGTAAAGAAGACCGCAAAAGCTATCACAGAAACAACAAAAATAAATAAATGAGAACTGATGTAATTAAAAGGCTTCTGTACAGCCAAGGAAACTATCATGAGAGCAAACAGACAACCTACAAAATGGGGGAAAATATTTGCATGCTACACATCCGATAAAGGAGTGATAACTAGAATCTATATAGAACTCGGGAAAATCAGCAAGAAAAAATCAAACAACCACATTAAAATGTGGACAAAGGACATGAACAGAAACTTCTTGAAAGAATACAGACTAATGGCCAACAAATATATGAAAAATTTCTCAACATGTCTAATCATCAGGGGAATGCAAATCAAAATCACAATGAGATATCAGTTAACTCTAGTGAAAATGGCTTTTATCAAAAAGTCCCAAAACAACAACGCTGGGGTGGGTGGAGAGATGGAAACATTCATACACTGCTGGTGGGACTGCAAACTAATGCAACCTCTGTGGAAAACAATATGGAGATACCTCAAAGCGCTACAAGTGGATCTACCATTTGATCCAGCAATCCATTTCTGGGTATCTACCCAAAGGAAAAAAAGTCATTCTATAAAAAAGACATCTGCCCTTGCATGTTTATAGCAGTACAATTAACAATTGCAAAGATGTGGAAACCACCCAAGTGCCCATCAGTACATGAGTGGATTAATAAAATGTGGTATATGTACACCATGGAGTTCTACTCAGCCACAAAAAACAATGGTGATCTAGCACCTCTTGTATTATCCCTGATAGATCTGGAATCCATTCTACTAAGTGAAATATCCCAAGAATGGAAAAACAAGCATCGCATGTACTCACCATCAAATTGGTATTAACTGATCTACACTTATGTGTACAGAGAGTAGTAACATTCGTTGGGCGGCGGGCAGATGAGAGGGCAGAGGAGGGCATGGGTATATTCACACTTAATGGATGCAGTGCGCACTGTCTGAGAGATGAATATGCTTGAAGCTCTAACTTGAGTGGGGCAAAGGCAATATATGTAACCTAAACATTTGTACTCCTGTAATATGCTGAAATTAAATAAATAAAACCATTAATATTGCAAAAGAAAGAAATAAAAAATTGGATTTAAGTTCATTGGTCATGAATGATATTACAGAAGTTAGCTTAAATTTTAAACATTTGTTTGAAAATTCCAAGGTCAGGCTCATTTTAGAGCTCTTAGTGGCTATTTGAAGACAAGGTGTTAGCATCAACATACTAATATAATACCCTTGCAGGATAAGCTCCCTCCCTGCTAAATTCTGTGGTTAATTTGCTGCCTAGAACCTGGTAGAAGGCAGGCCCAGGTGGCCAGAACATGTTTGCAACCCTTCCTCCCTTCCTTCTCTCTTTCTTTACCCCTGTAATGCTTATTGGGCAGGTTTTATTTCTGGTGACACCTAGTAAAAAGTTCTGCACAGAGAGCATCTGAAGCAAATACCCTTGGCTGTCCCTCTCATGCCTTTGTGTGGTAATTTCTGTGTTGCTCTAAAGTTTTCTTAGCAGAACAGTTTCATATCATTAGTAGGTGCTCTTTAGCAATTTTTATTTTGATATCTAGTTACCAAGTGGCTTTGGGCAGAAACAAACACCTGAAGTCCTAGCTCTCAAGTTGAACATTTGAAATAAAAGTTACAAGTCCTCAAATATCATTGCTGATTTCTTAGGCACATTCAAATATGTGGTCTAATTTCAGATGACTTCATTTGCCAAAAAAAGGTTTTTTAAAAATTAGTGCTGTTTATGTCAATACAAAATCATGACATGAGCGGGTCTGTGTCTTCTGTTGTTTTATACCCCATAATTTTGCCACTCTAACAAGACTGTAAATGTCAAACATCTGTGAAGGCACAGGCCATATCTTATTCTCACTAGGACAATGCCAGGTAGGTAGTGGGCCCTCAACAAATGCATTCATTGATGGACTAAATCTCTAACATTCTAGTCCCACTTACTTGTTTCTACACTTAATTGTACTACTAAATCTAAACTTACACTAAAAACTCTTTGAAATATATTACGTATTTTTTCTCTGACAAAGTGACCCCTTTAGTGGTGGACTTCAAAGTAGAATAATGAAGTACAGTACAGATCTCCTAATCCAGTCTTTCAGTTATAGCATTTCATACAGTATTAACACTCTATCACTAGAAAATCCTCAGGCAATAATGACTAACAAGGAAGGCATTTCCTGGCAACTAAAGATCAGTAGGGGGGAGCTTGCTCCTGACACAAAGCCAGAGGCCCTCAGCCCAGCTCACTACTGCCTAGACCGGACATGCCAGGCCTCCCTCGGAGGTTACTGTGTATTTATTTATAAACTGTTTGTATAGTAACAAGAAATGAAAAATGAAGTAATGTGTAGGATTATATTCAGTTGAAAGTACCTATAGGTATATTATGATACTTTCTTAGCTATTGTAATTATATGACTCACATTATTCATGTTCTGTATGGGTGACATTATATATATATATTAAATATTTAAGACTTTGAACATGAAATGCAGTCTGTTTTTGGCAGCATACAGGCGGTATTGATAAAATAACAACAACAACAACATAGTAGCATTTATTCAGCATTTACCAGGTGCCAAGTTCTATAGCAAGCACTTTACATGCATTAGTTGATTTAATGCACATAGTAAATCTGCAAGGTAAATACTATTATTGCATAGGAAGAAACAGAGGCACAGAGAAGAGAAAGTAACTTGTCCCAAATCCATAAGCAGAAAATAGCACAATTTGGATTTTAGTGAATGGAGTCCAGCTTCAAAGACCTTGATGCTGCTACTTTGTGTTATTACAGTGCCAACAACAAAACAAAGCAAAAACATTTAAGCCATTATTAACAAATTACAAAAAACCTCAAACTTTGTATGCACTATACATACTGTTTACATATAAGATGGCCTCGAATTTTTCAACAGAAAAATATTTGGAAGTTATGAAATGTTCTTGCTTAACTTTGATAACACCAAAAAAAAAGACAAAATAAACACTATTTTCAAAATTTAAAAGTAAATTGTTAGTGAGGCTATTTCCAGAGTCCATGAAAATTCTGAAATTTATGATCATCTCACCATAATAATATTGCCAGAAACTCACAGTTGAAATTTTAAGTAATTGTATAAGTAAAGAGAAATGAGACATAGTGGACATAGAGGAAGTTTTCCTTTTCAGATATATTTCCCTTACTGTCTGAAAACTTTCTTTATGCTTTTTCTTATAACACTGTCCACTAATTGGCAATTTACTCGAGTTAACAAATTTCCATTATTGAAATGTAAGTGTCCCTGGAGAGTTGAGGTAGTCTTCTCATTAGCCACTCACATCAAGGTAAAAATTATTTCAGCAAGCTTTCTCTTAATATCTAGCTTCATGTCTACCCCTGGGGTGTTTGAGTTGTAAAAGATAGTTAGGATGGAGAGTGGGGAGCTGATTTATTTTGGCACGTAAGAATTTGAGTTGCTTAGTACCTATCGTGAGACCCCACTCCAGGGAAGCCTCAAGCAGGAACTGGAACAAAAATGGGAAACAAGAAATATATATGGGAGGAAAGATCTTATCAGATTTGCAAATGCAAACATCCGGACTTCCACATATATTTAAAAGCAAGGGTTTATAACTTTTCCAGACTGAGCGCTGGGAAACAGGTGATAACAATGCCATTGCACTAAGAATGTCTCTTCCCACTTGGCCTGGTATTACTGGAACAGAGCCAAAGCCTAGATCCCTGTAGTCTCCAGGCTCCTCTACGATGCCCTCTGCCACCTGTCACCTGCTACAGCCCATCAGGTGTTCTTAGTTGAGCTACTTTCAAGATCCAAAGTAGTTGGCAGTTGAGTTCAGTACATAAGGAACTGTGTTGTCTTTTCTTTGTGCCTGGGGCTTATTTTATTGCATTAAAAAATCCTTAACAGTTTTATTTTGACTTAGAGAAGTCTAACAACTATGCTGCAGGGAATTTTTTTAACCTAATGGGGCATAGGGTATAATAAAAACATGTTTGGGTCTCTATATTTACTGGCACATTCTAGCACAAAGAAAGATCTGACATTTAATGTTTTAGCCATAGGGCTGCTACTTGTTTGTTCTTAACCTTTACTATGCCACCACAGACCTGACGAATGAGGATAACATGCACATCTCTGTCCTATCGCATCAGCATTTAAAAATAAACCTTATTTTGAAAAATGCCTATTCATGTCCTTAGCCCACTTTTTAATGGGGTTGTCTTTTTTGTTGTTGTTGAGTTGTTTTATTTCCTTGTAAATTCTGGATATTAGTCCCCTGACAGTTGTATAGTTGGCAAATACTTTCTCCCATTCTGTAGGTTGTCTGCTCACTCTGTTGATTATTTCTCTTGCTGTATAGCAGTTTTTAGTTTAAGTTCCATTTGTCTATTTTTGTTTAATTGCCTGTGCTTTTGAGGTCTTTGTCATGAATTCTTTGTCTAGGCAAATGTCCAGAAGAGTTTTCCCTAGGTTTTCTTCTAGTATTTTTATAGTTTCAGGTCTTATGTATAAGTCTTATTCCATCTTGAGTTGACTTTTGTATTTGGTGAGATATAGGAGTCCAGTTTCATTCTCCTGCATAGGGCAGTCCAATTTTCCCAGCAACATTTATAGAAAAGGCTGTCCTTTCACCAGTGTATATTCTTGTCAACTTTGTCAAATAGCAGTGGGCTGTATGTGGCTTTTTTTCTGGGTTCTCTATTCTGTTCATTAATCTATTTGTCTATTTTTATACCAATACCATGCTGTTTTGGTTACCATAACCTTGTATTATAATTTAAAGTCAGGTATTGTCATGCTTTCAGATTTTTATTTTTCTTAAGATTGCTTTGGCTATTGGGGCTCTTTTTAGGTTTCTTATGACCTATAAAATTGTTTTTTTCTTTTCTACTTCTATGAAAAATAATGTTGGTATTTGATAGAGATTGTATTTAACTTGTATATTGCTTTGGACAGTATGGCCATTTTAACAATATTAATTCTTCTGGTCCATGAGCATGGGATGTTTTCCCACTTGTTTATGTCAGCTACAATTTCTTTCATGAATGTTTTGTAGTTTTCCTTGTAGAGATCTTTCACCTCCTTGGTTAAATATATTCCTAGGTATTCTTTTTTTTTTTTGGTAGCTATTGTAAATGGGATTGCTCTCTTGATTTGGTTCCCTGCTACATCATTACTGGTGTAAAGAAATGCCACTGATTTCTGTAGGTTAATTTTGTATCCTGAAATGTTACTGAATTCATTTATTGCATCTAAGAGTTTTTGTGGAGTTTGTAGAGTTTTATAGATGTAAGATCACATCATCAGTGCACAGGGACAATTTGACTCCTTCTTTAAAAATTTGGATAAGCTTTTAATTTTTTCTCTTGCCTGATTGCTCTGGTGAGAACTTCTAGTACTACATTAAATAAGGGTGGTAAAAGTGAGCATCCTTGTCTTGTGTTAATTCCTAGGGGAAATGTTTTCAACTTTTCCCAATTAAGTATGATATTGGCTGTGTGCTTGTCATATATGGCCTTTATTATTTTGAGGTATGTTCCTTCTATGCCTAGTTTTTTAGGGTTTTTATCATGAAAGGGTGCTGAATTTTATTAAATGCTTTTTCTGAATCTATTGAGATGATCAACAAGTATATGAAAAAAATGTTTAACACTACTAATCATCAGAGAAAGGAAATGAAAAACACAACGAAATATCATCTTACCCTAATCAGAATGGATATTATTTTAAAAAATAACAGATGTTGGTGAGGATGTGAAGAAAAGGGAACCCTTATACACTGTGAGTGGAAATGTAAATTAGTGCAATCTCTGTGGAACACAGTATGGAGATTTCTCAAAGAACTAAAAATAGAACTACCATATGATTCAGCAATCCCCCTACTGGGTATCCACCCAAAGAAAAAGAAATCAATTTATAAAAAAGATACTTTCACTCATATGTTTATGACACAATTATTCATAACAGGAAAGATATGGAATCAACCCAAGTGTCCATTAACAAAGGATATAATAAAGAAAATGTAGTAATATATATATATATATATAGGAATACTATTCAGCTATAAAAAACTGAAATCATATCTTTTGCAGCAACATGAGTGGGACTGGAGGACATTATTTTTTTTCACTTTACTTCAGGACTTTATTTATTTTTATTTTTCTCTTTTTGCACATGAGTATCTAGTTTTCCCAGCACCATTTGTTGAAGAGACTATCCTTTCCCTATTGTGTGTTCTTAACACCCTTGTGGAACATCAGTTGAAATAAATGTGTGGGTTTATTTCTTGGTTCTGTTTTCTGTTCCAATGGTCTATATGTCTGGTTTTATGAAGTAACATGCTGCTTTGATTACTATAGCTTTGTAATTTATAATTTGAAGTCCCTTGTGATCCATTCAACTTTGTTCTTCTTGCTCAAAATTTCTAAGAGTTTTTTGTGGTTCCATATAATCTTTAGTATTATTTTTTCTATTTCTGAAAAAAATGCCATTGGGATTTTGATAAAAACCTTTTGCACAATAATGGAAATAATCAACAAAATGTAAGGCAACCTATGGAATGGGAAAAAACAACATCTGTACCCCATGTATCCAATAAGGAGATAATAGCCAAAATAGATAAGGAATTCATGCAACTCAATACCAAAAATACAATTAACCCAGGTAAAAAAAATGGGCAAAGACCTAAATAAGCAATACTTAAGAAAAGTAATTCAAATGGCTGACAGTCATATGAAAAGGAACTCAACATCTCTAATAATCAATGAAATGAAAAATCAAAACCACATGACATATTGAGATATCACCTCACACCTATTAGGATGACTAATATCAAAAAGACAGGAGAAGGCCGGGCGCGGTGGCTCACGCCTGTAATCCTAGCTCTCTGGGAGGC
>VBSM01002937.1:1981017-2006627 GCA_008086735.1 Cheirogaleus medius
AAAAAAAAAAAAAAAAAAAAAAGACAGGAGATAACAAGCATTGAGGATGTTGCAAAAGGGGAAATATTATAATGTTGGGGGGAATGTAAATTATTATAGCCATTATGGAAAACAGTATGGAGGTTCCTAAAAAAATTAAAAATAATTTTTACCATATGATCCAGCAATCCCACTTCTGGGAAGATATCAAAAGGATGTATCTGCACTCCCACATTCATTCCAGCATTAATCAAGATATGGATGTGGGTTCATTGTAGCACTAGCTAAGACATGGAAAGCCAAGATATAGAAACAATCTAATTGGCCTGTGATAGATAAAGATAATGTAGTAAAATGGAATATTATTTATTCAGCCTTAAAAAAATGCAACCATGCCATTTACAACAATCTGGATGGAGCTGGAGGACATTTCTCTAGGTGACACAGAAAGAGAATTATTGTAACGTCTCACTTATATGAAAAATCTAAATAGTCAAACTCATAGAAGCAGAGAATAAGTAGAATAGTGGTTGCCAGGGACTAGGGGAAGGGAGGAATGGGATGATGGTCAAAGAGTACAAAGTTTCAGTTATTTAAGCTGAGTAAGTTCTGAAGATCTAATGTACAGCACAGTGATGATAGCTAAATAAACAGTAAATTTACTACAAATTAGAAAGTAAAAATACTGTATTGTATACTTGAAATTTCCTAAGAGAAAAGATCATAAATTAAATCTTCTCAACCCCCCCCCGCCACACACACGCACACACACAAATAGCAACTATGTAGAGGTAAAATATATTAATTATCTGGAATTTGGTCATCATTACACAATATATGTAATTTTTACATATCAATGATTTCTCAATAAAGCTGTTACTCTCCCATCTGCCCCCCAAAATAAGCAAATCCAGCAAGCGCTTTTACATTATAGGTAAATCATAATGACTGCAACAACTCCTGGTACATCAGTATGGGTAGCGTACTCTGCTAGAAAGAGGCTGCAGGCTCTGGGCAGCTCCGTGGCAAGCGCTATTGTAACACCCTACTTTTCTTAAGAAAAAATATTCACTGTATGTAAGTGGGTTATAGAGTAAACTTCAAACCCATTTTAATTTTATATTTTTACATGTCTATAAAAATATAATTTTTAATAACATGCTAGTCTGCATTAAGTAGTAACAAGTTATTTTCCATGTCTCTCACAAATGATGTCACTCACCAGCATACATATCATGGCCCATCATTTGCATTAACAAGTTAAAAGACCAACATCAAATCTTATGTGGATTATTTTGCTGTTTTACAAAGTGTAAATTAATCCAAGATGAATCAATATGCTGGGTAGTATTGTTATGGGCGGAATTGTCAGCCTCCCAAATTATACGTTAAAGTCCTAATCTTCAGGACCTCAGAATGTGACTGTTTTTGGAAATAGGGCATTTAAGGGGGTAACCAAGAAAATAAAGGTAATGTGGGGGGGGCCCTAATCCAACATGACTGGTGTCCTTATAAGAGGAGGAATTTAGGACACAGACACACATACTATGTGAAGACACAGGGAGAGGATGGCAGTTTCCTACTCAAGGAGAGAGGCCTCAATATAAAGCAACCCTTTCAACACCTTATCTCAGACTTCTAGCCTTCGGAATAGGGAGAAAATGAATTTCTGTTGTTTACCGAGTCCATGATATTTTGCTATGGCAGCCCTAGAAAACAAATACCATAGTTGAATCTAAATAGCTTAATTTTCCTAGTAACAGATTTCTTCTCTATATACATCACAATTTACTGAAAAAATTGTCTGGAGTGGGAATCAAATAATGTATGTTTTTATTTATAATTTTCTTATTAATTATCTCTGATAAATTAAAAATTTCTCTTCATCTAAACTGTTTCGTCTGTAAAATTAGGGATTTGACTAGATTTAGTCTCCCTGTCCTGCTTCAACCAGAAAAACTCTACTTTTATGTAATATTTCATATCACGGTCTTATCTAAGATTCTACTAGAAAAAGATGACTTCAATTACTAAAAACATTTTCAAAAATCACTGAACTAAAAGATCCTTAAGACCATAGCCAAATTCTACAATTCCACTTGCCAACTATCTGCTCTAATTTCATCGTCGTATGATAATTGTCAATAATCTATTCTGAAACATAGAACATATGCTTGATGAGTCTATGATAGTGCTATTTTGAAGTTAATAATTTAGCTACTTCAGCTGCTTAGATCCATTTAGGACTTTATTTCTGACTTGATCAATAGGTACTTTATAATTAGCAAATAAGTAGATATTAGATTCTATAAAAGTCCTTATTCTCATTACTAATTCAAGGTAAATCTGTATGTAGAGCTATCACATTTTTATTACATGCTTTTCATGTTAAAAATCTGTTCATCAAATCCCTTCTATGTCAGAAAATGGTGTTCCTGCCAGACTCTCCAAGAACTGTGGTTGCCTTACACTGGAACCAGTAAAAATATGAATGGATTGCAAGCCATTACTTTCTACTCATCAGGTTTCATATATTTTATCTAGGTCAGACTCTAAATATCTGTGTGCTCTTTTTAATTCAGTGTTTAGTCTAGTGCTCTTTCCAATCCTGACTTGTTGGCAGGCACATTTGGGGAAAAAATAGTTGATCATATTATATCTCAGTCAGACCATTTGGAGAAGGAATAGAGATCATCTCCACTTAGAATACATCCACCATGTGCTTCTGGATAAAATTCTTTAATGACTTAATTCCCTTTTCGAAACGTTAAGCTTAACTTCTCAATTTGCAAAATGAAAGCCTTTGCAGTTCAATTAGAAATTAAACCAGTTATTCATCAGTATTTATTTATTGGCATGCTTTAACCTCAAACTAATTTAGACTCCATTATTTTTTTAAATGTATTGTTAGTATGACATATAAATTTAAAAAGCTACAGAAGAGGATATTATGAGAAGATGTGTTGTTTACCTTTCAAATAGAAAATAATTTATTAAGACATATATAGCCCTATTTTATCTCTCTGTATCTGTCTACTTCATGTCATTTTTTAGTGTCAAAAGAATTTAAGACACAATTATCTGTATCTTGGTTTTTCATACATTAAAAAAGGTATCGCTAACTCAGAATTTTGAACATTAAAGCTCAGTATATATTATCTTATCAAATAAAATTTTGAAATATTTTTTCAAAACTTAATTATAAAAGCCACAGCATGTAGTTTGAGGTAATGTTTGCAACCAAAGATTCAGTACAGTAAATATTCCCTAAATATCATTTCCATGATTTGTGTTATATCTGAAAAATTTGAAGAAAATAATATATATCTGTAAAACAGATGTTTTAATAACTGTTTTCAATCTGTTATACACCTTTTGTAGTTTAAGATAAATAATCTTCTTGGAAATAATAAAATACATTTCAAGAAATATATTCTCTAATCCACCCTTATCCCATCTACTGCCAACCTTCTAAATCAATGTGATTTTATTATAGTTATACACCAAAAGACATTCACACTTTCATAATATAGTAAGCTTTGAGCTATAGAATTTTATTTTCAAGTTAACCATCCAATACATCACACTTTCTAAGTTTCACAGTCTTTCTGTTGACTTATTCATTTAAAGATTCAACAAATATTTAATGAGTTTCTATTATGTTTATTACTCTTTGCTAATTTCTAAAGATATACACAGAAAAGAAATGGACAGAGGTCTCATTCAATGTTATCATTTGGTAGGTTAGGTATGTCCATATTTAATTGTAAAATAAATTGGAAACTAATTGCTGTTACTAAGTTTCTGGATGAATTTAGACGAGCTCCAAAGGTAGGGTCTGGGAAGGAAATGAAGGAAGGTTTGGAAGAGGAGGTGGTATCTAAAGTGGGACTTCCATTCACACAGGCACCAGTGGAGATAAGAAAGCTGTTTAGGAAAGACGTTAGCAAAGCCAGAAAGAAAGGAAAGCTTGCATCACATGGAGGAAATTATAAGTAATTCATTAGGCTGTGGTTTATGAAAAAGAGGCATGGAAAATACACATGGAGAGTGTGGGCCAGAGGGCACCGGGTCTTACATACCAATCGAAGGTATTTGACTTTCATGACTGTGTGTGGCCAGCAGGACAAGACACAAACCCTACCCTTGGCTTTCAATGCACCATAGCCTTGACCAACTCTACCAACAGTGACTGTAGATGCTCAATTAAAGTCTGTTGGATGGACACGCATGAAGCTCTGACTCGACGGGGGAGGAGGGGCAAGGACAATATACGTAACCTTAACATTTGTACCCCCACAATATGCTGAAATAAAAAAAAATGTTACCAATAAAGAACATCAAGTCTAAAAAAATAAATTGAAATAAATAAAGTCTATTGGTTTTCACTGAAAGTGGATTCCCAACTGTGCATTCCCATGTTGTCTCCAACTCCAGTGGACTACTTTACGTAGCTTTTCCCACACATAGCCTGAGATCTCTAGCTCTGCAGCTGTGCTCACACAATTTACCCCATTTGTCTCTTAATTTTCATTTTTCTTGTTAACATGCTTTTTCCTCAATGTCTATGGTTCAGTCTAGATTCCCCAACTAGAAATAAGCCCTATCTTTTTTGTATTCTCTACCATTTTTACTTATTGCATTTGTCCTATACTGCAATATGGTGCAGTAATTTGAATTTACTTTTAGCTTCCTTCCCTATGGATTATAAATCCATAAAATGCAAAAATGCAGAAGTTTACAACACTATCCTATTGAATTTAAATGAAATTTTACCCCAAATTATCAATTGAGCACCTGAGAATATGAAAAGAATTGGGATGTGGCTGATAGGAGATGAATAAGACAGAGACCCTGAGCACCAGGAACTTACAGTACAGTGTGAAGGTCGAACACCTCCACCATTCAGATATCAGGCAGACAGGGTACGTGCACAGGAAAAGCTCTCTGTTGTGTCTTAAACCTTCTAGAGAAAAAAAAGTCTGCTTTATACAAACGTAAGCATTTTATAAAAGAATCCCAAAACTATTAGCTAGTTCCTCCTTCCATGAGCAGCAAAGTTAAGCAAAATAAAATGAACAAATATTGTAACAAAAAATGTACATGTACATTTTGTACATGTACAATGTAATGTACAAGGTACATGTTACAATGTAACAAAAATATTACATAGAATGAACAAAATCTCCAATTCTCCAACTTAAACTTATCAAATGCTAGTGAGCCAGTAGTTACAAGTCTGCTCTGTGAACTCCACCTTTCTCAAGATATTTTTCATTGCCTGTTTTAGGAAACTGGGAAAACGTTTAGCTTACTACAAGTGATAGATCCGAAAGTGTGGCAGTGGTCCTGCTATCCAAAAATACTAGGTGAAACAGCAGACAGCCAGATAGACACAGCTGGATGTGTTTCGCCTCTTCTGGGTCATCCAAGTTTACCGCTTGTCAGCTCAGCAATTTAGGATGACTGGAGACAATCCAGGAGCAAGAAAGGGAAAGTTGTGTTGCTTGCAAACTGCTTAAGTTCTCCTCCTTGTGTTCTTTATTCATCTCTTTCTCAGATGTTTGTGGTTTGTTTGTCTTTTCAGCTGTGGCCATGGTTAGTACTGCTGATGGGAAAATAATTTATCCAACCTGGGCGGAACTTTTCAAGTTGTAAGTTGACTAAGTGTTCATCTGCAAGTGCCCAAATATTAGCTATTTGAAAATCTGTGTCATCATTGCAGAAACTCTTAAGGTTTGCATCCATCAATGAGATTTGCCAGGTTTTTTTAAGATCCTTCACTGCCCATTCGGAGTGGCTAAATTTAGATGTGTTCCACTGTCTACTTCAGTCATTTAAATAACTGCCACTGCAAGCTGACCTACAAAATAAAGACCCGTAATGGAATGTTCATTTAAATTTAAGAAATATGAGTGTTTTAAGGGTCTTCAACAAGATAAGGGTAAGGCTGAATGTGAAGGACAAGGGGAGACCATTCTGGATGCTAGTACCACAGGCCTGATTGTATAATAGTAAAGGAGGCCACCTGCTTAGAATTCCTTTGCTACAATGTTCACCTACTTCACTGAGTATGGAATTTCTTTTTCTAATTGAAACTCACCATCATTTTTTTGCTGCGTTACTTTTTAGCACTCATTTCCCCTCTCCCAATCTTCTAACATTGCTTTTTCCTGTTCTCTCCATCAGAGTTTTAAGCATCAAATCGTCATGCTTGTATTTAATTGTGTAGGAGAAGCTTAGAACAGTTTGTGTGCTTTTCTGACATAAAGAATGGATAAGCAGGCATGCAGCTGTGAAGAGCACTGGGCTAGGAGTGTAGTTAGGTGCCGTCTTGCCATGAGCCACCTGTACACACTTGGGCAAGGTGTTGCACCTGGAAGGCTTAGGAAGATCTCAAATCTAGTTATTCTCCTCTATCATCCCTAAAAACAGGGCCAGAGAAGTATAGTCTTCTTCCATTTTTAAAGCTTTTTGTAATTAAAAAGAAATATCCAAAAAGTTATGAAAATTTCAATATATTTTAATGTTTATATTACATAAATAAGTCCAACATGTCCATAAAAAATGTACTGACTCTTTCTACTCTTTCAAGTAGAAATAACACCAAAAGCCTAAAAATGGAGGCTCTTTGTGAATGTGAGACTTGAACAAAAGGCTGTTTCTCCTATACTTCAGTTTGAGCTGCACCCCTACCAACCCGTTTGTCTTCCTCTGGGTCACTGATTCGTCATCATCCTGTCCGATTCTAGTCCCAGCTTCACTCTGGAGCCATCCTGGATGCTGACGCAATCACTATAACATAAATGTGATTGACACTCCCGAAGTTTTGGCCTACAACTCAAGCATCATGAACTACCTACTACAGTCTTGAGAAGATCTCATTCTCTCATACATTTGTCTTTGAACAGATCATTTCGTTTCCATAGAATTTTTTCCATCAAATATCGCCTTCTGTTTGAGGTTTAAGACATCGAGGTCTAGGGAACCCCTTCTCTGACACACCATCTTTAGCAAGGCCAGGCATCTGTCTTCTAAAGTGGCCTAAACGCACTCATGCATACATATGTCATGGTACTTAGCATGCTAAATTGTGACTGACTGGTCACATGTCTTCACACTAGGCTGCAAACTCCTTAAGGAGAGGGATGCTGTCTTCAGTCTCTCTAGCCCCACAACCTTATTGTGTCTGTCAATGGAAGTGATGAATAAATGTCTATTAATGACTTATAGGAATTTTGAGAAACCCCAGAAATGAACTTGACTGTCTCCTAGCATCCCTGAAACATCTTTGAGATAAAGAGAAAGATTTGGATGGTCTGTAGTGTAGGATGTAGTTATGGGATAAAAATCATGAAATAACCATTTTTATTCCTATTTCCCTTCAACCAAACCCCAGATCATCTACCATTTCTTATTGCTGTAGTTAACCATTTAAATGTTACATATAAAATTATGTGTACTCATTTGTACTTCATTATATACATTTTGTTTAAATCTCTTCTGAGAAAGAATTAAAGCTATCTAAAGGCTGATTTTACATTTCACACACCCCATGTAATTATGCTTCTAATCAACACATGTGTCTTTTGTTCCAAAATAAAATGTCTTTGGTAAACCTATAGCTAAGTAATGATCTTACCAAATGCGTATGATAAATTTTTTGGAATTTCAATAATCAACTTGTTTACATTTTACCATGTTTAAATCACCACCAATATGATTTTCAATATTGGCATTTATTAAAATGAGCTGGTGGCCAAGGACAAACATCAGATCAGATAAACAGCACTAGGATGAAGCAGATGATTATTCATAAATTAAATTATAGAGCAATAAGAACCTTGCCAAGCCATATAATTCCCCCAAATCTGACTCGGGCAGGGCTTCAGGGGACTTCTTCCTTAATTTCAGGAAAGCTTATCTACACCAGAAAAATATTTTTTTTTCTGATGATCAGAAATTTATTTCAGAGGCAAATGAATGAATGATAACAACATTAATTGTCAGTTGCTCCCCAAGAAATTCACCTTTCCACAGGGCTCAATGCCTTAAGCTAAATTTAGGAATCTAGGACTAAAGAGTAGCATATTAAGAATTAGAGCCTTGAAGGAAAAGTGTGTGTGTAAGTTTGTGTGTGTCATTCTCAGGAGCCTAAAGAGACATATATATTTTTTTACTTCGCTTGTGTATAATGCTGCATATATAAGGATTCTTTTCTAACAAATTAGCATTTAATCTCTTTAAGGACCTGGACTTAGTCCTACATTTCCCTTAAATTCTCTAGTGCTCCTTGGTCCATAACATCCAGTAAAACTATAGCATTAATTAATTATTACTGCCTACTGCAACAACATCAGTCAGGAAAAAGGTTATACTCTGAGGCTTCAAAAGTCATTTCCCCAAATCATGAGCCCCACTTTTTTCTCTTCCTGAAAGAAGACTCAAAGGCTAGAGATGGAACCATATGAATCATCAAAGTTTCTATTCAACATTTTCATCACTACGGCAATAAATTGGAGGAACCCACTGCTGTGATTTGGCCATGATCCTCAGCATTGATCCATCCCAAGATCCTTATAAGCACTGCTGATCTGCAGTGTCGGAGGATCTAGAACAAGGACAAGGACATTTAAGGTATCCTCAATCAAACCCAGAAAGGATTGGCTACCTTAAAGATCCAGGTTTTGATTTGCACAGTCAAGAAATTATTTCTGGCTCCACTTTCAAGGAAAACCAAAAAAGTTAAAAAACAGAGAGGGTGGTAGAATATAACTATTTTTAAAATATTTATAAGCTATACAATTGCCTTTTGGCAAGGCCAACGTTTCTTTTACAATAGTGAGAGATGTTCTGTAGCATTCCAAGTCGGCTCTGTAATGATATATTCTCGGTATTAATGTGTCACTTGGGAATGTCTGAATTGATGTTTCCCACATTGCCATTTACCCACACTTCCATGCCTGCAAAACAACCTAACATGCACAGGGAAATGGGCGACAGGAACAAAAATTTTAGATACCGTGACCAAAATGAAAAAGTCTCCTTAGCTTTGGGTAAAAACCAGCCCCAGCCGCAGCCTGGCATTTCTCTAGAGCAACTCTGACAATCACCAGGAGACAGGGGGAGGTTGTGAGCCACGGTAGCCAATGATGTGCAAAGAACTTGAGGTAAACGCCAAGGAAAAATACAAGCTAGGGATACTACTTTGTACTTTATGGAGCAATAAAATCTTTATTCTTGAAAGTTCAAAGCCCTTGACAGACATTTCATTAATCCTCCCTCTCTTCTTTGAGGTACGCAGGTGGCAAGTGTAATTATTGTCATTTTTATGAATGGGGGAAAAAATGAGGCCTGGGAGGTTAAATAACACATTCAAAGTTACATAAAATCACATGCACAGAAGACTGTACTAACCCCCTCCTGATGCTTCCTTAAATGCCTTATGACCTTTCACTATCTTGGTCTTATATCATGCTTTTCCTGAAAGCAACTGCCTTAAAAGACCTTTTCTGCTTATTAGATATGCTGTTTATAACATTTAGAGAAAAGGGGAGGTTAATAAAAAACAGGGTCTCGGCTTATGTTTCAAACAACCAAATCGTTCTTTCAATGTTACTGATATAACCCCATATATGAAATTTATTACATTTTTAACAAAAGTTGCAGTTGATTTTCTTAGTACCATTACTTCTCCTGAAAGCTTCCTTAAATCCATATTGCTCAGACACATCCTTTGATTCTAAAACCTGTACGTTCAAATGAACTCTTCACAACACTGCTAGGCATCTCAGAAAAGATGAGTCATACGACTGCTTGTCAAGGCCAAGCACAGAGAATGAACCCCCCTTCTTCTCCACAGCTGGCAGGGGACCACCAAGTGGCAGTGTTGGAACCCCGCACTGGCACTCCACCTCCCTGTCCTGAAAAGACATCTCTGCTTGGCGGCTCTTCCAGTTGAAACGTAAGAAAAATAAATGGTAATAGCAACCAAATGGAAAAAGCTGGAAATTACTAGAGAAGGGGAAAATTTTAACTTCTAAGAAGATATTAAAAAGTGGAAACTTTACAAAAAACTCTTTTGCCAAAAAGTTGTCCAAAAATCAACCAAATTTATTCTAGAATAATAATAACCAAATCTGTGCATGAATTGGTGATGATGTTAAACTGTACCCCAGAAGCATTACTAAAGTTTCTTTTTCTTTGTTACTATTTAATTTACCTTCCCAGTAAGGCTTCAGGGTGAGGCTTTCCACTGCACTTCGTTATGCAATGCCATGTTGACTTGGTATATTACCTCGAATGTGAATCTAATACGGTTTGATTTGTTATGATGAGACCAAAATGAAACATACCACTTATTTTCATGCCTTTTTCTTATAAGCACAAGCTGCAATAAATAACCAATTTGAATATAGGAGAGCGTTGAGTTTGACTTTTAAAGATATCTTGGAAGAGATGATTTTTATCTACCACTTGCAGCTTCTTTAGGGAAGTGATATTGTGTAGCCAAAACCTCTGTCCCTATTAGTGCTAAAATATCAGAGTTGAAAACTAAATACTTGGTTCCCTCATGAAGATAATTTAATGAGGTTTATACTGCCCAGTAATACAGAGTGCTTTTTCTCATCTGCCTTTATAAATGTACAAAATGGAACCCATTAGACAAAAAAATTGGTTTAGGTTTATCCCATAGGTTACTAATTGCTCTTATATCAATATATGAACATATTTGTATGTATAAACACCACATTTCCCCTTTGTCTTTTGATATACTAAAATAAATACAGATTTCTAAACACTGACTATGAAGCTGGTCGTAGGCTATTAAAACGGCTGTCAAATATAATACTGATATATTAATAACTCCCATATGGTAAAAAAAAAAATCTTTTCCAGATCTTTAACATCTTTCAACTGTTGTGGTTAATTGTTGTGTTGAAATAATTTTCTTGATC
Source organism: Cheirogaleus medius (assembly GCA_008086735.1). Classification (NCBI taxonomy): domain Eukaryota; kingdom Metazoa; phylum Chordata; class Mammalia; order Primates; family Cheirogaleidae; genus Cheirogaleus; species Cheirogaleus medius. Next base: position 1,991,955 of record VBSM01002937.1, read on the forward strand.
ATTATTACCTAATTTCTCTGTATAAGATTGTACTTACTTATTTTACTGCTGAAAAATTCACATTGCTTTGGAGTTCATTTCTTCTGCAGAAAGTACTTTATTCCTGTGGGAGGGAAATGCAGTACTTATATATAATGCAGCTGTGAAACAAATGTAATACTTTGTGCACTATTGTAAAGATATCTTCTAAACTCTAATTTCCTGGGTTGATAGCAAATAATACCTGTTTTTATGCTTGATAACCTTTCATAATACTTTTCTTTTTCTAACAAAAATGTCTATTAGTACTGGCACATGTTATGAAACACTTTGAATATTACCAGTTTCCAATACATGATTCATAGAAGTGATGTTTGTAGTGTTTATGTTACTACTGCAAATACTATTACGATTTATAATAAAAAGGTTTATTTCATGAATGACACACTTAGAAATTTAACTTATACATGATTGACACATGGAAATGCTTAACAATTTTTAACTCAACCTCAACATTGTGGAGGTAGCATTTTTATATTTCTTCTGTGCCTTCTTTTCTTTCTGACATTCCTAAATATATAGTCTTGGAAGTTAATACTCCCACTAGTATTTTTCTTTATAAGAGATACCAGTTTTTATAAGAGATCTCTCCACTATAAACCTTGTCAGAGATTATATTTGTTGCTTAATATATTCTCCTGAGCCCCACCCTCACTACCATCCCATATTTGCTTTGTTCATTAATTGTCAAGATTAACTTCTATCCAGAAATAAGTGATCCAAAGGAAAAATAGCAGATACCTTTCATTTTAACTGTATTTTATTGGCAAAGGCTGCCTATAAAACTTTGTTTAGAAGAATTCTGAGGTTATGTAGAAGATCTGTGGAAAAGGCATCATAGGTATAGGAAAGGAAAGGGCCAACTCTGCCTGTCCAATCAAGATGTATCTTCACTTCTTGGTGAAGAGAACTCCCCAGATCTCTATCTTCATTGGAAGCTGGATATCAAAATATGTTGAATTGCAACCAAATTCAAGTTGCCAAGGTGAAACTAGTATCACATTAACATGTCTACTAACGGAATCTTTATGTATACATTTCCAAGGTAAAATTTCTAGCCGCAGATGAGTCACAGGAAAATATATTGATCATCTACTCCACATAAATAAATAGCAGGATAAAATTTTAATTCAATGTCTAACCTTTAAATTTCTAGGAATATATACATTTTTGTACTTGATAATAAACATGTGGAACATCAGTATGGAAGGTGAATGCAGACATTTTCTATCATAAAAAAACAAAATGTGACAAATAGTCTGATTTAGTGGGAAATAATTTAAAACCCAAAACATATCAACTTTTATGTCCAAAGTATATTAGACATAAATAACTCATTCTCTGATTCAGGATGTACTTCATGACCTCACAGTGCGATCTGGTCATGTTTATAAACACTGATTATAAAACACGGTCCTGAACCTGGACAGAGGCAGTATCATGGTCATTAAGTGCTGGAGGCTGATGTCCTGTGTTGGTCTCCTCATCCCACCATTTTTACCAGCTCTGAATCTCAATTTCTTCATATGTAAAATGGGGATGATAATAATTTACCTATAGTTCTCACAACACCATGTAGCACACAGCAAGCACTCCATAAGTGTTAGTCACTATTATCATTGTTCTGCTATAAAGTATAGAAAATTGACTTGAATTTGTTTTGTAACTGAAAGACAAAAACATTGATGCGTGTGTGTGTGTGTATTCATTTTGGTAGTGTATGTAAGCATATATGTTTATTTTATTTTGATAAATCCATATGTTGGTCTACTTTCCTATTTTTTTATCACTGAAAATATTATGCCCTACATATACCAAGTATAGACATTTATACTTCCTGATAATTAAGCTGTTCTAGATAGTTTACTGTTTATTTTGGTCTACCATACCTTCATTTGTACTATCTGATGAAAATAAATATTTATTAAATAAAGTCATGCCTTTAGTATAAACTCTCCACCATTAAAAAAAATGAACAAGCAGTTTTAGAATGACATCCACTGATTTTTATAAAGAAATTATTTTCAAAAATGTAAATCGATCTCTTTTCTTAAATTCTAAAGGACAGTATTTTCATACCTCATTGAGCAAGATACTGTTTTAAACATTCTACTTCAAGAGGGGAAACACTTTTATTTTAAATTTTGTGGTTGAGCAGTGCATACGTAAGCTGAGTGGAAATTTTTACCTTGCCTGGACACTTTACAGAAAGGTGCTGAGAATGAGATTAGAACAGGGTCCTGAATGCCTAATGAGGAACAGATTTTGATATAAAAACAGAATTCTGTATTTGGATACCTTTGATCTAAGACTACTAAAAAGAATAATAATTGCGGTTATAGGCAACTGCCTGTTAAAGATAGGCAAGTTAGAACTTTAAAAATAATCATTGACTAAATATCCAAACTGATTTCTAAAAAGAAATACATTATGTAAGTGTGAAAAGATTTGACTTTTTTTTTCTCTTGCCAGTGTCTTTTCTCATATCTGTCAGCACTAAAAGACCTGACATGCAGTAAAAGTTTGTTTTGTCAGTCTCAAATCCCACAGCAAAGAATGCAAGGGACCCTATGGGTACTAAATTTACAATCTTAGATATGTAGGTTTTGATAAGCATTCAAGCATTCTGTTGATTAACCACATCAAATCAAAGCTGTGAACTTCTCCAATCACTAATGAGTCCAAGGAACTTGGATGAGATCATTGTATTCAAATCTTCAAGGGTTTAGGGCTTAAACCAGGACCCTTAAAGGTAAAAGTCAACCCCCTTCTTTGCTGGGTCCTCCTGTTAGTTTTGTGTAATTATCAAATGGGCTCTGGGAATATGTCCAGCCACCATCCAAAAAGAGAAACATACACATTTCACTTACAGTAAGCACTATAGCTACCTTGGAACAGAAGAAAGTCAGCAGGTTCATGTTTATATAAAATGCTTTGAGACTTTAACTCTGAACCAATTCAATGACCTTTGGTGTTGAAAGTTGAAACATCTAAGAGCACTTTACCTCCAGGTGTTGGTTCTGGAAATGGCAGAGGAAATTCGCTCCCAGAAGCACTTGTCTTGGACACTGTACTTATGGGAGTGGGAACTAAACACATCTAAGGGGTGGGAAATGTAGCTGTACTGGTAGTAATGTTGAAACTCAGCTGTGAACAATTAGGAGTCTTTCAAACTGAAGGCGCTCAGAATTCCACATTTCCAGGCAGCAGGGAGGTTGTAACTGTGCACTAGTCATATCTGTCCCAAGTACACACCTTTGTGATAAAAGAATTGGAAGTCTTTGTAGAAAAAATAATGGATCATAAGTGCAAAATTCTAATTTGTGCTTTATGTGTTTCATGGATAGAAAATAAAGGTGTGTCCTCTTGACTTTTAATCCTATTATAAGTCTTTTAATATTGGATGGCTACGAATGCAAAGTAATCTTGCCCTGCTCATGTGCAGTGATATCTGTACACAGTAGGAAACAGGTCTCATGATCATTATCCTTGCTTTGTGTTTAAAACCAATTATTAATATTATTCAAATATAACCTTTTAGGATGAACCACTGTATTTGAATGGTTGATAAATTATTTTATAAAATATATTTTTAAAATTTTTCTGTCACAAATTAAGAAATTGGTACTTAATAGCTAAAGGAACATGATTTATATCAATGAAGTGATGTACTAACTTAAAACATTTATGGGGAATTAGTTCTTAAAGAATTAGAAATCAAAAATATGATTACAGCATATCCATAACTTCATGATTTAATCTGAATCTAGAAGAATTAGCTAAAGAAAGCAATGATTTTGCTCTGTCACAGATTTCCTTTGACTCAGCAGTTTTTAAAAATCCTGGTTTGCTTTAAATAAAGCAGAACCCAATTTAAATGCATTTTATTCCTTAATTTTTTTAAAAAATTCCATGCTCTGCTACTAAACAATCCCCACTCCTAAGCATGCACTCTGCCTGCTAGGACATGAGATTTCTCACCAAAATATCTGAAAGACATAAATGTTTCAGAACTTTTTCAGCAGAAATAAATTCCTGTCATAAAAACATCATGAGCTCAGCCAAGACAGGATCAATAGCAGTTGCCTAGGAGCAGATAGATTAATCAAAACCACAAATTCTCCCTCCCATACCTCTAGCAGTGAGTACTTTCCATTTCTGTAGAATATAAACAATTTCCCTATAAGGGTGTCTAAATGGAATACTCTTAATATTTAAAAAAATGATCTACTTTGTTCCTTCACAGAGATAAGCTTTTTGCATATGGCCTGTGTGCTTCAATATTATTTTAATTCATCCATTATACTTTCTCTTCCATTCTTCAACTAAATTATTTAGCAAGTGCATTAATCTGAGCCTTTATTTGTGCTCTAATGCTTTTCTGATGGCTTCCCCTCCACAGATGCCTTTTTAAAAAGCTGCATTTTGTGTACCTCTTTCAGACAGCTCCTGATATAACCAGATGCAGGTATGGCTGCAGAGAGCTGGAGATACTCACCATCTACATGCAAAAGAACTACCTTTAGTATTAACCCCACGCTTTCCCTGCCATTGAGTTTAATACGATGGTGACTGTGATGGGGACTGACTGCTTCTTTCCTTCTTTAATCCTGGTTCCTTCTATTTGATTAACATGACACAAGGTTGTTCAGGGTGAAACAAACCCTGTGGTGGGCTGGGAAATATGTGAAACAAGCTGTACATAGTTCTTACAGCTTCATGGACCATCATGTGGAAAGGGCCATCACCTACTTGCAGCCATTGCTAGAGTTGCAGATGCAAATGATAATGTTTGAGACATTAACAGACAGCTGTCAAACAAAACCGGCTGTCGAGATCAAGTTTCCATTGCCAGGGTTCTAGCAGGTAGTATATTCTTTTCTGCGTTCACCCACCAGGCTAATCACGGAAATATTTTTATAGTTGCTTTAATGTGATCCATTCTAAGAATATATCCTAGGATCCTCTCTAATCATAGATCCTACTGATCATGCCACCAACTGCAACCCACAAACTGCCCTTGATTGCACATCTGACATTTTCCTCTCATTTATGCGAAGCTGAATGCACGTTTTCTGTTTATCTCAACCTTCTCTTGTTTAGTCTTTCTCACGATTCCCTTTATTTTCATCCTGAGGTCAGATTTAAAACTCATTCTACCTACACATTCCTTGATTTCTGGGTGCTCTGTTATTTTAATATCTCAATGTAGTCTTCTTAATTCTATTCACCTGTTACTTCTTTTTCAGGTTTACCGGCATGTGGATTATTTCCCCATTAATCTTTCCAGTAACTTCAGTATAATATTTGCTTGCTCACATGCCTACATCAGTGTCATTCTGAGACTCACATTTTTAAGTCTCTGGTTGCACAGGTTCTGTACCTCAGGGGACACAGACTGTGTTGTAGACATGTAGTAATGACATCACCTTAGAGATTTCTCTCTAGGAAATCCAAAGAAACACTTATGCTCCTGAACATCCTAGAGTGGGGGTACTGTTGCCACTAGAACTATCTAAGCTTATTTGGGAATATATAGTACACAAGTCTTTAGTACATATTCTACAGAGAGGTCACCCAGACAGCACAGAAGATCTTCCTTCCTCTATGAAAATGATGGTTTTTTTCTTCTGAGGATAGAGTTATAACTCTTCTGGTTTTGTCCTTTGACTTGAAAATTGCTTTGAGCATCGTTCCCCTGCAAATACCCCATATCTTGGTTTTACAAATGTCTCTTTCCTTGAACTATAATTACCACTTCCTAGCTATTCAAAATAATGCTACTCAAACATCTTTGGTGTCTTTTTAGCCTTGATTTGGTCTTTGTTTTTCCCAATTTAAGGCACACCTCTTTGCCTTTTCGGCCCTATTTATATGCCCACTCCGGTAGAATTGAACTGTTGACAGTGTCACAGCAAGGCTGGTGAACTGGCCACATTCCAGGGCTTTGTTGTGGGTGGTCCTGTCTTGTCATTGGCTGTTGAGCAGCAGTGAATGTTATCTGTAACAGATCCAAGTTTCAAGCACTGCTTCGTAGAACTTGAGTTGGATGGTCAAGTAATATTCACTATTATCTAGTCTCCTGCATGCTGGCCTTTATGCTATGGTTTTCAAATCTGTGCTTATTTAATTAACGTTCTTCTAAAACTCTGCAGTCTGTTACTTTTAGAATCTTCTGTGTGATTATAGCTATTAGTGTAAGATGCTTGTCATAAACTATGTTGCCTTTAAAGTCATATTGGTACCCAGTGTTTTTACCGTAAGGAAAAGAGAGGAGAGAGAAAGATACAGAGTCTACAATCTGTTGCATATGTTTCCTCTTTTCCTACAGGGCACAGGAATCGGCATGACTGGTTTTCTGGTCTTGAGACCATATGTATGTTTACTTGCTTACTTACAGAAAGGAAAGTTCTAGGAGAGCCTAAAGTTTGCAGTAGACACATACTTCTGGGGGCATTGGGTCAGTTTAATCATGATGCTATCAAATAACTGAAAAACAGGTAACTGAATTTTAGACTCCTTTTATGTTATTCACATGACATATTTACTGAGACTCATCTATAAGCCCAGTGAACGCCAGGTGCTGAGGAAACAGAAGAGCTGGACTGCAATGAGAAAGACTCCCCTTACTGGATATGGGAAGGTTTGATGGAGAAAAAGGCAACTGAGCTGAGTCTTGAAAGATAGAAGGTGTGAGGGAGAGGAAGATGGGGCTAGTGGAGGGAAATCTAGTCACAGGAACAAGAGTCAACGCCCAGAGATCTGATTTAGCATAACGAGTTTGAAGAAATACAAACAACAATAGTGATTCTATTTATTGATTGCTTATTATGTGTCAGGCTCTGCTACAGATTATATGCCTTTCTGTGACTCACACACATTACTTATTAAAGAATGCCATTCCATGAAAGTACACGTGAACTTGAACAGTTTTGTCTCATCAAGATGCGAATACAGACAGTTATGGTTTTATTGAACTGCAGCACATTAACTAGTTTGGTATTGAACCTAGCAACCCTACTGCAGAATTCTTTCTACAAGCCTACATAGCACCTGCCCTTCTAAGTCTCTTTTGAGCCAGCTTCATCCTCCTGCTCCTTTTCTCATTCATGACATTTGTATGAGAGTCTTGTGTTGAACTTTTTGAAAAATATATATGGACATAGTAAATTGCACCAATTGTTTAGGCCCAAAATCCTGAGGTCAGCTTTAATGGTCTTTCATTTACATCTTACAATTAACCCAATAATCAATCCTGTTGCTTCTACTTTCAAATGTCACCACTTTTCTCTAGCTGGCCTGCTGCCTAGTGGCTCTTCCAACATGCCCTATTGTCTCTGTCTCCATGGCCAATGCTCTGCAAAGCTCTCAACATGTAGGTCAGGTCAACCCTGTTCTCAAACTGCCGAAGACGCCAAGATACCGATAAATACAAAATTTTTACTGTGCGTCCCCTACCCCAGTCCTATACAATTTGGCCTCTCAGCGATGCTGACCTCATTTCACACCCTCTCTTGTTAGATCAAAACATCCCACCAGGACTGGTCTGCTCATTCCTCCAGACTTTAAGCGTGATTTCATCTCAGGGCTCTTGTACTTTCTCTGCCCTTCCCTCTGCCCAGTGCTTTTCCCCAAGAGATTGGCATGCCCACCCCAACCCTTTTTCATGTCTCTCTTTAAACATCTTCACCTTGGAGAGATCTTCCTGACCATCTTATCTAAAACAGCCTCCCATCCACTGGTTTTCTATTTCCTTTTCCTGATTCTTGTTCCCCTCTGCTTCAAAACACTCATCGCTACTCATTGCTGTCTTACATATTCATTTACCTAGAGTCTGGCTCACCCACTGGGATGTGAGCTCCATGAGAACAGAACTTTGGACTTTGCCTAGTTCCTAGGACAGTGTCTGGAATGTAGTGAACACCAAATCAGTATTTGAGGAAGAAATGAATGATGGGTTTAACTCTTAGAAAGTTTGAAGATGAAGTGAAAATGTGTATAATATTTACATGTTGAGTGAAATATATCTAAAGATCATATTGTAAGTAGTTTGAACATCCTCTGCTTGCAAAACTAAACATAAAAAGGGATGATTTAGTGCCTGTTGCAATAACTTGAATGGAACTGGAGACCATTATCCTAAGTGAAGCATCTAAAGAATGGAAAAACAAACACCACATGTACTTGCTGTTAAATTGTAACTAACCAATGAGCACACATGTGCACAAAGAGAAGTAAAACTCAGTGGAAATCAAGCAGGGGATGGGGGGAGTAGGCGAGGGGCAAAAACCTACCTAACGGATATAATCAACGAACACTATCTGGGTGATGGGCACACTTACAGCAGCGACTCAAGCATTACAAAAGTGATCCATGTAACCAAAAACATTCGTACCCCTTAATAGTTTGAAATTTAAAAATTTCTTAAAAAAGAAAAGAAAAATGGAGGTATGGAAATTGCTTTGTAAGAATAGTAGAAGTATGATGATTCCCACTTTCTGTTTCCTGAATTTTCTTTTATTGTTATAGTGATTTTCTTTTGTTTCAATACCTTCAGAAAATCATTATATAATGCCTTAAAAACAAGAAAATGTCTATATCATTGCTTTACATTCTGCCTACTTCTTTCGCTCTGTTTCTTTGGCATTGAATGCCTTTAGGCTACCTGTGCCTAATACCTAGGACTGCCCTTGGCAAAATTTTTTATTAAGGTAAATTTCTTTAATCTCTTTCGATTTCCCATTCTTAAGCCCCCTCTCCTTGATCCTTCCCAAAAACTATTTATCCCCAGTTTGACTAAGGGCTGCATTCTGATAATACTCAAAACTTAATTTATCATGTTTCCTAGTGGTATTTTTACTTAAAGAGAAAACTCACATCTTGAAACAAAGGACTAACTTTTAAAAGGTGTAATTTGAGACTTTTGGCTTATTAATTAAAGGGAGAGCTTGATCTTCAGGTTATACTTCAAGGACACCACCCTGGTACCTGCACCCAGATCAGAATTTTCTCTTTAGCTCACATTCACAGTTACACTGTGTTTGCAATATAAGCATGTAACCTAAATTGCCATTTTACTCTCAAGTTCAGTTAAGAAGGAGCAAGCTGAGCATTTTTAGTAGCCATGGCTAGTTTCCCAATTTGTGATCCACATGGAACTTATACTTCAGGCATGCAAGCATGTCAAAATATTTTATCTTTGACAAGCAAAGCTTTCCAGAGAGAGATGCCTAGTGTTAGGCAGTCAGTGTGGTCTTGAACTATAGTGTCATTTCTGGCAAGAACTTTCAAGCCTGCTTAATGTTAGCATCAATTGCCATAATGCACTTTGACACTATTTGGGAGTTTACACTAGGTAATCTAACCTCTCTCAAGTCAAAATTGAAGCATCCAAGAATACCTTAGGAATTGAAAAGTTCAAGTATAATCTTGAGTCTACTTGACCCCGACTTTGGTCTTATATATGCTACAATGACTATTGTGAAAATAAAAAACTATGGATCAAGTATTTTCAGGCCCACAAATTTTTTAACTTGCTTTTTTAAAAAAAGATTTAGGAGCCAGGTGCGGTGGCTCACGCCTGTAATCCTAGCACTCTGGGAGGCCAAGGCGGGAGGATCGTTTGAGCTCAGGACTTCGAGACCAGCTTGAGCAAGAGCGAGACCCGTCTCTACTAGAAAAATAGAAAGAAATTAGCTAGACAACTAAAACTATATAGAAAAAATTAGCCTGGCATTGTGGCGCGTGCCTGTAGTCCCAGCTACTCGGGAGGCTGAGGCAGGAGGATCTCTTGAGCCCAGGAGTTTGAGGTTGCTGTGAGCTAGGCTGATGCCACGGCACTCTAGCCAAGGCAACAGAGTGAGACTCTATCTCAAAAAAAAAAAAAAAAAAAAAAAGATTTCGGGTTGTTCATCCCATTTTATTGCACTTTATAAGTTCTCTTAACATTCTTTTTGGAGTGAAATGTTCTTATTCAAAAGTTATGTGTAGTAGTCTCTATAATTACATATGTTTTCTCAATGAAACAGTTAACGGTTTTAAGTACACCTCTCATTCAGGTGTCAAGATACTTGTATAAGTAGATGAGATTACTGAAAAATGAACTGTACATGAAAGTTTCTCTTTCCAATGAGACAATTTTGAGAAGAGAGGTGCAAGTAAAATCAATCAGATCTGTTGTTTGACTGATTTCTACACCTTCTATTTTTTAATCAAAAATGTCTACTTGACTCCCTGTATAGACACAGCCTACAAGCAGTCTAAGCCAGCCAATTGTTCATTGTGCTAGAGTCCAATTCCACCTGAAGGCAGAAAGACAAATCTTATGGCCTATAACTAATTGTAAGATATAATGAATATTTCTTAGTTTCATTAAATTCAGCAAGATGGAACTAGACTCTCTTTTGAGAGACCTACTTTTAATACTTCTCCATATTGAACATCTGTGTGAATAAAAACTACCTCTATACAACTTCCACCCTCCCTCCTCTACCTCCAGTAGGCCACATCATATTCATTTCCTTTCTACTCCTCTCAATAGAGGATGATCAGTTTCCTAGCTTGTATGTATGATTAACAGGATAGTCAAGAAAAGAGTGGTGAAAAACTGAATAAGAACAATTCCAGTGCCTACCTGTTTCCTTATTGGTATTCCATATTATTCTGCTGAAACATATGGAATTATATGTTAAGATTTAGGAGCTAGTTTTACAGCCCCATCTGGCCTTAATTCTTCATATACAATTGTACATCACGAATTGGTCTACAATTTTGGCTTATGTCTCTCTGTTCCTGTTTGATCTGAAAATGAAATTTTATTCGGCACTAAATGAAGCATTTGGCTATGAACAGCTCTTATATTATTTTAAGATGAAAGAGATAAAATTTTAAATCTTTAAGATTATGTCCAAAATAAAAGAGGATTGCCTTTGGAAACAATGAATCATATCTTCCAGCGTGTATCCCCCACAGACTTTTCTCAAGTTCAGTTTTTCCTTTTCATTTATTATTAAACTTAGCAGTATTAATATTTATTAAACACCTATGGGGTGCCAGTAACAATTCAGAGCACATAAAAGAGGTGGTCCCTAATGTCAAAAATCCTAAAAAGTTGTTATATGCCATTGTGCCTAATATCACATTGGCCAGAGGGGAAACATTTTTATCATCACCCATCAGAGCTGTTGCTTTTGTTTTCTTTTGTCAGAATACATCCATCCTACAAGTGTAATTCCAGTTAAACACTACAAAATCTGCAGTAAATGCTTTTGAGCGTCCACATCTACTTCTCAACTTTAAAAAAAAATTAAATTAAATTTTAAAAGAAAGAAAGAAGATAAAACTAAATAAAAACAGCTGGAAAGGAATGAATCACAAAGATTGGTGGAACAGACCCATTCTGCCATAGAAATGACACATAGGATCTAATTAAAGTGCATAGAATCCTAAGTGTAGATAATGTAGGTTACTTTTTTCATTTGGTTTATACAGCACAAAGAGCCTTTAATAAAAGTTAAAGGAAAATAAAGTCAACTCATACATAAGGAAGCACTTTTTCATTCTGCAAGTAATAAATGTTTGGAATCGCCTTCCAGGCAGGGTTTCTGAGGTGAAGGACAAGAGGTTATTCAACAATTGGATGCCTTGCTGTAGTAAATTCTAATCTGTTAAACAGTATTTTTTCCTCATTTCTTATTTTGTTATGACTGTACAAACAACAGTTTTCAGGCCCTAATGAGAACCAAATCTACACAAATGTTTTTCATAAGAAATCATACAGGGCAATGGCAGGAAATAAAGGGGACTATAAATTCATGCCTGAAGAAAAATCTGTGTTCTTCTAATCTCATTTATAAGAAAAAAATATGCTAATTTATTAATTTTAAGTACCATTAGAGGAATTTTAAGTGTATTGACTTTTCAGCCTGCAATCTATGGTTTTAATACTCTTTTGAGACCTTGGTAATTTAGTAATTGTATTATGTTAAGAAAATATAGATAAATAGATACAAGAGAGAAAGATTTCCTTACTTATTGAAATATACACACATATATGTAATTCAAATTAGCAATAACAACAACAAACAATTTAAGTGTCTTAGGTAAAGAAATTAATGAAATGGCGGAGTTGAAACAGGTGTCCAGAGGTCATATGTCATATTTACTATTCAATCCCTCTCTTGCCAACAGAAACACACACGCACACACACACGCACACGCACACACACACCAAGTTGCATTACACAACTTAAATAGTGCTTACTGTTTGGTTAAAAATCAAAATAGAAGTGTCATCATTCCTCATACCTCTGCATCTGTAAGTTCTCATTATATGTAATAGCATGTAATGTTTGGCCACAGTGTCTTGATGATGTATCTTAGTTTCATTTAGTTCTGGAAAGTTCTTCTAAGTCTAGGTAGTAAAGCTTTCATTCATTCATTCTTCTTTCTTCCCATGGATGCTTAATGAACATTACCAGGCTAGATAGTTGGGATATAAAGATGATCATAACATCATCATTATAAACTCTTCAAGTTTAGTTGGTGAGATACACAAATAAGACAGTATAGATAGATAAATAATGAGAAAGGCAGTACAGCACGATGAATCTTAAAAGAGATCTACACCTCTGCTGTCATGAGAGCACCAAGGAGGGGCTCATAAATCACACTGTGAATTAAGAAAAAGATTTCTAGGAGAAAAAGTACTTATGCTGAGAGTCTTAAAGGACAAGTAGAAAGAACAGCAGGTGCAAAGAGTCTGCACAAGACACTGGCGGGAGACTGGCCTAGAGGGAGACAGAGAGTCTAACACTGAAGGGCATAATGTTACCTGTATCCTATAGATTCAGGGAGTCCTTGAAGGACATGAAGCATGCCTACATTTGAATTTATCTGGGATACAGAGGACAGCTGGAAGGAATGTTAGCCTAAGTCAGGGAGGTTACACCTATAAGCAATAGAGTTGTAGTGATAGTTCTAAAGATCGAAGTCTTGCTTGGATTAGAGAGAAGCATACTGATTTGAGAGCTATTAAGGAGTTACAATTTATAAAACTTGGTGACTGATTTAATAGATTACGTGAGAGGGAGAGATCTGGTATCACTCCCAGTTTTCTTAGATGAGAAATACAGGAAAATAACAAGTTCAGGGGAAAAAATGACACACTTCCTATTCCACTTGACATTTCTGTGGCACATCCAAATAGAGGTAACCAGTGAGCTAGATAAATATGAAGCTTACCAAAGATTTGGGTGTCTATAATAGTTAATACTATAGCTTTGGAGAGGAGAGTGCATAAAATAAGATGAACTGAGAGCTAGAGATGGATGGCTGAGGTCAAGGTTACAATGTATCAACATAGTGAACTATTTCACAATAGGAAAATAAATATCTCTACACAAGTGTATTTCTAAACTGAAGATCATAGGCAAAGGAGAGTGGATAGCTTGTCTTGTTAACACATGCTAATATATTTTATAGTCACATAGTTTACAAATGGGTTCCTTTCTGGTCTACTCAGAATGACTGCACTAGAAAAGATTTTTGAAATGCCTAAAATGAAAAAAAAAATGTCTGATTGAAGTAACGCACAATAAGTCTGTGTTTCCAACTAGATAGAAACTACTCAAGGGTCCCTCAGAAGGGGAAAACTTTAAGAGCTTCATACTTCTTAAGGATTAAGAATGTTCACCAAGTGCAACTGTTTTTTCTCTTTCATATTTTTATGAAAGGATGATATGACCCTTTCTAGATGAAGCTCGAGATTTTGGGATGCCATAGCTAGAACATCATGGAAATACCTATGCTCTCTCTGTAGTCATGTTCTATTTATGTGTTCACTCATTCTACAAATATTTACTGAGTTTCTTTAGTGTCGGGCACTGTTGTTATTGCTGGCAATATAGCAATGACAAAAACCAACATTGCCCTTGCTGTTATGAAGTTTGCATTCTAGGTAAGGATATAAAGATAGATTGCAGATTCTTTGGGGGAGGGATAGCTTCTTTAGAAAAGGTTTTCAAGGATGGTCTCTCTAATGAGATGATTTTCAAGTGGAAGAGCTTTCAAACAGGATCTAAATGAAGTGACAGTGAGAAGCACATGCAAATCTAGAGCAAGGACATTCCAGGGTGAGGGAGCACTAAGTGCAATGCTCTGAGTGGAGCATTCTTGGTGTGACTGAGAAACATCAAGAAAGCCAGTAAGACAGAAATTCAGTGATCGATGGTGAAGGTAGCAGGCGATGGTGGCCAGAATCCATCTCATGTAGTCTTTAGGAGACGTGGGGGGAGACCTCGGACTTACAAAGCAGGTGGGAAGTCTTTGCAGGGCAGAGTTTGGAAGAACTATTTCATTTATGTCACTCTGGATGCCATGGGCAGAATAGACTGCAAGTAGCCAAGAGTGGAAGCAAGATAAATAGTTAGGAATCTATCACAGCCATCCATATAAGAGAGAAAATGTTCTGAACTTAGATAGAAGCAAGTGCAATTAGAAAAAGCAGTTGGTTCAGGATATATTTGGAAAGTGACTAGATAGCTGATGGGTTGGCTATGGAGTGTGAGAGAGTGAAAAAATATGGAGTACTATTCAGCTATAAGAAACAATGGTGATATATCACCTCTTGTATTT
>VBSM01002937.1:2006727-2054158 GCA_008086735.1 Cheirogaleus medius
TTGGTATTAACTGATCAACACTTAAGTGGACATACAGGAATAACATTTATCGGGTGTCAGGCAGGTGGGGGGGTTGGGCATACGCATACATAATGAATGCGATGCGCACCAACTGGGGGATGGACATGCTTGAAGCTCTGACTCGAGGGGGGAGGCAAGGGCGATATACGTAACCTTAACATTTGTACCCCCACAATATGCTGGAAAAAAATAAAATAAAATAAATATATAGAAATATATTTTATTAATTTATGTTTTAAATTTATTTTTATTTTTATTATTTTAGAGATGGGGTCTTGCTATGTTGCTCAGGCTGGCCTCAAATACCTGGACTTATGTGATCCTCCTGCCTCAGCCTCCTGAGTAGCTGGGACCTCAGGTGCATGCCACCATACATGACCAGTTTACTAATTTAATATTTAAAGTTATAAAACTATAGGGGAACCTAGGGGAGAAGAGATAGGCCATGGTATAAATTAAGCCATTCTCTCTTATAGCACACATAAATAATGATTAGTAGTGATCAAAGAATGTCAGAGAAAGCATACATTAATAATATAAAAATACCTTCTAAAAGAATCAACTAGGAAAATTAAAAATACTTGGCTCTGGCAAGTGGTAATACATAGTGTGGTGATGGAAGAGGGAACAGAGGTTATAAAGTTTTGTGGTTTTTTTTTAATGCTGTTTTTAAAACTTCATGCATATGTATTCATTTAATAAAAGAAGTGACTATTTATGCATGTATAACACAAATATTTTTGTTTATATAAAATGAAAACATATTTAATGGAGGCAGCAAAGATGGACCCAACCTTTTAAGAAGTTTGATAGTGATAAGAAGGAGAAACATTGGATGGCAGCAATATGAAGAAGCCAGGGTGAGCACGTTTGTTTGCATTAAATATGAAGTGTTGGGGTTTTAAGAGGCAACAATCATACCCATTACCTTCTGAATTTAGAATGAGCTAATAAATTGACAAAAAATATCATAGCGTTGGAGTTCAAACTATCTACCTTATCCTTGATTATAGCTGGATGAGAAAATGTGTGTTAGTCACAATTAGGTCTCTATCAACACTCCACTAATGTCTAAAACCTTGAGAAAACCTATACAATGTCCAATATCTTTTGAGCTCCAGTGAAGGAGATGGAAAGGGACAGGTCTCTAATCCTGCCTTCAGAAGGTGAGCTTCAGCTTTGATTCTAGCCTGCTCACCATCTGGAACTTGGATCAAAACCAAACATACCCATTCTGTGGGCAGGCGTGTTAGACAGAAAAAAATGAGGATATACATTACCATTTACTTTACCCAATTTTATCCAACTGCATGAGTAAAGCATCAGAAAGAAGCGTGGAGCAAACTTCCAAGAAAGGAAAAAGCAAATGGAATTCTTTACATAAGGAAATCCTGAGAAAATTTGAAGAAAATTAGATACCAAAGAGGTTAAAGTAAAGAAAAGCCATCAAAAAATTTAATCCTAGAGAACTTTCAAAGTAATGGGATTCAGTATACCTTTACAAGTTACAGGTGCTGCTCAGAGAGATGAGATGCTTTTTTTCCTTGAGTTTGGAGAAAGGATTGACACAGGGATAATAAAACACTGAGGTAAAGCCCTTAGTAGCTTATGTGAGTTTTCCTACATTTCTCCCCAGCAATGGAGAAGCAATCATCTGCTGAGTTAGTGGGGAAGGTTTGATGGGGCTGGAAGGGAGAGGTTTCAGAGACATAGGTATTTATAAAATACTGTAAGCAAATGCATATAAATTAATTTTCTCATTGAATAAACATGACACTGATAAAAAATATGAATCATAAGATACAATGAAAATAACATACACATCTGAGAAACCACTTAACATCCCTTTAAGAATATGTGTGCCTCTGTGTGCACATCTTCTGTACTTAATTCTCTCAGGCAAGCAAGCTGTTCATACAGAAAAGTTAATCCTCAAAATACTTGCATATTTATGAATAGCTTACATTTCTAAAAACATGTCACATAAGATCCCTACCCACTTCAGTGAGTGAGCTCATGGGCTCCAGGAGACTTGAGGATTTAATGGTCACAAACCTCACAGCTGTAAGAATCTGAAGGATGCCCTGTTTTGCACAGCACTTGGCTCCTCCAGTCCTCTAGAACTACATGCACTCATCATCTTATGAGCTGTGTTCTAGGAATGCCATTTCAAAAGAAGGAAATTCTTTGTATTTCACTAATTTCACATTATTCAAGTGTTCATTAGAGCTTGCTTAGCTAAACATTTATAAGTGCTAATTGCCCTCAAAGGGAAGCTCTGAAATGTCCTTTCAAAAGTCTGGGATGTGTGTAGTTTCTTTGATGTTTGGTTTTGGTTTCTTATATGATGAACTGATATGTGTGGTGTTATTCTTATATACAGTATTAACTAAGTTACAGGCATAGTTAATTAAATAGGTGAAAAAAATAAAATGTGTCAATTAATCTGGACAAAAATCTAATCTAAGCAATCAAGTTACGGGAGCAATTGGAATAGAATAAATTAGACAGGGAAGTCTTATCAGAGAAGGCGAATGCTGAGAAGTGTTGAAAGAGGGCACACCTGCGTTGTCAGTAAGAAAGTAGGTGTTATGGGAAGTCAGGCAGCAAATTGTGGAAGGCAGCAGCTATTAGCATGTATGTGGTTTGCAGACCCATTTAACGTTTGATAGAAGAATTAAAACTACTTCCAGAAAAATACATATGATCATCTCTGCATAAAAGTTTGCATATTGGCTCATAACCAGAAGTCAGAAATGCCTTACCTAGGACAATGCCATAAAGTGTACATTTTAGATACAAAGCAAGGGCCAAAGTATGTGGAAAACACAGTGGTATTTAAAGGATGCATTCAAGCATGCAGAGATTAAGCTGTAATTTTTTCTTAATGCAAGGGCAAAAAAATGCATCGTCTTACTGAAAGTAGTGAAATATACATAGTTTTAACTCCCTGAAGAAAAATGAACCTGATTATGATGCTTCTGGACAAGTGCCTACAGGCTAGACAGATTTCCCACTATTTCTAGAAATTGAACAAGTTACTTGAAAAGCTCTGCCAAACCCAATCCCATTTACTTCACTCTCTCCCCTACTGCACAGAAGTTCCCTGAGGTACTAAGAGTCCTCTAGAAAAGTGAGCTTCACAGAAAGACTTTGCATAGATGCCTATAGTCAAGCTGAGCAATTTGGAATTCTTCCTAATAACTGACCAATGAATTGCCATAACTAGTTGTTACTTTCCTAATATTTCCATCTTTAAACAAGTGTCAATATAGACACAGAATGACCTGTTTCTGGATTAATGAACAAGCGGGTGTAAATAGATAATCACAAAGAGATGATAATTTTTATTTAAGGAATAACCATAAATTTAAGAACCTTTTTATGGTCCTGAACACCTCAGCATTGGTAACCTCCTTTTTCTTAGTTACTTAACATTTTCTCTGTAGTATCTAGCAGAAATCACATACAAGTTGTAAAGTCACTTCTTAGTAAATTTATGTGCATCTTGTTAGAATACAGTATTGCATTTTGACTTTTACAGTGAGCTGTAGAGCGCTGAGGTACAGGCAGTCTGTTCAGAAAGCTGGTTGTCAAGGAAACTGCACCTTCATCCAATATAAAACCACAGAGATCTTCCAACAACATCTTGGGGAGGAGATATTTAAGCCTTCACTGGCCCCATGCATGCTTTACTTTGATCTATAGATGGTGATACTCATATTTTTATTAGTTACTTCATAAATCACTTAAAAATGCTTTTCTCCATTTAGCTACAAACAGGAGACAAATCTGGTGTGGTTACAGGTGTGAATACTCACTTTGCATTTCATGGTTCTTCTCAGAGCATCCTTAGCACGTGTTAGGACAAGCTTATGAGAATCAATTAAACAGAAAAACGATCTAAATCTCTTTTACCTTGTGTAGCAAGCATTTGATTTTCTAACAATCAAAATATATAACCACAGCACACTGTTCCCCACTCTCTTTTCTTCTTGACCAGTTCACATAGTTTTGATGTGTACAAAGCCTAGATAATGGAAGCAATGTGGAATGAAACAGCTCTAGAGTGTTCCAGAATTAAGTCCCTAGGACAACATTCATTAACTATCTCTTCATGTGTTTAAGCCTCCTTTTTTCTCATCTGGAAAAGGAAAATAATGAATATTTCATCTAGGTAATTGTGGGACTCAAGCAAGAGGGGACAATGTGACAGTGTTTCATAAATCACAGGAGACAGAAGGCAGTTATGATGGGAGGTTAGTGGGAGGCAGTGTTGCACAGTGGTTAGGACAGTGCATACAGCAGCTAGACAGACCTGTATCACAACCCTGAGTCATCCACCTCTTGACTGTGTCGTCTTAGGAAAGTTTTTCTCTATGCCTCAATGATCTAATCTCTAAAATGGACATAATAATATATATAGGTACTTCATAGAAGTGTTGGGAGGTCTTAATGAAATACTATATGTCAAACCATTAGTAGTGTCTCAAGTATCTATCACTATTAGGAAACAGGAGAATATTTAACTTCTTAAATGCAAATATGTGACATGTCTCTGTGCTGCTGGAAAAAGCAATGACACCTCTTGTGAGCAGCAATGAGAAATGAGTTGGTTCATTTTAAGAGAGGTTGATTCTTTTTGAGAGAAACATTTTAATCTAAGTAGAAGTCATAAAAGATGAAAGTTCACCAAATAGTAGTCAACACCTTGAAGGAAAGGGTGTTTTTTCCATATTATTTGGTAATTTGGAAAAACTGTTATTGACTTGCTTTCCCCAACAACAACTACAACATGATGATATTGCTGATAGCTATCTACGAATTATAAAAAATAATTTGCATATTATACTTCTTTGCATTTTCCCTGCCATCACCCTATTTCAAGTTCTCATTACTTTATTCCAGGATGACTGTGCTATCTTTGTTGCTATTCTCTCCCCACTAATCAAGACTGCAAATGGTCATAACATCAATATTACTAAAATAACTTTTTTCTACCATGAGATTCCCTAGGACAAAGAGTGAGTTCCACCACGTGTCCCATTACAATCAGGACACACTACAATCCCTAGACCTGCCTGTGTAGCTCCGTCTCCTCTTTCATCCAAGAACCTCTTACTTCCTGCAGGTGATCTCCACCTGCCATGAGCATCCCTTAGCGCCTTTACCCCTTTTCCACATTTAATCAAATACCATCCATTCCTTAAAAATCCTGTTCCAGTTCAACACTTTTATTAAATTCTCCCCTAACCTCTCCAGTGCCTTTGTGATCTCTCCTTCCTCTCACTCCCCACTCCCCACTTATTATCTCCCTTTCATCTGGCACTTGGTCAGATATTTTTTTGTTTGTTTGTTCTTTATATTTTGGCCTAACCTCTTCAATTAGAGATAATAAACATTTATAAATTTATTTATTTATTTATTTTTATTTCAGCATATTACGGGGGTACAAATGTTTAGGTTATGTATGTTGCCCTTGCCCCACCTGAGTCAGAAATTCAAGCGTGTCCATCCCCCAGACAGTAAGCACTGCAACCATTATGTGTGAATATCCCCAACCCCTCCTCTCCCTCTCACCTGCCTGACACCTGATGAAGGTTACTACTATATGTGCACTTAAGTGTTGAAATCGTCACTGCTGTTGCAATGCCTGGTACATCCTATATACTCAAAATATATTCGCAAATATACCTAAGTTTTAAAATCATAGCTTTGGCGTTGTTGACATTCCATCTATATTACATTTTCAAAGAAATAGAATTCTGTCTCTACCCACACTAAAATTAACCTATGTATGCTAAATAAGGGCATGAATAACAGACACTATGCTTTCAGATTCAGATGTCAACTCTTATTTTGGGATAACCAAATGAGAGAATGCTCTGACATTTCTAAAATTTTAGTACATACTTCACTTTCTTGAGTACAAGAAAAGGTCTGTTACCCTAAAATTTCTAGCTGTGAAATCCCCCTTTTTGCCTTTCAGCTCAAGTTTTCCTTGAATGGAATGTTATCTCCCACACATTTAACCTAGGAATAACACAGCATCATAGAAGCAAGGCAAAGGGGTAGTATTTTTATTGATGTGGGCAAAGGGTAAACTTAAGATCTATTATAGAAAGCATGGTTTATAGTAAAATCACAGAATTAGAAATTCTTAGTTCCTAAGATCGGTCTTGTTTGATCAGTAACTTCTTCAATTTCTTCAAGTATAAAAATGGTTTCAATCATCTTAAATAATATTTCACTTCAAATTTTTCCCTACTTCTATTAGGCGAATTCTAGAGGGAATCATTATAGGGCTTTCTTCTTGCACCTTGTAGAAAATTAGTTTTAAACTCAACATTTATTCAGTTTCCACATTGTTCTCTGGAATTTCTAACATCAAATAAAATGTGGGCCTTCAAAGAGCTATCAGTCTGAAAAGGATGCAAGTTAAATGAGATTAGGGAATATGTTGGGTTAAAGAGAGAGAGAAAGAAAAAAAAGTTTGTGTAGACCAAAACTCTCC
Organism: Cheirogaleus medius; assembly: GCA_008086735.1. Classification (NCBI taxonomy): domain Eukaryota; kingdom Metazoa; phylum Chordata; class Mammalia; order Primates; family Cheirogaleidae; genus Cheirogaleus; species Cheirogaleus medius. Next base: position 2,013,263 of record VBSM01002937.1, read on the forward strand.
TAATAGTAATACTGTATAACATTTGCATTTGCAGGACTCCAGTTTATGTTCGCAGTGGCGATAAACGTTCTTACCATTCTCTAGTGCTTCTCGAGATGCTGCTATGGAGTCAGACTGACCAAAACATATGATCCTGTACCCTCTAAAGACAGCCCCCGCCTCTACCACTGCACCCTCCGAGAATTCATAGTTTAAAAAAGGCCTGATTTATCCAGGAAGTACAGATGTGGCTCTCTAGCCCTCTCACTTTGAAATTCCCAGAAGTGGGGAGAAAAAACAACCTTCCTAGGAGTTCAATAAAATCTTATGTTCATGTCTAGACATTTCTAGAAGTTTCATGAAACAGGGTTATGATTCTGGAGCAAAAATCATACCAGCAGTAAGAGAGGACAGACCTTTCATGCTGGTGAGATTAGAAGAGTCTTTTTACAGATCTGGCCCCCAGACAGAGAAGAGAACATCCTTCCCTCCTCCTCTGACTTCCTTTTCTTGTGCCAACAGGGCAGCAGGAGCACAGAAGCCTGCTGGGCACCAACAGAGCCCAAATAAAGAGATTTTTTATTCATAAGAGGAGGAGTCCATTTGAAGGGTATATAGCCTTCAGGGACTTTATAAACCTCCATCAACCACTGAAAGGTTTATGTGGATGCTTTTCAGTAGCATCCAAGAATTAGATTGCTGGCCTTTGTTTCTGACTGGAATTAATTTTCACTGCTGGTGAAATCTAGAAACTCATTATTTAAAAAAAAGAATGACACCCCTAAGAAATTCCTCTGCAACAGAAAATGAGACTTGCCAGATCAGCACAACAGTAGGAGGGAATATATTTTAAGGAATTTCAAGCAATATATGTGCATTCTTTCTTCTGCCTACTAATCTCTTGAACCTCTGTTTTCACAGCAGTGGGGGCTTCAGCTGTAGGCAGAGTGAGCAAATAATCAACAGCTGAGATATACGGTGAGCACATTCGCATCCCAGACACAGCTCTAATGCAAATCCTTCTCAGGTGTTAGGTCATTTATCTTCACCAGGTAACAAGAACAGAACTAGTAAGTGGCAGAGCCAGAACTCAAATCCAGGCCGTTTCCTCCAAAGACCATGGTTTCTAATTCTGACCATGTCTTTCACCAACTAAACTCTTATAGGACCCCTTTCTCTTTCTCCGAAAGTTTTGCTGAGATTGTAGGAGGCTGAGAGAAATGAGGAATAAAATTGAAAACCTAGCAATAACCATCTCCCATGGATGATTTCACCCTATTTCTGTAAGACACACTGAAGATGAAGAAAACAGTGAGAAATCTAACTGATGACCTGGAAAACCAGCTCAGACTGGGAAATGTCAGGTCAGTGGCACTTCCGGAAGGAATGGAGATGAAAGCAAATAGGATTCTCCCCACACCCCCTTTCGTTTTTATTATTCATTTTATAAAATGAAAGGAAAGGAAAACAGATGATCTTCAATTTTCTGAAATAAGCCATGCTTTGTTGTACATCCTGCAAGACCAACGTACTCATCCTCTGCATCGTCTGTGCAAAAACTGCAATCCTTACAGAAAGGAAATATATAGCAAGAAACTCTGAGACTGCAGCTAGTATTTGGCAAAGATATTTGTAACACGAGTACATCAAAGATGCTAATTCATATTTCACTAGGCTATGAACCTGAAAATTCTCATTAAAAAATAGCATTTCCTGAAGTACCACCAGGATATATTGACTGTCAGAGTGCCACTTCCGGATTGTCTACTGAAGCCCAAGAAAAGTATTTATTATGCTGCTACAGTCAAGTCTTTTTTTTTTTCTCATGGTATAATGAAAATACATTTGTCTGCCGCGGCAGCCTTCATTCTTTCCCATTATATTTGTTCATATAATCACCAATCTGCCAAATTTAATAGCTTGCTAGTCACTACAAGAACGTATTCTGAATTTAAGTTGGAAGAGGGATAAATTGGTTATATATGCTTCAGGAAAATGAACACATATATGTGAAAATATCAAGAAGGATTTTGTGATGCTTATACATTTTGCAATTTGATGTAAGAACTTGCTATTTCCAGTATAATTTAAAATAATAATGGCTAGCTTTTACTGAGCACTCTCCATGTACCAGGCACTTTTCTGAGTGTTCATGTATTAACTCACTTAATTCTCTAACCCTATAGAGTCAGTACTATAATTCCTACCATTTTACAGACACAAACTGAAGGCTACTCGGTAGGTAAGTGGCACATCTAAGATTCATACTCAAGCAGTCTGCCTCTAAAGTGGAGTTCTTCAACCTCAGCACTACTAACATTTTGGACCAGATAATTCTTTACTGTGGGGGCTGTCTTGTACAACGTAGGATGTTTAGCAGCATCCCTGGCCTCTACACTCCAGCTGCCAGGAGAACCCCTCGCTGTAATAAAAAATGCCCCCAGACACTGCCAAACTTCCCCTGGGGTATCAAAATGCCCCCATTGAGAACCACTGGTCCAGAATATACCATTCTCAAATGAGACAATATCACCCTCAAGAGGGAAAAATTTGGTTCTGGTTGGGGGATGCAAAAAAATTCTACTCTTTAATTATGAAGCACAGATATACACATATACATATGTGCAGTGCATAAACCAATATACAGTATATTTGTAGGAACAGAATCTCATGGTAGGGACTAGAAAAAAAATGTCTTAAAAGGGTCCTTAGGAGAGAAATAATTAAAAGATTGAGAAACACTGGACTAGAGCTTGTACTCTTAAATTCTGTGCTATACTGCATAGTAACAGGCCAGGTGTGCAAGTCCAAACTCTGGGATGAATGCTTATTTGAATGACTCCCCCAGAAATAATCAAGGAGATCCTCTCTCTGGTTTCCTCACAGAATGAGACCATTTCCTTCACATTCTTGAGCATCATGATTGCCTTAGCCCTATGCAATGAAAAACTTGGTGCATGGACATTTGGGTTCAACAAAACACTTCAGACTATTTTTCAAACATGTTCATTCAAGCAAAAACTACAAAACTATATTTTCCAAGAGCAATTTTTCTTCAACTTTTTAATCCTGGGTGTATTTCAAAGGAAATTTATCCATATGGTTCTCATTCATTTACTCTTAATTCATCAAGATGGTGTTTTGTAAAAACCAGTTGACAACCAAGGAGCTGCATGCATGTTTTTTTAAACTTGAACCAGTAAGTTAGGCTTGCTTGGGCTAAGCAGAATTTAAAATCCTTTAAGTTTTTCAATACTTGGGTAAATGTAATTTTCCCTCTTTATTAATCATTAATTTGTAGTCTACCTTTTTGATGTAATATGTTTTATAGTAGCAAAAACAAGAGAGTGAAAAAATACACTTCACTAAAAGAGAGACTTTAAAAACTGGAACATAAGAACAAGGATGTGGCCAGAAAATTGTACGTTTGCATAATTGCTTCTGTAATCTGATTTGCACTAGGTTTTACTTAATAATATAAGAATTACATACCTCTTTTAGAAAGTGCAGTTGTAAATGTCAAGTATTTCTCTGTTTGAGATACATGATGTATTTGTAGGAGACTTGCTAGAAGTTCCTTCCACTTCTTCCTCCATCCCTATTCCTGTATACAATTTTTAACTTTGTAGCACTCTTTCTTGTCTTTGAACATAGCCCCACTCATCACCATCATTAGAATTAAACGGTGGGATTCATTAAGGCTAAATATGTATGAAAGAAACAAAAATCAAACAAGAATCTTTAAATGGTACTTTTTAAAAAATGGAAAAAATCCTAATATTCATATGAAACCTCAAAGGACCCTCAATAGTAAAATCCATCTTCAGAAAGAAAAACAAAGCTGGAAGCCTCACACTTCCTGATTTTAAAGCATATTACAAAACTACAGTAATAAAAACAGTATGTTATTGGTATAAAGACAGACATGTAGACTAATGGAACAGAGTACAGAGCTCAAAATTAAACTCTCACATATATTGTCAAATGATCTCTGACAAATGTGTCAACAGCTACACAGTGGGGAAAGGATAGTCTCTTCAACAAATGGTGGTAGGAAAATTAGATATCAATATGCAGAAAAATGAAATTGGACCCTTATCTTACACCTGACAGAAAAATAAACTCAAAATGGATTAAAAACTTAAGACCTGAAACCAAAAACTCCTAGAAGAAAACATAGGCAAAAATTTCCATGACATAGGTCTTGGCAGTGATATTTTACTTATGATACCAAAAACTCAGGCAACAAAAGCAAAACAACTGGAACTACATCCAACTAAATATTTTCTTCATACCATGGAAAATAGTGAAATGAAAAGACAACTCATGGATTGTGAGAAAATATCTGCAAACCATATATTTGATAAGTGGTTAGTATCCAGAATATATAAAGAAAACCTACAACTGAATGACAAGCAAACCAAACAATCCAACTAAAAATGGCCAAAGGACTTGAATAGACATGGCCAACAAGCATAGGAAAAGATGTTCAACATCACCAATCAGTAGGGAAATACAAATCAAAACCACATGAGATATTACCTCACACCTGTTAGGATGGTCATTGTTAAAACAACAACAACAACAAAACACTCATTCAAGGAATTACAAAACACGGGGGAAAGCCTTAATAACAGGCTGGATCATGCAGAAGAAAGAATCTCAGAGCTCAAAGATAACACCTATGACATAAAGGAAATGAAAGAGCACAGAAACAAGAGGCATGGACAGAGCATAAAAGAAATGTGGGATTATGTAAAAAGGCAAAACATAATAATAATAGGCATCCCTGAGGGTGAAGAAGACAATAAACAAGGGCTGGATAATATACTTAGAATAATCGAACAAAATTTTCCTGGCCTAGCTAGAAATCTAGATATCCAGGTACAAGAATCACAGAGGACTCCTGGGAGACTCAGTGTGTAAAGGCAATCACCATGCCACATAGTTACTAGGCTGGCCAGGTTAACATGAAAGAGGCACTCCTATGAGCACTAAGGTGAAAACAGTAGGTAACCTACAAAGGAAAACTGATCAGACTAACTGTAGACTTCCCAACTGAAACCTTAACAAGCTAACTGGGTAAAATGTTCATCCAAAATTTTCTTTTGAAAAAAGATAGTTTTTGAAATGCTTGGGTCTTTTTGCCACACATCCTTTATAGACTTAGTTTTACCTTGCAAAGAAATATTCAGGTCATTTTGATTTGACATAATATTTATAAGAGTGCCCAAAGCTAGTAACTCTTTTTAGCAAAGAAAATCTGCTATGACCCAAATGAAGTATAAAACCTGTGCCAAGTCAATAGTATCAATTGATTCATCCAAAGTGATTGAATAATATATATTTTCCTTTTGAAGTATTGCATGAAGTTGTTCTCTTAAGTTGAAGGCTAATTCATGCTACTGATTGGTTATGGTTTTCCTTGAAAGAAACAGTTGTTTGTTCTTTGAAATGTTACCCGGATCTAAGATCCTACAACTTTGAAAATGTATTCTTTCACAATTTCTATATCACTGAATGGCTTCCCTTTTTTCCCGAGTATATAAGCTACATTGTAAGTTGCTTCAGTGGCATTATTTCCAGGTCTCATTGCTGCTTGAAAGAATTGTCTTTGCTTTTGCTTTTCATCTTTTAATTTCTACAATACAACCTTTTGCACCTCACCCTCTAATCTAAAATATTTGTGGTCCTTATGAGTGTTATAATGCTAGTGAGCATTGAATTTCTTTAATATTGATACGGCAGTGTCACAAAGCAAGCAAATCATCTTATCTTTAGCAAAAATAAGGTAATATTACAATCCCAATCCTCATTAAAAAATACATTTTCTTCCTCCAGTGTTCTCTTAGTCTTCTTTGACATCATGGGCTGTTAAGCAGAGAAAATTAAAAAATACTGCCTAGCTGTGCAACTATTCACAAATTCCACCTCAAACAGAAACACAGTGCACCATTGTCAAAAGCTGACACCAGTCTGGCATACTCGACCTCCATAAACTCTCACCAACCAGCCTTGGCATTCGTGGCACCAGTGAGGCTGGAAAAATTAGAACTAAATCATGAGTGTAGCAGCTGTCAGGTTAGCCCTATGGCTTTATTAATGTCCTGATCATGCCAGTTAACCTGGGAGGATTATTTTCTTGAAATTTATTGTATTCTTTGGTGATTTAAACACGTTCATTATAAAAATAAAATAAAAATATGAATGATAAACAAAAATGTATTAATAAAAATAAATGGATTTGTTCTATAAAATTTGAATTCAGCCAAAAGGCCGTACTTAAGGATCCGGAGGCCACATGTGGCCTTAAGGTCATAGGTTCCCCACCCCTGTGATAAATGAACTGATCCAGTCACAAAAAAGACAAACACGGCACAATTCACTTATACAAGGTATCTAAAATAGTCAAACTCTTATAAATAAAAAGTAGAATGATGGCTGCCAAGGAAGGCCTGAGGGGAGAAAGAAAAAGATCATTTTTTCAATGGAGACAGAGTTTCAGTTTTGCAAGATGAGAAAGTTCTAGAGATCTATTGCAAAACAATGTGCCTGTAGTTAACACTACTATAGTGTGCATTTAAAAATGGTTAAGACAGTAAATTTTTTGTCATGTGGTTTTGATCGTAAAAAAAAATAATAATAGTAATATGCTTTATCTCAGTGGGTGCTCACTAGAATGTGTCTAGGTGAAGATTTTTTTAACCACTCAGAACACATTGTCTTCAATCTGTAAAGCCATGTCTTTCTTTCAGTACAGTATAAACAATTCTTGGCTAGTCCTTCAAATATTGCCTCATCCAAAATTTTTTCAGGATCTCCTTCTGAAACTCTTATTAGAAAAATATTACTTCTTATTCTCTCTGTTACCTACATTAGTGTTTCATTCAGATTTTGATGACCTTTATCTTTGTTGTGTTTGTTTGACCTTCATCTGTGTTGAATTCTGGGTGATTCTTTTGCAGATTTACCCTTTAATTCTGTAACATTTTAATCTGCTCTTCAATGTACCCACTATGCTTTAAATGTTAGTAATTTTTCTTTTTCCTTTCTGAAAGCTTTATTTTTGTTTTATTTTCATGCCATCCAATTTTGCAGTTATGTTTTCGCCCCTTGTTTGATCTCTTTAATCACTTTACACATTATAATTTCATTTTATGATATCTCAAAATTTGTCCCATTTTCTCGAGTTCTTAGGATCATAATCAATCTGCTGACTCTCCTTTATGGGTGGTTTATTTCCACGTATAATGTTGGTAAATTCTTTCCTGTGTACTCAGATTCAACAGTTTTTTGGTTTGTTTCTGTATCATTTCATTTTGCTTTTTCTGTTGAAGTTTCTTGTGTCATAGGTTTTATATGTATCTCTACTCTTACCTAGTGTTCTTAAAAGCCTTGAACAAGTTTTTATTTTGTTTCATTTAAAGTTTCTATTCTTAAAGAACAGGATGCCACAGAGAAAGCATACATTTAGAAACCACATTCATGCAGTTATGAGACTGATTTTCACAGGTGACTATTTTTGGCCCCTGTTCATGAAGTAAACAGATTCTTCCTCACTGTTCCCTCTATAGAAGAGAACATTTTCCTCATTCTTCTGCCTCAAGTGGGCAGCACGTGATTCCAGCTTTACACAGGGAGTAACTTTGTATACCAGTTACAAAGTTTCACCAGGCCAGCCTCAAAGCCGCATCTCCCAGGCTCAGCTCCCAGCCCAGAGATCTAAAAATCCACATAAATGTTCATGGGCCACTGTGGCATCAGCTTCTGTTTACCACCACGCTGGCTTTGAGTTACTTTTAATACAACTTGTAATTTTTCTGGCTTTCTGTTAAGTGTAATATATATAGATAGACATGTATATTACATACACACACTCATATATATATGTGGCTAGTCACTTAATAATATATACATGTGGCTAGTCACTTAATAATCCTCTGTCGCAGTTTTCACAATTATAGAGAGGCATGTTGGGTTTAATTTCAAAAACCTGGAAGATAAAGTTAATGCATAATGGATTTTCTACTCTAGAAATACAGGATTATTAAGTGACTTGTCTACAGTTAGTGGCAAAATTTTATTTTGGATACCACACTTCTCCTCTTTGTTTTGCCCACATACTAGAAGCTGAATCATACTTCTTACAATATGCCAAGATGAGAGTGGATACTGTCTGATCCATGAACATTTCTTATTTTGGGCTATATAGACTTCAGAATGTACAGGGAAAGACAGAAAACACTTCTCTGAGAACCCAAATTTTTATTTTTTATGTTAAAAAATATTTACCAATAAGTATTTCTTTGCATATATAAAAACATTTATCCATGTACATATATTAATATTATATGTGTGTGACATATATAACTAATATTTGAGTGCTAACCACATGCCAGACACTTTTTTAGTTGCTTAACCTGTATAATTTCACATATTTCTTGCATTGATCTGTGGCAACATAAGCATAATTTGGAAGAAAAATAATTTCTTCTGCATTAATGTAGTTGTAAAGTGACATGAAACCTAGATTTTTTTCTCCAAGTCTTGAGTTAATATGGCCCAAAAAAAGGGAGCTTCATAAGACTGTCAAACATAAATCATAAAAATAGAAAGGTCATGGGAAGAAAAACCAACATATCACAAAAAAAGAAAAACCAGTTTTTTCAATACCCATTCAACTTTGGCTTTTACTGTAGAAAAGGGGGCAAGATTTGGTCTGCCTCCAGTGTGCTTTTGTATTTATTTAACAGGTCAAAAGAAAAATCTATGCTTTTTAGCTCACATGTGTTCCCCCAAAGCTGCTGGGATTTCTGGAAATTTGAATTATCTTAAAAATAGCTCTAGATATCTAAGCAATAATGTTTATCCTCTGCTAATATTTATATCCTGCCTTCTTCATTTGAAAGTGTTTAACTTACAGGACTACATGATTTCACAATGTTATTTTTATTAAGCCAAATTCTAAGAATTATGGAAGCTATTACTTAAGAGTGTTTGAAAAGCTTTGGGGAGTGGCCATGCTTCTAAATGTCCTTGCTGACTACCAAGGAGAAGCTTGTGCAATGGAAGAGTATTTCTCACTATAGGGTACATAGAATAATATTAACTGTAAAATCTAATATTTCCATTACTTTCCTTAGGCACCAAAATTATAATCATGTATAAAAACTTAAGGTTTGGAATACTGTACAAGAATAACAATAGAATAATTATGCATTGATATTTATTAAATACACATACACAAACACATACACCCCTCCCCATCTAATTTTTTCCCAGTAAAAGACTTAAAAATAGTAGTCTCTCCTATCACCATTTATTGACTTCTTACCAGTTGCCAGGAAATTTACCTTCTTACTGTATGTATTTTACCTTCTGACTGTATGTCAGGTACTTTTTAAATTCCATAACTATAAAAGGCTGGATAAATACATTTTCACATGAGAAGTGGGTGTTATAGAAAAAAATTAGGAGTTCATCTAAGGCTACCTGGCTTACAAGTGCTAGAATCAGGATTTGAAACTAGTCTGACATTAAAGACACATGATGATACATAATGTTAATAGATCAGATAAATTGAGTATACATATTTTGTGATTTCATCATGATATATAATATTTTATGAAAACCTTATAAACTGCATAGAGTCAATAGCAGAGCTAGGCAGAGATAAAACTTCATAAGTGATCACAACCAAAGAGTCCTCATTCATTTGTTCAGTGCACAGTTATTGAGCATGTACCATATCCTAGACTCTCTCTTAGAGGCTGGCAACATAGGAAGGAACAAAGGAGAAAAAATGATCCTTCTTCTCATAGATATATTTTCGGAGGGACACAGCTAACACAAAAAAAAAGCATTAGGTAAACCATGCAGTATATAACAAAATGGTAAGTGTTTTGGAAGTAAATGAAGCATAAAAGGGGGCTAAGAAGCACCAAGGGCTGGGCACGATAGGTCATTGTTTTTACAAGAATGTATAAGAAAGTCTTGCTGAGAAGGTGACATTTGAGCAAAAGCCTGAAGGCCATAAGGGAAAGAAAGAGCCATGTGCATCAGGGCAATTTTAAGGATGGACTAAACAATTTGGATGAAATCACTGATGATCTGTTGTCCATCTATGTAGCAAGTATTAAAGTGAGAGAAATTCCTGGTATATTATTAGGAATATAGATAAAATTAGGATATAAAGTATCTCAGTATTTGACTTATGTACCAGATTTGATTCAGTAGACTTTAGAATGAGTAAACATACAGCTCTTGACATGGATAAGAAAGCTAATAATTATGTACATATAGAAACACAGTTTAACAGTAACACATCTGGAAAATAATAACTGTAACCTACCAAATTCCAACTAGTTGACACTGAGATATGATAGCCACAAAAGGAAAAAGAGGCTAATTGCTTATTAGGCATCATTAACAAAGGTGATATCCAGCAGCATCAGATTACACTTATATTCCTTGGACTCATGCTTTAAGGGACATGCAAACTGAAGGATATTCATTCACAGAAAAATGACAAAGAGGTATCTTTACATTTAGGTTTCCACACAGCCACATTCCAAGAGGAGAAGCTCCTTCCAGAAAATATACTGGGTTACTAATGATAAAACTACTATCTTTATAGAGCTTAGAATTATTTAGAATGACAGATACCAGTAGATTGATTCAATCCCAAACTGGTAAACCTAGTTCATGTGAGCATAGAAGAATTCCAACTTGGTTTTTGGTAAGAAAGTCTTTATCAGGCTTCCTAGAGCAAGGTAACAGCAGAAGGGGAAACTAACTGTAGAATAAGTGGAATTAATTGTAGCTGGAGAAAATCTGGAGATTATTTAGAGAGTAATCATAATATCAGCCAAAGTTGGTTGATTGATACAATTGTCAATAGCTCAAATTCCACTAAATACAGAGGCCTTTGACAACAATAATCCTTCCTTAGGAAGGTCAGGAACTGAGAGATGATAGCAGTATTAAATTGGGGGAAATATAAACAATGATTTACAATCCAGTTCTCTTAGGGAGATGGTTAAAAACTATCTCTTTTTTTCAAGGTCTGAAACTTGTAGTCAGAAAGGCAAACCATTTTTTATGCAATTTCAGCATTCTCAACATCTCTGGATTGTTCACTAAAGATCTGTTTATCAGTGGCTATCATCACAGAGTTAGTTAATTTTACACTAAAATTCTACCGAGTGAAATTTGGAACTAGTCAACTTCTTGTTCTACAGACAAATTTTGGGCAACCTATATATAAATAGACTCTTCTGTAACACTTCTAACAGGCTTTATATCTTTATCTGACTCTAAAACTCATACTGCTTCCCACTCCAAGACAGAAGATCTAAATTGTCACTTCAGAATCAACTGAAAGAAATCTATCTATCTAATATCTCATATTTAGAATGCAGGCACTTCTACAATGCTACCGCCATAACTTTCTGCTCTCCATTGTTGACTGGAAAATAATAGGTAAGAAAATAAAATATATTAAAGATAAAAATTAGATTAAAATAAAAGAGTAATCAAGATAAAATACAAAATAGAATATGATAAATCCCATTTCCTATTCTTAGTAGCTATGTAACCTTGGGTAAGGAATATAATCTCTATGTCGATTTCCTCATTTGTGCAATGAAAATAATAATAATACCTACTGAAAAGGACTACTGTGAAAATAGATAAAATAATTCATATGAAGCCTTTAGACAGTACCTTACAAATAGTAAACAATCAGTAAATATTAGTAAACATTTCTACTATTATAATTTTTAAATATTTTTTAAAATATCACAAATCTTGTGGAAAAAATGGAAATGTAACAAATAGGCAAATAAATCATAAGGTAATTAAAGCCAGAAAAAGGAAAAAACTTCTAAAAATAAAAAAAAATGAATACTAAGATAAAAGCAAACATGAAGAAAGCGGAGATAAATTAAGAGACAGAAGCTAAAAGATATAGAGTTAAGCTAAAATTATGGAAAAACCCTTTTAAAATGCAAAAATGTAAGATTAAAATTGCAACAAGCTAAAAGTAGATTGAAAGAAGCAAAAGTACTATTCCTGTATTTTAAACATTTCTTTAGAGCTCTTTGAGCTTGGATTTCTCCCACCACTTGAGGTCTCTCTTTCAAGTGATAACAATGACTTGAACTTACATGTTCAAAATTCTTCAAAGAATAATAATAATAGCTTTTAAGTTCTTACTATATGACAGGTAGTATTCCAAATCTACATTTATTACCTCCCCTAATTCTTATCACAACACCATGATGTACTATTAACATCTCTGTTTTACAGATAGGGAAACCGAGGAAGTGAAGGGACTTGCCCAAGGTTAGATCTCTAGCACAAGGCAGAATTAGGATGTCAAGAATCAAGTTGAACATAAAGGAAAAAGAGACATGGGGATATAGAGGTGCTGCAAAATAGAAATTCAAAAGATAGAAACAGGTATTGAGGGAGAAACTTTGAAATCTATGTGATTTATTAGCTAAACACCCTTATCATTACTTCAAGAAACCCGCTGTAAAGATCAGTGTGAGTTTTCAAGAGCTCAACTCAGATTTGTAGTTTGGGTTTGATCTGATGTAGGTTAGGATAAATGAGAATATTCAGAATTGGTCTTTCAATAATTGCAGGATGACTCCGCAAGACCTGTTATGTGGGGTCACATCAAGATGAATGAAGACTGTCAAAACATAATCACATATTAAACCATGATATATGCACACATTTTCTACCTCTCCCTTTTTCTTAATCTCCATTTTGGGGTGAATAAAATTATACAAGTAAACATGATGTATTCTATGATTTCATGAATAATTTACAGGAAATCCTTTTGCTATATGGTAAGCACTAAACAAAGAAAAAAAAGGTGGTCAAGGAGAGGGGAAGTTGCAGAATTTATTTCTTTCCTTTCTGGAATAAATCATGGGCAGAAATTGCAAAGATAGGTAGAAAGAGTCTTGTCAAAGCATTCTTGTATGTCTTCAGGCCCGCTGTCCCATTTTGTGTAACATTAAAGAAAAATGACAACAATAACAACAGTAATTATTTTCACATTTGGCAAACAAGTGTAAAAAAATATTGTTCAAATTATAATGTAAGATATTTCCTTCTAGGAACCAGTTGTTCCTCCATTAATCAAGTGAGCTTTGTATCATCATGGAATTGGAATGTTTTGGGTAGAGTAAATTGTATCTTTAAACAAGATTATATTCTTTACTTTGTCAAGAGTTAACTTTTAGAAAGGAATTTGCTTTGCCTTAATCAATATAGGTTCATGCAATTAATAAATTAGAAAAAGAGAATACAGTGTTTCTTCTCCTTACCTCTTCTTTATAATTATGTCTTATTTATTTTTTGAAGTCAGTATTTGAAAGACAAAATCAAAGGAAAGATAACAAGAACATTTGATTCTTGGATCTGTCATGTAAATGAACCTTTTCCAAGACTGCAACATACTGTCTATTATTGTAATTAGGGCTTGGAAAGCTAATTCAGAGAAAAACATCAAACTTAACCTTTTCCTGAACTGAACTGAACCTTTTGGGGTTCAGAGAAATTCAGTTCACTTCTTCTTGGAGCCTTGAAAATATGTGCTGTTTTTAATTACAATGACTATTAGAAATAGTTCATTGTCATCATTCTATATTAACCAGGCATGTGTCAGACTAGCACAGTTCAATGCAATATTTCATGCTTCTTGCCTTTTGACCTCCATAATTTCCTTCATGCTTAGTGTCTATAAGTGACTCATTGACACAACAATAGGATTTATAAATATAATAGTAACAATAAGATATAAAAGATTAGGAACTTAAAAATGTGTTGTTGTTTTTTTTTAATTTAGGAAAAATGAGCTTATACAACCAACCAGAGTTCCAAAATCCTCATAATAGTTGAAGTGCTTCCCTGCTCCCCAGTGTAGTTGGGTGGGTGGAGGCAGGCTCACAGGGTGACTGTTTATTTTTGACTGTGTGATTCTAATGGCTTTTATGTACAGTTTGGGATCGTACTACTAGGGCCATATTCCAAAGTTTTTTGTTGTTGTTGCTTTTTTTAATTCAGAATAGTCACACTTCTGAAATCCTTCCTATTACTTCAACTTTTTCCTGACCATTTCTCCCGTATTTTCTCTCATATAAAAATTGGTGTTTCATCCTACCTAATCTCTGATGGATCCACTTGTCTAACTTATTAATAATGAAGACTTTTACTAAGAATTTTATACACAGTTCCTCATTTAATATTCACAGGTAGGTATTTTCCCCATTGTAGAAATGGGAATACTTTGGCTCAAAGAGGTAATATAAGTTGATCAGCAAAGCACTCCGTTTGTCTTAGGTCTAAGTATAAAGTTCATGTTCTTAGTCACCACAATATATGTCCTGCATCTTCTTTACTTTCTTTTCTGTTCATCCTAGATGTCACAATTAATCAGTTCACCAATGCAGTCTATAATATCTTCAAATTTCTTGAAATTTCTTCAGTTTCTTGACTTTCTGAAGGCCCAATATTACACTACTCTCAAATCCTACATCAATACATTTGTTTTCTCTTCTTCTATTCCTTGCTTCTGAAAAATGTCAGAGGAAATTAATTTTCTATTCCCAAACAGTATATTATAAAATTTTATTTCAAACCAGGTAGAGTCTTCTATGTGCACAACAACATAAAGTTTCTTTCTTCCTCTAAATTTCAAAATAAAGGACATAAAAAATTCTTAACCCAGCTTCAGGGACTCCTTGAACTTATCAAGTTATGAACAAAAACTTGGGTTTATGTTTCTATTTTTGGAGAATAGGACAATAATATTTAGTAGATTGTCCAAAGGAGCCTGTGATTCAAAAAAGTTATGCAAAATTGACCTAAATCTTTACTTTTTTTAACCTCCTTGCTCGTCTCAGGAACACATGAACTATTCCCAAATTTAGAATTCTTAATTACATCTTCTTGGTAAATTAAAGCTTGTTATCATTATGAAATGCTTATTTTTAACTTTAGTAATGCTTCTTGGTTTGAAGCCTTTTTTGATATAATGCAGATATACCAGCTTTCTTTGGTTAGTGCTTGTGTGGTAAAACTTTTTCCATTCTACTGTATTCAACTTATATTTAAAGTATGTCTCTTGAAAGTAGCATAGAATTGAGTCTTGAATTTTTGACAATCTCAGAATCTTTGCCTTCAACTGAAGTATTCACATAATTGCTAAAATGTCTAGGCTGAAATCTGCCACTTACTTATTTTGTTTGTCCCATCTGTTCCCCCACGTCCCATACCCATCTTGCATTCTTTGGGAGTATATATTTTATTATTCTAATTTTCTTTTCTACCAGTTTATTAGTAATGCTTTTACAATTCTTCTTGGGTTATCATGGAGATTTCAGCATGTATTTTTAACTTATTGAAGTCAATATAAAGTACTACTTTCCCACTTCTCAGACAATGCAAGGACCTTAAAACAATTTATCTCTCTTCTATCTTTCATACTGTTGTTTTCTTGAAGCTCCCCAGACACTATTTTTTATTGAAATTTAGTCATCTATTTACTTTTTTCAATGTTCTTTAAGCCTTCCTAATCTCTGAGGAGTTTCTGGGATCATTTTTTCTGCCTGAACACACCTTTTAGTACCTCTATAATTCAGTTGTCTGAATTCTCAGTTTTTATTGTGTGAAAATACCTTTTTTTTACATTCATTTTTGAGACATATTTTTACATAGGATTCTATGTTAACAATTCTATGTTGAAAATTACATCCTCTTCAGCCCTTTAAAACTACCATTCCATTTTTTTACTGGCTTCCATTATTCATGTTGAGAAGTCAATCAGTGCTATTTTTAAGATATTATGTCTTTTTTCCCCTCTCTGTCAGTATTTAACTTTATTTCTTTGTCTTTAGTTTTCAACAATGTTACCATAAAGGTATGGTTTCCCAAAAAGCCATCACGCATGGATTCAGGAAGTACAATGACCATCAAGTAGAGCAAATACAAAGAAAACCATTTCATCAATTGGGTAGCTTGGCCAGCTTGTTTTGAGAAGGAGTTTTGTTCTGAATCCCTACAGTAGCATTGCCAAAAGTACTATGAACTTATTTCAACATTAACCCTACCTTCTGCACTTTTCATTCTTTCATGATTCTTATATTTATTTCTGTACTTCATCTTCTACTCAGGCTAATAGCATTCAAATATCTCCCATAGGAAAAATACTCTAAAATCCTACCTCCACTAAAAATTAGTGTCTCTCCACTAATTTCTCCTTTACTACAATCATCCTACACTTAAATAGCTAGATTTTGTAAATACAAATTAATCCCCACAGCTACCATGTTTTTAAAATTTTCCTAATCATTTTTATTTCAAGGTTATAAGAATTTCTTCTTATAAAACTTTTCTATTAGGTCACCAAAGTCCTTCTGGATAATTGCTGAGCCATTGCCTTATTTCAGTCTATAATCAAGTGTACTTATCTGCATAATTTGGTCCTATTGATCTATCTCTCATTTGTTAAACTCATCCATCCCTTTGTTCTATGATTCTGTCTTTTCTTATTTCTCTTATTAACTCTCTAAATACCCTTTCTAAATATGGTTTGCCATCTCCTCTTTGATCACCTATCCCTAAAAGTTTGGTTTTTTTAATGGTTCTTTCCTCAGTCACCTTCATTTTTTACTATATACTTCTCCTAAGTAGCTCCAACTTCACATGTACCTCTTAAATGAATATGATTTTTATCTGCTGTTCAATTATTTCTTCTGAGTTAAAAGTCTAAAATTTCCAACTAACTCATGAAAGCTTCAGTTGTAGCATCAGCTACCTCAATCTTAAAAAGTCTTAAATAGAACATAATTTCCTCTGTTCCCCCTACCAAACTAATCATATTTATCATGATTGGCATGACATGACATTTATCATGACATTTATCATGCTGGAAATGTCCCACATCTCATTTGATAACATAAAACATCAAGTCCCCAAGTTTGGACTCATCTTTGACTTCTATATTTCTTTATTTTTATACCCTGTCAGATCCTGCTTCTTCCCACTATTGAACTCTTAAAATCATATCGTGATCTCTTTTCCTACCTTCATAGCTCTAACAGAAAAAAAAATGGTAGCTTACATTTAGTGAATATTTATATAGTTTCAAGCACACTATAAATATGACCTCATTTAACCCTCATCATAAACCAATGAGGTAGATGTTCTCATCCCCACTACAAAGATGGGCAAATTAAGACTAACAGAGATTAAGTAACCTACTAAGGCCACAGAGTCAAAAAATAGAGCAATTGGGTTTTGAACATAGGGAATTTTGGCTGTTAGAAAAACTATGCTTTGCGATTTGCTTTTTGCAATAGCTTCATAAAGGTTTTCTATCTCCATGCAACCCTTACCAATCATACCTCCAAATTCATACTAGAATTATCTTCTTGAAGATAGGTCTGATCATATCCCTCCCTTGCTTAAAATTTTCTTTGATGGCTATCCATTGCTCTCAGGATAAAATAACACTCTAACACCATAAAATCTTCTCTGGTTTAGTTCTTTCTTCAGCTGTCATTTCTCCCCCTGCCAATGTACCCCATAAACATCCACACCAACGTTCTTTCTTATCTCCTAATCAGAACTTTTATTTAATCTCTACTCACCTGTACCCTTACCCCTTTTCTCTACCTGACTTCCTAATTATGTGTCTCTCTTTAAATTTTGATTCCTCCATGAACATCTCTTCCTATTTCCCTCATATCTCTCAAAATACTATTAATGCAGTGTCACCACATATTACATTATTTATTATATTAATAGTTATTTGCACATACATGTCTGTTAAATGCCATCCCCAAACAGTGCTACATTAAGAGAACATTACTTTTTTTCTTTTAAATTTATACATTCACTAACAAGCATATATGCCAGTGAGAATTCAGAAAAGACTTATTGTGTATTCTGGGTCAGTAAACGTTACTAGACCACACTGGAAATGTCGTACTTGATCACACAACAGTTGAATGTGTTCTTCACCTTGTGTGTTTTATCGCACTGGAACCTCTCTTTATGCCACTTGCTATATGTTCTTGTGGAAAGTTTTGATCCATCACAGTTGACAAAAGCCATGCAAATAATAAAGCCGGCCATGCCAAAAGGAAACAAAGAGAGTTTCGTGTTATACGTTAAAATGAAACCTAGACAGAAGTTGTGTTTTATTCAAAGGAAATGGTCAAAGAAAGAGAGGGTAGTAGCAGCAGCACCTAGGGACCTGTGGAAGTTTTTGATATTATGGGGAGTATCATAGATATAGCCACATCCTGAGCTAATACAGAAATAATTACATGAATAATAATCAGAAGAAATAATGACTAATATGTTAAGACTTCAGACTACTAGAAGAGAATTTTTTAAATGACTGGCAATTCTTAATGCCAAGAATGCATCTCCACAGGGACAAGACTATAATGATCCTTTAGAGTTAGGTAAGAAGCCATGCTTTGTTCATATTTATTTTTTCAACATTTAACACAGTACCTGGCGCTGTGTATGAACTGAACAAATATTTTTTAAGTAATCTGAATTGGTTCCCTTGCTATGCAAATGGATAAGATCACCTGGGGAGTACGTGAGAAGGAAAGGAGGGCAGGGCAGCACAGAGGCTCAGCGTGTGGTTTCTGGATTCAGACTACCTGTGTCGCACCCTGACTCTACCACTTGCAAGCTCTGTAACTGTTCTTATATTAATATTTTCTTTCCTTCAGCATTTTCTTTTAGGCATTATACAATTCACAGTAACAACTGTACCTATTCATAGTGTGACTGTGTGACAATTGAATGACTTCATACACGTAAAAGTGTTTAGAATAGTTCCTGACACAAAATAAGCATTCATTAAATGTTGTTTTCTCTTAAAATTATTAATACAAATACCTAAGGAAATAAATTCTTAAAAGATTAAAAGAGAGGTGAATTGAAGGAAGGGGATGGAAGTGGGGAGAGAAGCTGCAAAAGAAACTGAGTAAAAAGTAGTTAGAGAGGTGAGACAGCACACACACACACAGGCACACATACAGACACATATATGCACACATGTACGCATATATACACACATAGAAGTACACAGTCACAGGAACCCCAAAAAAGGTATTTCCAGAGGAAGTGAATCAATAGTATTGAATGTGGCATGAAGTAAAAAAAGATAAGCAATAGAAATTGCTCCTTGGATTTAGGAAAAAAGATTTTTGTTTACCTTGGCAGCACTAGTATAACACAAATTGCAGTGGACGGAGAAATGAGTGGAAGTGGAAGTAGTAAAGGTGGGGATGATAAATAATTCTTTTAAAAATCTGAATCTGAAAGAGGAGGAGTAGATAGCTGAAGGAGCATGACAGGCAGACAGAGGGGCTTTTTTGGTTTTGTAAATGGAAGAGACTATTAACAGATGGAGCATCTTTATATAATGATCTGGTTAACATAACTACTGTTCAGCAAGTATAATAAAATCTCTCTCTCCACACACACACACACACACACACACTTGAATGACATGTCCTGATTTGGCATAAGTGGTTTAAATATACGTATATGTATTTATATATGTATATATGTGTGTGTATATATGTATATATGCAGTTGATTCTTGAACAACATGGGTTTGAACTGATTGTGTCCGCTTATATGCAAATTTTTTCAATAAGTATACTGGAAAATTTTTTGGAGATTTGTGATAATTTGAAAAAACTCACAGATGAACTATGTAGCCTAGAAATATCAAAAAAATTAAGAAAAATTAGGTATGCCATGAATGCATAAAATATTAATAGATGTACACACTAGTGTATTTTATGATTTACTACCATAAAATATACATAAATCTGTTATAAAAACTTAAAATTTATCCAAACTTACACACATAAACATTTAAAGAGCATACATGGTGCAGTCAAGAGAAATGAGTGAAAGTTTCATTTGTTTCACTGCAAAAGAAACTGAGTAAAAAGTGGCTAGAGAGGTGGAACAGCACACACACACACATACACACAAACGCACACATATACACACGCATAGAAGTATACAGCCATGGTACCCCAAAGAAAGGTATTTCCAGAAGGAAATAAATCAATAGTATTGAATGTGGCATGAAGTCAAAAAAGATAAGCAATTTGTTCGTGAAACAAATGTAAAGAGTCAGTATTAAATCATAACTGTATAAAATTAGCCATAGTACATATTGTGTTACTGTAATAATTTTGTAGCTACCTCCTATTTCTATTGCAATCCAAGTGTTGTGATGATTCATTTAAAACACCATGTGACATTAATCACTTCCTTGTGAGCAGCTCATCTATCCAGTGAAATGTGTATTGCAGTTTAAAAATGATCTCTCATGGTTCTCCTGTATTTTTTATAGTGTTTAGTGCAATATCATAAACACTGAATAACACTATGGAACCCACATAAAGTGGCACTAGTGATACTGGAAGTGCTCCCAATAAACAGAGAAAAGTCATGATATTACACGAAAAATTTGAATTACTTGATATGTCCCATAGACTGAGGTCCACAGCTGCAGTTACCTGACATTTCAAGATAAATGAATCCAGCATAAGGATCATTGTAAAAAAGAAAAGGAAATTTTTGAAGCTGTTGCTGTAACTATACCGGTAGTACAAAAAAACCTTGTACTATTTGCAAAATATCTTTATATTTTGTGTTGAAAACGCAGCCTTTAAGTTGTTGCAAAATCATATAAGGAAGGCATACCTATAGATTGATGTGATTCTAGAAAAACTGAACTTATTAATGACAACTTAAAGCAAAAGGAAGGTGAATTATCTAAAGATGGAGAATTTAATGCCAGCAAAGGATGGTTTGGTAATTTTAGAAGGAGGTTTGGCTTACAAAATGTCAAGATAGGAGAAGCATTTTCTGCCAACAAAGAGGAAACAGGTAAGTTTCCAGATGACATTAAGAAAATCATTAAAGAGAACGGCTATCTGCCTGGACAGGTTTTTAACACAGATGAAAGTGTTCCATCCTAGAAAATAATGCTGCAAAGGACATTTATTCATAAGGAAGAGAAGCAAGCACACGGATTTAAAGCAGGAAGGAATAAGCTAACTCTACTTTTTTGTGCAAATGCAGTGGGGTTTATGATCAGTACTGCCTCATCTATAAAGCTGCTAATCCTGAGCCTCGAAGGGAAAAGATAAACACGAGCTGCCAGTCTCTTGATAGCACAACAAGAACAATTTTTCTGGATTGGTTTCATCAATGCTTTGTCCCTGAGTCTGGAAGTACCTTGGAAGGTACTACCTTTTAAAGTTCTTTTGACATTTTACAATGCCTCTGACCACCCAGAACCCCATGGGTTCAACACCAAAGGCATTGAATGGTCTACTTGTCCCCAAAGGCAACCTCTCTAATTCAGCCTCTGGATCAGGGGCTCAGGAAGGCCTTTAAGGCTCATTAAACATGGTACTTCATGGAAAGAGTTGTCAATCCTATTGAAGAGAACCCCAGCAGAAAGAACATCATGAAAGCCTAGAAGGATTACACCATTGAAGATGCCGTCATTGTTATAGAAAAAGCCGTGAAAGCCATCAAGCCCAAAGTAATGCATTCCTGCTAGAGAAAACTGTGTCCTGATGTTTTGCATGACTTAACAGGATTTATATCAAAGCCAATCGAGGAAATGATGAAAGAGATTGTGGTTATGCCAAAAAGGTAGTGGGAGGGGGTAAATGCTTTCAAGATATAGATCTTGGAGAAATTCAAGAGCTAATAGACATCACACCAGAGGAATAACTGGAAGACAACCTGATGGAGATGAGTGCTTCTGAACCAGAGCCAGATGATGAGGATGAAGCAGTTCCAGGGAAAAAAATTGACATTAGACAATCCAGCAGAAGGGTTCGATTATTCAAAACTGCCTTTGACTTCTTTTATGACATGGGCTCTTCTATGATGCAGGCACTGAGACTAAAGCAAACAGTAGAAGAAGAATTGGGACCATATAGAAACATTTTAGACAAATGCAAAAACAAAAAAGGCAGACAGAAATTATGATGTATTTCTGTAAAGTTACAATGAGTGTGCCTGACTCCCTTCCATCTCGTTCACTTCTTCCACCTCTGCCACCCGAGACAACAAGATCAACACTTTCCCTTCCTCCTCCTCAGACCACTCAGCATGAAGGCAACAAGGATGAAGATCTTTATAATGATCCACTTCAACTTAATAGTAAATGTATTTTCTCTTCCTTATGATTTTATCAATAACATTTTCTTTTCTGTAGCTTACTTTATTATAAGATTATAGTATATAATACATATACAAAATATGTGTTAATCAACTGCTTATGTTATTGGTAAGGCTTCCGGTCAACAATAGGCTATTAGTAGTTAAGTTTTTGAGGAGTCAAAAGTTTTACACAGGCTTACAACTCCACAAGGGTTGGCTCTCCTAACCCTCATGTTGTTCAAGGATCCACTGTATATGTCTCAGGACAAATCAGGACATATTATTCTTCAAAAATATGTAACAAATGCCTGGTAAGGCACTGTTGTGCAAGCAATCGATAGAGACTAGTTTCTAATGTAGGAGTATAGGAAATGCAGATATATGGACAATGGATGTCAATAACTTTAATACGAAGTCACAAAGTAATAAGTGTATAAAAAATGCTATCGAGTTTAGAGAAGAAAAGAGCTAGAATGGCCAAAGAAGTCCTCCAGGAAGAAATGACTTTTGAATTTGGACTTGATGAATAACTAGGATTTAGAAATACAGGTGGTCGGTTTGTTTCACTCCTAATAATGGAGAATAGCTTCATGGAACACAAGAGATAGAAAAGGCTATAGAAGAAGAAAATTGAAAAGTTCTAAGAATATATATTTTCATATTTCACAATATTTCATTAAAAGGGTGTTTTGAATGGGAGTCACATGCACATAAAAAAAGAACCATACTAAATGAGAACATGTGGGCCAATGGCCAACATGTGGATAGTGAAAATTGCCTCATGCTTGTTTCATTCTCCTTTTTCGCAGCTTTGGAAAGCAGTAGAAATCATCAGCAATGACATCTTAAGAAAATCATGGGATTCTAAGTGTGGAAGGGTTTTATCAGAGACTTCAAAAATCATGGTGACAGAAACTCTAGAGATTGATATTGATAGTAAATATTAATATAAAAAATGTTAATATTTGAATATTAGCTCTCACTGACAGCATTAGTATTTATTATTAATGATAGCAGAATCACGCACCAATATCATTAATATTAATAACAGTAACAACCAAAAGCCTCACCTGGCAGCAGCCATATGCTGTGTTCTGAGGATGTGCAGCTAGAGCCCAGGCAGTGTGCACGTCATGTGGGAGGTGAGGGCAGCGGGCAAGCCATATACGTTTTACAATATAGTAAGTATAGACTAGAACAGACTCAAAGACATTGCAAATCCTTTGTATACCAAAGGCTCACTCAATGAAAGCCTTTCCCAATCCAACTTGTATAAACCAATTGGAATGATGAATATAGAGGGAGCGATGAGACCAAAGAATGTATTAATGAGAATACTTAATAGCAATAATTCTTCCTCTGCTTCTCCCTCTTTCTGTATATACTCAATGATAGACAGTATCAGTGCTCCTTGCAACACTAAATACAAAACTCATCTAATGCTTTAGCCGTGAATAGAACAGATGATATATTCAAAAGATTAAGAGGGATGTTTAAACTGCCTTTCTTGAATCAATTCACAAAGGATTGTTGGAACATTCAGAAAAATTAAAAACTGTGAGTTTGCCTGGCTTTTAGAGCTGTAAGCTTTGGAGTGGAGCCTGCTGCTGTGTTCAGGTTTCATAAGAAGCCAGATTTAGGGTGAGTCCTGACAGTTGACACATCAGAAAGCTTACTCTCACCTCCCTTCCGGCTGGGCTTACTGGAGAAAAGGGGAAAATAAGGAGGACAGGAGAAAATGGGGTGGGCAGAGGGGAGAGGTGGCAGGGAGCTAGTACAGCTGTGGGTCATTAACAATAATCACAGCCCGCCAGCATGAAAGGAAGCAGAGCGTGAGTATCCCCTCTTCTTCCCTTCGCCTGTAAGGAGCCATCTGGACAAGGCAGTTTGGAATAAGCGTCCGTAAGAGGAATTTTATTATGTTTAACTTCATTTAAACTTCTAGTGTAGACCACACCTTGGCTTTGGCTTTGAAATTTGGTACTGAGAAGCCCCAACATAAAAGCACACCTCTGGGTTTGTAGCACTATGCTGTTGTCCTAAATGAAAGTTCACAGCAGCAAAAGAGCTTGTTCCCTCACTGGACATCAGAGCCAGCGTGACTCACTGCGGTGGCCCAGGGCTCCCCGCGAGCTGCACTCTGTTTTGGGTGGATGGGCCAGCACTATCTTTGCTGTCTGGAAGAAATGTTAATACGCTTATAATTACCTCTTTACTTAAAAATCCAGCCCTAATATGTATTCAGGAATAAAAGAAATTGATAGAATTATTTTCAAGGAAAAAAAAGAAACTAAATTCCCAAAATTTGGAGTATAAAATCTACTATAGTTTCACTTTCCTCCTTTGTCTACAAAGTTTTCTTTATTTCATCCAACAAGTCATTCTATGTGAAATTTTTTTTAAAAACCAAGCCATTGTAATTATTCACTTAATAAGTGGAATAGGACTTTATTACTTTTAATTCATTTACCATTCTTTACATTTTTATTACGCTTTGAGGTACTATTGAAATATAGTCAGTTTAAACGATCTGTTTGAAGACATGGATTTCAACTGATCAATTTTTCATTTTTTCTTAGAGTGAAGTGATGTGTTCCTCTTTGAACATCACGCAAAATAGTACTATATGATGAAATCACATAGGAGTTTCTGTAGCCTTTTATTACAAATTAAATTACCCTCATCATATTTTAGAATAATTTTTATTGTGAGCCTGTGTGTAGCAAGACGATGAGAACCTAGTGATGTGGGGGAGATTATTTAAATAATATAAGGATAAATGTGAACACTCAAAGTTAGTCCCCCAGCTTCCTATAAGTTACATATTGGCTCAAAGCTGTTAGCCAGGAAAGAACATCCTCAGGCTAATGTGTAAAAAGCAGGACTGTAGCAGGTAAGATGCCCACATATTATCAAACATGAGAAGCCCAGTTGGAAAATGTATAAGAATAGCCAAAACTGTAGGCATTCTCACCCAAAAAGAATAATTTTAGCCCTCAAAAGAACTCCATTTGTCTTTTTGTTGAGGATACAATGGTTGGAGTCAGAGTAGTAGTGTATTGAAGACGAGTAAAGATTGTAACGTTAAGAGAGAATGATGATATTTCACCCAGGAAACAATTTCCTCATAGCAGCTTCTGCTTTATATATTTTATAGCATGCTTAATGTATAATGTAACATTTTTAAATGGTATAATTTTGCCAGAGATAGAAAGGGTATACATTCGGTAGAGAAAAAATAAAGCAAATATAATTTTATGCTTCGGGTTTTTTTGCAGATGTTACTTAAAAGAGAAGAATAGTTTTTTGTTGTTGTTTTGGTTTCAGTAATAAAAAAAACATATTTTTCTCCACTCTTATTTGATGTATTTATAAAGTTATATTTTTAGCCCCCTTTAAATTGATCAGTCAGGACAGGAGGCTAGAAAGCTGCTAACACTGCCTTGATGTTCAAAACCTTTTTGTGTGAAGGTTGACTCAGAGAATTATGTCAGTTAGATTTTTTTCCTCAAGATCTAACTGGAGCTTGGTTTACAAAACTCAAAATGAATCCAACAAAAATAAGCTGAAAAAGGACTAGCTGTCCTCATTTGTCCTGCTGTCCTCTTTTCAAGCTATTTTTTCCTTTGGTGGTAAAGTTTTTACTTTGGGGTTTCTAAAATGCCATAGCTAGCTGTATTTACATTTTGAATACCTAGTCATGTGGAAGTTTTAATTCTCTATTGGCACAGCTTTGAATGATGTGTTTCTTTGAGACTGATCCAAACAGAATATTCTGGACTCGCAAACAGCTGATGCCACCTTTTATGTGTAAAATGGAAAGAAAAAGCAAAGTCTGCACAGTAACTGAGTGGTTCTGCTGCTGCTGGAATGATTTGTAAGACCGAAATAATTGAATCATTTTAAAGAGAATGTTATTAGAATCATTTGTTTCGGTCCTGTGTTAGTTGATGTCCTACCGGAGGGAGGACACTGACAGAAATAAAATGTCATTATCAAAAGAAGTTGCAGCAACGTGACAGAATAAAAGAAATGGGAAATCACCTTAAAATCACCTGGGAGCTTTTCCTTGGAAGGAAAGGCCACCTTGAAGCCATTGAAGAGGCTTCAGTATAAGGGTAAATGTTTGTTTCTCTGTCCAAGAAAACAAAACAACACTTGGGAATCTGGGGGTTACCAGTGGGTTTAAAGTGGGGGCCTGTCTGACTCTATGAGTTTTGTGGAACCAGATGAGTCTATTCTGCTTCTGAGGCCAATTTCCAGCCTGAGTAATAGCTGCATCCAAACTAAAATAGCTAATTGCTATAGCTAGAAAACTTTCTATCCAAGCGTATGAGCCCAAGGCTGAGGATTCACTTTTCCATGAAAAATTGCTCCAGTCTCCACAATGAGCTCAAGGCCAGCCCTCAGGGACATCCTCACCTGCTCCGCCCTTCACTCCCGCTGCCTGGAATCCACACTTCTCTCACTCATTCTGTGACTTTCTTCAGAGATACTCAGAAAACCCAGATTCCATATTTTGAACAAGTAATAAATTGCTTAAAAATCTCCCCTTGGATGTTTAAATAACACTTCAAAATATCCAAAACAGATAATTTGATATTGCTCTGAACTTATTCCTACCTCCCTTCCTCTTTCCCATCTCAATAAATGGCACCACCAACCCTCTGATGTCATCTCAAGGAGTCATCCTTGATTACTGTCTTTCTTTCAAGCCATGCATCCAATTCATTACCAATTCCTATTCGCTCTACTGCCTGAATATATGCGGAGTCCACCCATTTCCACTGCTGCCTCCTTAGTTAAACTCATCATCACAGACAACGTAGTAACTTTCCAGTTGGTTTTTCTGCTTCCACTCTTGGCCTCCTTGACCTACTCATCAGACAGCATTCAGCCAAGATAATTGTTTAAAAATGGATTAGGTACTTACCCTTCTTTGTTTAAAATCCCCCAATGCCATCCCTCTGCTCTTAGAATAAATCCAGCCCCTTCACCGTAGCCTCTAAGACTCCACATGAAATTTCTCCTAACTCATCTCTTCAACCTTTCTGTATTATTCTCCCTGTTGCTCATTTTGTGATAGCCACACCTGGCTCCTGTTTCTACAATGTGCCACACCTGTTGCTCTCTTAGAGTCTGTTCATCTACAGGAATTGAAAACGACCAGACATTCCATGTGCAGCTACCGTAGTTTTATCCTTTCTTGTACTTCTGAGCACACTGATCTCAGGCATTGCACTCTCTAACATCACAGTGCATGCATTATTGTCACACCTAATGTCTTTTTCTCAATTTTCATCCTCCTTTGGCCTTGCTGAAGCAATGGACATTCTTGCATATGTCCATCCTTCAGAAATTATTTCCAAGGCTTTTGGGGGAACCCAATGGCTATAGATACCAGAGGAAACTTACCATGCTAAGAATTATGCTGCCAGGGCTGCAGAGTGTTATTTCTAGTTCTGTTATTTATTAAATATATGACCTTGAGAGAGGTACTTAAACATTCTAAGACTCCGTTCCCTCACCTATGAAATGAAGCAACCACTGGGTAGTACATAAGGTGCTTAGCGCAACGCCTGGCATAGAGTGAACATTAAATAAACATAACCTATAATCATTACATGGTTCAACAGGCAGCTTTAAAGAGAAGTACCATTGTGTATAATCACAAGAAATCCTGAAATCATTATTATTTGGTATGAGAGGAATGAAAAATAAGCCCTTCCAACGCAGCCAAAACCCATTAATTCAGCCATTTTGCTTTATTGTCTCCCTGCATTTCAACCCTGGGTTGAGCACAACTTGCTCTCAAAATAATGACTTAAACGAGTGGAGGCCAAAAAGCCAAATTTTCCCCAGGCTATAATTGTGATGAATCTAAAATGTGTTCTGAGAGAGTGATACATTGACCCAAATTCACTAAAGAGTTCTAATTATGCCATTGTTTATTACTATGACAAGTGTTTTGACCACAGGATTGATATTAAAAACAAACAGAGGTTTTGCTAACTTGCTGTGAATTTAAAAAGTATGTGGGTTGTGTTTTGAATAAAACATGCAGCACTAATAATAGGATCATTTTTTTAAAAGCCCCAAGAAATACATGGGTAGACAATCATTTTTATTTAGAAGGTATCTTATAATTGGATAAAAATATGGGTTTTTTCCATAATGAAAGAAAGACAGGGTGAACTGTGCAGAGGCTGAAATAAACTGCCTACATACAGGCTTTCAGCAAATCTAAGAGAATGGCCAATGGCCCCAGAAAGCAGATGGCAGAACATGAGCGCATGGAGAAGAGGGGAGGGACTCAAGGAGAGAAAATAAAAAGGCCCCCCAACTCAAAAACTACCTCATTGATGGCTCCCTTGGATCATTTACCACTTGGAATGCAAGGAAGGTAGCTCTCAGGGGTTTAACACCAAAATTAAAAAAAAAAAAATTACACACTGTTTAAATAAATTTGTTTGAGACTCTTAAAAGATGGGAGGGGGTTGCTTGAGGCCAGGACTTTGAGACCAGTTTGAGCAACATAGGGAGATCCGGTCTCTATGAAAAATACAAAAATTAGCCAGGTGTGGTGGTGTGCACCTGAAGTCCCAGCTACTTGGGAGGCTGAGGCAGGAGGATTTCTTGAGCCCAGGAGTTTGAGGTTGCTGTGAGCTAGGCTGATGCCACAGCACTCTGGCCCAGGCAACAAACCAAGACCCTGTCTCAAAAAAGAAATAAGAAAGAAAGAAAAAGGAAAGAGAAAATAAAAACAAACAAACAAAAACACATGGGAGGGGAGAGGAATTGGCAGGCTATTTTGCTATCCACAAAAGCATGTGATATGCTGGCTGAGGTCCAGCAAGGACTAGAAAGCACCAGTATTCAGATAGGAACATTCCCTAAGACATCACTTGCCCTCCAAAGTGGCCAAGCTGCTTCTGGCTGCAGAACAAGTTATTGTTGTCTGTCTGCCCATCCAGAGTTTCATCTTTGAATCTAGAGATGATCCATTCATTCAAATTTTATTTAATATGCTAAAAAAAAAAGAAATCCAACTACCTAATTTTAAATGGCAACATAAACACAGCTTTCACAATACTCTTCTATTTTTCCCTTTGTGATTTCGTTTCTCCTACAAGGTCTTGCTTTCAGCTACACATAATAGAGAAGAGTTTCTCAAGATGAGATCCCATAATCAATGACATCAGAATCACCGAGGGGGCTGGCTAAACAGCCACATACTCTGACTACTGAAGCCCTGGAAAATTGCTATACTGCAAGCCCCAGGATCTTCACAGGGTTTCGTTGCTACTCTCTGGAGCACGCACAACTTACCAATGCCTCTAGCATGCCAGCCACCTCTTACTTCTCCTCCTGGAACAGCATGATGGCATTGATTTAGTGGCTTGATATGATGTTCTCTGCGATGTCCAGACAGTCCATGTCTATTGAGACTATATCAGGCAGAAAACAAAAGAAAAACTGTAAATGTATATTGCTGTCTATTCTATGTGGATATGAACTCTTTCTGATCCTCTTTCCTAATTAAGATAGAAAAAATCACATCTGCCCCCTCAGACGATGCCTACTATATACATAAAGCCATATTAATCTGCTCTAGCAAAGAAGATACCACCTTTGGCATGGCAGACTCCTACCAACACATCTATCTATCCACTTACTAGAATCTACAATCACAGGAGTTTTTCCTGACCATTGTACAAGATAATGGTAATCTTTGGTAATCACTGTGTTGTTCCAATAGATGCCATTTGTTCATGTTCTATTCAAGGACACAGTTCAAGAAATTCTTTTTTTTTTTTTTTTTTTTTTTTTTTTTTGCTGCCTACATTAAAATGTCTTCCTCTTTATTATTATTGTCATTAACATATATAACATAGACACATGCTTTTATTTCTTGGTCACAATAAAATCTTTTGACCCAACTTTCTTTGTCAGTTATTGAGCCATTTCTCCTTTCCTGTTTGCAACAAAACTCACAGATTTGCTCTCCTCCATTTCTTTCCTACAGTTCTCTCTTAAACACATTTCAAACAGACTTTTACCACCACCAATCTACCAAAACGTCTCATTTCAAGGTGACCAATGTTCAAACTAGATCCAATGGTCAGATTTCAGTCTGCGTGTTAATTGACCTAATGAAGCATCCAACACAAATGATCACTCTCTCTTTCTTACTGTATTTATTCACCACTCTGTTTTGTTTTCTTCCTACCTTCTAGTGTTCTTTCTTGGTATATTTTTCCAGTTCCTTTTCTTCTCCATGGTCTCTGGGCTTCCTCTTTTCTGTATGTATACTTTCACTTCCTCATTCATTATACCCATCTTATGGCTTTAAATAATATTTATATGCTGTCAATCTCACAATTTATATCTGTCTAGACTGGGCCTCTCCCTTAAATTCTAGACTTTTATTCTTACCTTTCTACTAAATATATCCACAAGGATGTCTAATATTCATCTAAAAATCAACAAGCCCCAAACTAACTTCTGATTTCACCTGCAACTTTTTATAACTCAATAAATAGCAACTCCTTTTGGGACAAAGGGCTTGGTGTCCTCTTGACTCTTTTCTTTTACTTATAACCCACATCCTATCTGTTAGCAAATCCTGATAACTTTGCTTTCAAAATATATTCAACAATTTCATCTACCATCTTCTTGGTTTTACACCATCATTGTGTCTCAAAACTATGGGGGCAAAACTATGGGGACAGAAATCAAATCAGTTGCTAGAGATGATTTGAGAGAGAAGATGACTATAAAGGACCATGAGGGAATTTTTGAGGTATGGTAAGTGTTCTATATCTTGATTTTACTGGTGATTATAATATAACTGTACTGTATATGTTTGTCAAAACTATACTGTAAAAAGGTAAATATTATATTTTGATAAAATAAGAAATAAAGAAAAAAAGGCTGGCTTCATTTTTCAAATATGAATACAAAGCCATTTCTATGAAAATAAAAATCTGATAAATCTAATAAAAAGTTCTAAAATATGATAGACTCAGAGCAATGTGGGAAGTTATATTATTATAATGTATATATTAAGAGCCCCACCCCGAGGAGGTCTATATACAGTTGATTATTTGAGGATTCTCTACTTGTGAATTTGCCTACTTACTAAAATTTATTTGCAATTTCAAAATCAATACTCAAAACACTTCATGGTCATTTGTGGATTTATGCAGAGTGGCAAAAAACTGACCCCACCCAATGTGCACATTCACAGTTGAGATGGAACAAGGCGAAGTTCTTTCTTCTTGTTTCAGCTGCCATACTGTAAAGAAGTGTCCTTTCCCCTGTCTATTTAGTAATACCTTTTTCACATTTTTTTTTTGCTTTTTGTCCATGATTTTGCTGCTTAACATGGCCCCTAAGCATAGTACTAAAGAGCTGTCTAGTGTTCCTAAATGGAAGAAGGCTGTGACATATCTTAGTTACAATGTATTTACACACAATTTTAAGTGCATTTCTACCTGTAAGTCAATTATTGAATAAACATATAATATGCATGCTCTAACAGTTAATTGCTGTAACCCTTATATCTTTAAACTTAAATAACATCCATTTAATGTGTGTTGAATTCCACCTTCCTTTGAGATGATTGTGTATAGTTGTAGAGGAAATATAAAGTTAATAAGTATTTTTGTTGATACTTAATTGAATGCTTTTGCAGAGTAGAATTTAGTAATAATTGAAATTATTAAAATGGGCTTTTAAAAATTTCATTCTTACAACCAGTTTATGAGGGAGACAATATTACCGTGTTTCCCCGAAAATAAGACCTACCCATAAAATAAGCCCTAGCAGGATTTCTAAGCATTTGCACGATATCAGCCCTACCCCGAAAATAAGACCTAGTGATGGGTGTGGCTACGCAGCATATCTGCACAACCCATGCATTTTGTCACGGAGCAGTAAAGAAGATGAGCAGCCCTTCTCATCTGCCCCATCGTGACAGCTAGTATCCCAGAGGTGACCAGAAAGGTACGTGTAGCCCCACCAACAAGGTCGGCTCGCCCTGTCAGGTCCTGGCCATCCTGTGCGTGCTGCAAGCTGAGGCTTTGAGGGGAAAATAACACATCCGCTGAAAATAAGCCCTAGGGTGTCTTCTTGAGGAAAAATAAATATAAGACCCTGTCTTATTTTCAGGGAAACACGGTATTATCCCAGTTTTAGAAATGAAGCATTTAGGTTCAGTGCGGTTACACTAACACCTTCAAGGTTAAAGCAGCCAGTGCCTAAGGGGACAGTATTAAACTCAAGTGAGTCTCACTCCAAAGCCCTTGCTCTCAACCACTACAAGATTGCAATGTTGGCAGCTTTTCTTTTTTTTTTAATAAATGACTATTTTAAAAGTAGTCCATAATTTCAAAGGTTAAACATCTTATTTATTATAGTTCATATCACCTTGTCTTTACAGTCCATAAATTTAGTTGGGGAAGAGGTATATTTATCTGAAAGATTTTCCTATAATATGATTATGTCAGAAATTATAACATTCATTCTGTTCATTGCCCTGATCGGGAGCATTCACATGTGTTGTTTTTATAAAAATAATGAAATGTCCTTCTCTTCTTAAATAAAGTTTTATATAATACATATTTAATGCAGGTTGAAGTAGTGAGAGAAATTACTTCCTGATGTGTAACCATCTACATTTATAATGTGTTTTCCACATCAAACAAGGAGTGACTAGCAAACCTGTTGGTCCAAGTTCCTGTTCACTGAATATGGCTCTGATCAAAAAATTGATCTAGAAAATACAGTCTAGAAAATACCTGTTTTGATGTCTTGCTATGGCCATGAAGCCCTGTTTACAGCATGTTTCCTTCTGACATGCCAGCTTGTGTTGAATTATAAAACAAACACAACAAAGAAAATAGTGTATCTATTCTCTGTCTTATTTGGGCTTTATGTGATTATTTTTAAGAGATAACAAATACAGAAAATTCAACATAGCAGATTAAAGTGAATTGGGGAAGTCTAGCTAACATGAAAGTACTGAAAATTGTTATTCTGAGATTACACTTCCTTGGCCAATGTGAATTCAAATCCATAAACTTAGTGGTATGAGGGGAGGAAAAGGATGCTGACCTTGGTTCTTTTTACACATATGTCTAGTTATGAATTCCTGAATGCTCTAATTTTACTGTAAAGCTAGGAATTTTCACAATTAACAATGGGGGAAAGGTATTTTAAATTTTTCTTATAGATTTAGGGCATACAAGTACAGTTTTGTTACACAGCTGTATCATGTAGTCGTGAATTCTCGGGCTTTTGGTGTATCTATCACCCAAATAGTGTACACTGGGGAAACTGATCAATAATTGCCATTTGTAAGAAGAAGTAATAAGAATTAACTCACAGCATTTAGGAAAGAAGCATTAATGACCCAGAGGAAGCTCTTGGTCACTCTCCCCGCACCTACCCACTTCCTTTAGGTACAATATTTTCATCTTTTTAATCAATTAAACCTATCTGTTGGTCACTGGACTATCTTACCAAATAAAGGAAAGACATCAATAACCAAGATGAAGGTGAACATTCTGATTTTTTTAATTTTGTTTTGCAGAAGACATATTACAACTGTGCTTCTAGTGGCAGAAAAATGAGTCTAGGTGGCAGGGCTGCCAATTGCAGATACACAATAATATCATTCCAACATAGGATGTTTACAGTCCATTTCCAAGGAAACATGTTAGTTATCATTTCCCTCAATGTCATTAATCACATTTCAAGATATATTTCTATATCCTATCTTGTCTTTCCAAACTGATTTATCTTGAAGTTCAATTGATGACTCCTCAAATTCACTTCCAAACCAAAATTGTGTTCAGATTGTAGTTCTTTTTTTCTTGAAGAATACAAATTATAGTACTATATAAAAACTGAAATCTATAACAGAAGAGTAATTAACTTGTTTGGACCAAAAATGCATTTGGCTAGTATTATACTATGATGTTTTGAATTGGCCATTCTATTAAAAAAACAAAAAAAAAGGGATTCAGATAGAAGTAACTGATTTGGAAATTATATATTATTTATATAAATTCATAGCATTAATTTCTATTTTTTTTCCATGTGGACAGTTGCCATGAAAAGATGCATTAAAAGCTTATCATTCTTTTGGAATAATCTATGAAGTGACATTTTCCCTGGGAGCAAAGAACTCTCTGAGTTTGTCATGACTCTCCTTTGCCCTTGCAAAATGAGACTAAACACTGAGTGTTTTTTGGCCATTGACAGGCTAGCCACTTTTGGAGTAAGACCAGTGAGTAAATTTGATTTTAAAACTGACCACAACTTTTCACTGAAATTTATAGGCAGAGACAGATGTTAACTTGTAATAAATTTGAAAGCATAATTCCTTTCAGAGCCATGAACCAAATATGAACCTTCCAAGACTGCTCTCTCCATTCAGTCATAATTTTTCAGTATTTGGCGTAATTCAATCTGGTAATCTAGTAGAAATTGTTTGAAATCAAATTAGTTTAAATACTGCAAAGCTATCTTTTTAACAGCTTGATTGACATATAAATCAAATACTATACAATTTATCCATTAAATGTGTACAATGTTTTCTTAGTTTATGCACACAGTTGTGCAACCATCACCAAACTCTAATTTTATAACATTTTTATCACCCCCAAAAGAAACACCATATCCATTAACAATCACTTCCATCCCATCTCCCCTCTTTCAGCAACCACTTCCTGTCTCTAGAGATTTGTCTATTCTGGACATTTTATATAACAGAATCATACAAATTATAATCTTTATTTAGGAACAGTCCTCTTTCACTTAGCACAGTGTTTCAAAGTTCATGCATGTTGTATCATAAATCAGTATTTCATTTCTTCTGTGGCTGAATAATATTCCATTTATGAAATACCATATTTTATTTATCCATGCATATATTGATGAGATTTTTGGTCATTTCCAATTTTTGACAATTATGAATAATTGTCCGCTTTCATACCTGAGATTTTATATGAATATAGATTTTTTGATTCTCTTGGTTTTATACCTAGAAGTGAAGTTGCTGAGTTTCATTGTAACTTTATGTTTAATATGTTGGAGAGCTATCAAACTAATTTCCAAGATACTGCACAATTTTACATCCCCACCAACAATATATAAATGTTCCCATTTCTCCACAATCTCTCCAACACTCATTATTGTCTATCTGTTTAATTATAACTGTTTAATGGGTACAAAATCAGATTTTGACTTACATTCCCTAATGACTAATGATGTTAAATATTTTTTCAGGTGCTTATTGTCCATTTGTATATCTTCTTTAGAGAAATAGATATTCACATTCTTATTTGTCTTTTTATTGTTGAGCTATAAAAATTCTAAATATAATCTATTATCAGATAAATTATTTACAATTTTTTTATCATTCTAAGGGTTTTCTTTTCACTTTTTGACAGTATTTTGTAGCATAAAAGTTTTTATTTTGACAAAAAACAATTTATTTTTTTCCCTTGGGTTGGTTGTACTTTTAGTAGCACATCTAAGAAGCCATTGCCTAACTAAAGGTCATACAGATTTACTCTTATGTTTTTTTCTAAGATCTTTATAGTTTTAGCTATAAGGTAAGTCTATGACCAATTTCAATTAATTTTTTACATGGTGTATGGTATGGTTTCATCTTCATTTTTTTGCATGTGGATATTTGATAGTTCCAGCACCATTTGTTGAAAACAATTATGTCTCCCCATTAAACTACTGGACACCCTTGTTTAAAATCAAATGACCATTAAGATAAGGTTTTATTTCTTGACTCAAACTCCTGTTCCATTGATCAATATGTCTATTCTTATGCCAGTACCACTCTGACTGGATTATTTTAGCTTTGTAGAAAGTTTTGAAATCACAAAGTGTGATTCTAACAACAATTGTTCTTTTTTCAAGATTGTTTTGGATATTCTGCTTCCTTATGAATTTTAGTATTAGTTTTTAAATTTTGCAAAAAAAATGAAGCTGAGATTTTGATAAGGAGTGTTTTGAATCTATAAATCAATATGAGGAATATTGTCATCTTAATATATTAAGTACTCTAATCTATAAATGTGGAACATTTTTCTTCTCCTTTAGGTATACTGTAATTTCTTTCAACAATGTTTTATAGTTTTCTAAGTTTTACACTTCTTTTGTTAAATGTATTCCTAAGTATTTTATTCTTTTTAAAGCTATTGTAAACAAAATTGTTTTCTTAATATCATTTTCACATTGTCCATTGCGAAGGTGTAGAAATACAATTGATTTTTATATATTGATCCTATATCCTGCAACCTTGCTGAAATTATTTATTAGTTCTAATAGTTGTTTTTAGTGGGTTCCTTAGGATTTGCTATATACAAGATCATGCTATTGCTGCTACAAATAGAAACAGTTTGCTTCTTCTTTTCCAACGGAGTCTTTTACTCCTGCTAGCCTGATTGGTCTGGCTAGATATTCCATATAGTATTAGAAATGGCGTGAGTGGACAAGCTTGCTTTGTTTCTGATCTTAGGAGTAAAGCATTCAGTCTTTTTCTACTAAATACATTAGTTGTGGGGTTTTTGTGGATGCCCTTTATCACTTGAGGTAATTCCCTTAAAAAATTTATCTGTTGACATGATCATGTGTTTTTTTGTCATTTGTTCTATTCTAAAGGGATGTTATATTAATCAATTTTCACATGTTAAATCAGCCTGGAATGATTCTCACTTGATCATGGTGTATAATTTTCTTTTCTTTTTTTTTATGTTGCTGGATTCATTTGCAAGATTTTGGGGGGAATTTTTGCATCAATAATCATAAAAATATGGGTACGGTACAGTATGTTCTTTTCTTTTTTTTCTTGAGCTATCTTTGGTTTTAGTATCAGGGCAATACTGCCCTCAGAGACTGAGTTCAAAAGTGTATCCTTCTCTTCTATTTTTCAGAAGAGTTTGTGAAGGACGATATTAATTCTTTAAATGTTTGGTAGAAATCACTAGTGAAACTATCTGGGACTGGGATTTTTTGTATAGACATTGTAAAATTTCTAATTCAAAGTGATAAAGGACTGATAACAAGAATCTATCTAGAACTCAAAAAAATCAACAAGAAAAAATCAAACAATCCCATCAATAAATGGGCGAAGGACATGAACAGAAACTTTTCAAAAGAAGACAGAATAATGGCCAGAAAACATATAAAAAAATGCTCAACATCTCTAATCAGTAGGGAAATGCAAGTCAAAACCACAATAAAATATCACCTAACTCCAGTAAGATTGGCCTTTATCAAAAACTCCCAAAGCAACAAATGCTGGCAAGGATGTAGAGAGACAGGAACACTCTTACACTGCTGGTGGGACTGTAAATTAGTGCAACCTCTGTGGAAAAGAATTTGGAGATACCTCAAAGAGCTACAAGTAGAACTACCACTGGATCCTGCAATAGCACTATTAGGCATCTACCCAAAGGAACAAAAGTCATTCTATGATAAAGACATCTGCACTCAAATGTTTATCACAGCACAATTCACTATATAAAGGATGTGGAAAAAACCCAAGTGCCCATCAATCCATGAGTGGATTAATAAAATATGGTATATGTATTCAATGAAATACTACTCAATTATAAAAAATGATGGTGATCTAGCACCTCTTATATTTTCCTGGATAGAGCTTGAGCCCATCCTCCAAAGTGAGGTATCACAAGACCAGAAGAATAGGCACCACATGTACTCGCCATCAAACTGGGACTGACTGATCAACACTAAGGTGCTCACACAGTAGTGATATTCTTTGGGGGTTGATGGTTTGGGGGTGGGTAAACTCACAACTAATGGATGCAGTGAGCACTATGTGGGGGAGGGCACATCTCAAATCATGGTTGGGATGTGGCAAAGTCATAACATGTAACCAAAATGTTTGTACCCCCATAATTTCCTGATATAAAAAAAATTTTTAAAAAAGAATGAAATTAAACATTTATTCTAGAGTAGAAAATCCTGAGTGAAAACAAGTTATGTTCAAATACTTTAAAACTTCTCATAAGAGAGTTGATTTGTTCTATGTAATCTCAGGAAGTGAATCCAGGACTAATGATTGATCTAAATGAAACATATTCTAATTAAATAAATAAAGTGAACTCTGAGAATTTTTTTTCAAGCATTGAATGAACTAGATCAGGATATAGTGAATTAAAAGCATAGTCTGTAATAAAGAACCTTATAGGGAAAAAACAAATACTGAATAAGATAAAAACTCAAATACTAAATAAGATATTGAATAAGATGACTCTAAGATTCCATAATTTTAGTCATTAAGTGTCAAAGTGACCAATTTGAATTGTTTATTTCATGTCCTTTACTCGGCACTGGAAGAGGATAGAATGGGAGGCTGTAGAGAAAAGAAAGTATGCGAAGGGCAAAAATAATTCCAAGAAAAATCAGCTCTGTTCTTGTTGTATCTTTTTTTTTCTATCCTGCCCATTATCACCACTGTAGTCATATAATTCTCATTAAAGTTCTTCAATCATTCTAGTCTTTTTATTCAGTCTAATCAGGGGTCCCCTCAAACTTTTTAAACAGGGACAGTTCACTGTCCCTCAGACCGTTGGAGGGCCGGACTATAGTTTTAAAAAAAAACTATGAACAAATTCCTATGCACACTGCACATATCTTATTTTGAAGTAAAAAAACAAAATGGGCAAAAACACCTCGGCGGGCCGCAAGTGGCCCATGGGCCATAGTTTGAGGACGCCTGGTAACTTCTCAGGCCTAGCATTCAAATGTTTCCAATAACTAATCAATCTATAACAACTCTCCAACCCTAGCTTTTAATTCAAGTCACTACATTCCTGTGAAGAGCAAAATGAGAAACTGGGATTACGTTTATATTGAGAGCAGAATTAGAGAATTGTGCAATTAAACACAACGTCAAATAATTAAAGGCAGCCTTAAATATTGAGTAGTATTTAACTTTAAAGAATTATTTTAAATATATTTAATTTCAAAATCATTGATTTTAAAACCATATATAAAGATAAAAAACAAGATTAAAGGTAATTAATGATTTATAATAATGTTTATATTCTTTGCAGAATTACACCTTGTTTCTTTACAGTTTTGGTCACTTTTTACTAACTGGAACATAAGTTGTTATTTTGGACTATAACTTCTCTAATAAAAATGCTTTTACAGTGGGGAAAAGTATCTTCTTGTCTGACAAATGCACAATGCATAAAATATTAAAGACCTTAAAATAGCAAAGTGGTATGATCCCAGAGAGAGGACTTCTTCACGCACATACTACTTCCCTGATCAAAACAGATATGTTCTGTCACTTCTGAAATCCAAGCTGGGGTTTAGTCTCCTTGACCTTAACTAACCTGTACAATAAACCAACAATTACTCAAGTAATGTTTCCAGTGGCAACAGCATTTAGCGTGCAAGAAATCAAATCCCAGCGTCAATTAATAAAATGCAACTTCAATATTGAACTATTAAATACTTTTTTAAAAAAACTACATGAATTCAGTAAAAAAAAATTCTCTTAATCAAAACATCATTAGTGTGAATTAACTAAATCTAGCCAAGTGAACATAAGCTCTTTAAAAAATAATTTTTAATATGAAACATATTAATAATTAATATGAAACATTTTAAAGATAAAACATTGATTTAAAAGATATATATTATTAATCACAAATATCACCCATTAAAATGGTGTTAAGGGAAACTAAATGCCTTAAACGACAAATTCCTACCACTTAGAATTTCATA
Organism: Cheirogaleus medius; assembly: GCA_008086735.1. NCBI lineage: Eukaryota > Metazoa > Chordata > Mammalia > Primates > Cheirogaleidae > Cheirogaleus > Cheirogaleus medius. The sequence continues at coordinate 2,053,283 of VBSM01002937.1, forward strand.
CATTAAAATTAAATGTTTAAGAAGCAAATTTATATCCCTGAAAATCTGGGGTAGAAGTGAATAAAATGTTAATGTTTCTATCTATAACACCTTCCACACAATAATGTGGCTCTGCTTTTCTTTTTTCTAATAATGTGTCTGTTAAATTTTTTTCCTGGGGAAAAAAAACCCATTAAGAACTAGAAGAATAAACATGGTTTCAACCATTCAATCTTATGATATACTCTTCAAAGATAGGTGATAGTCAAGAACCCTTATCCCTGGTCTCTTTATGTTGTTGTACTCTATACTAGGCCTTCTCTGTTTATAAGTTGCTATAGGTCTTTAAAGATTTTACCATTTGGTTTTGATTTCCACATCACACTTTTGATTTAAAGGCTCTGCCAGGTATATTGCAAGCCCAGCTGCCCATTCCAGTGTTGGGGTCCAAGTTGCTACTCAGCTGTCATAATTGATAGGTCTACCCCATCTCTGAGGACAGCGTGTGGTATTCTCCTTGGGAGTGGTGTTGAAAAATTAATTATGTTTGTCACCTCTTGATTGAATAATTCAGTATTCCTGAGACTTGGCCATATTTTCTGTGATGTGGGCACCTCGGTAGTTGAGTTGCTCCATTCTATGAGAGAGGTCATCCCTGGTAGTCGGCTATCAAAGCTCTTGTTCAACAAAAAGACACATTAAATACACTGCCTGGAAAGTTTTCATATGTGCTGGAGGAATGAAATGAGGTCCACTGGGAGTCCATTAGGACTCTGCCAATAGTTATATTCACTCATTCTTTCTCAATACCCGACACTCATGAACGACAAGAAAGCCTGCTTCTCAGGGCGGAGCAAGATGGCGGACGAGAAACACTGCCAGATAGAGCGTCTCTGC
>VBSM01002937.1:2058407-2080389 GCA_008086735.1 Cheirogaleus medius
CTTGAGGAAAAATAAATATAACACCCTGTCTTATTTTCGGGGAAACACGGTACTTGTCTTTAAACAAGATCATCGATTTATGCAATCCTACAGTGCACTACTCACACTGCATTCTAAATATTGGCTCCCCCTGAAGTGCAAGTCCAATGAATGTTAACGATGCCCTTAGAGTTGTTACATTGTAGCACAGCATTTATAAGTCCAAATAATAATCCCAAATACTTGTCTCAGTCCTTGCCCTGTTAATGCCAGGAAATACAATCCTAAGCTACTTTACCCTTCTCATATAATCTTGGAAATTCTTGTCACATAAATACTTAACATGTTACAAAAATCCATGATAGTTGTTATTTTTATGGTCTAAATAAACAATTGCTACCATAAACCTCTGCAAAACCTTCCTCATTATTTGCTATAGTCTGAATGTTTGTATTGAAATTCATATTGAAATTTAATCTCCAATTCATGGTGTTAAGAGGTGGAGCCTTTGAGGGGAAATCAGGTCATGATGGCTCTGCCCTCATGAATGGGATAAGTGCTCTTATCAAAGAGTCCCCAAAGAGCTTGTCTGTCTCTTCCACCATTTGGGTACACATAGAAAGTGCCATCTATGAGGAACGGACTCTCATTTAGACACCAGATCTACTGGCACCCTGATTTTGGACTTCCCAGCCTCCCAAACTATTAATATAAGCAATACATTTCTATTGTCTATTAATTACCCATTCTAAGGTATTTTGTTACAGCAGCAAGAACAAATTAAGACAACATTTCTTTAAGATCCAAGCTTATGTTTCTTGGTCTATATATTTATTATTCCCCCAAATAAAGCTAAGACCCACTGAGATTTTTAACCCATTGATCCGAAGTCTTGGGGGATAACTAAAGAACATCACAAAGAGCAGTGGGTGGTTTTCCATGAAATTGGCTCTGAGAAGAGGCTATTTGTACATCCCAAAGGTTCAAATCTAGCACTTAGAAGGCTGTCAAATACCTCAGCATCTACCAATGGGAAGCCCCAGCTTGGAATCTAGAACCAACTCTCTTAGGACCCAAAGGAAAAAAAAAATAGGTCATTCTCTACTCCTATCCAAGGCTTCTTTACTGCAGGAAGAATTCTCTTCTATGATGTTGACAGCCTCAGTTATAACAGCAGCTAACAAGGGAGGTAACAAAGCTTAATAGCAATATCCCTGGCTGGAAAGTCAATGATGGTAAATTATAAAAGACCTGCCATAGCAGAAACCTCCAATGGAAGCAAGTGAACAGAGACACAATTGTTTAGGCTCTAGTGTCAGAGAGCATGGGTTGAATCTCAGATCCATCACTTATTAACTATGTGATCATGGAGCAGTCACTGCAACTCCTCATGCCTCAATTTCTTCAAAACTAAACATGAGGGTGATATTAGCAACTGTCAATGAGCTTGGAGGTCAAACAAATTCGTTTTCAAATTCTAGCTCTGCTGTGAAGATTAGAAAGTCACTTGCTCTTTCTAAACCTCAGTGCTTTCATATCTAAAGTGGGATAATAAAAGATTATTTTATAGAGTGGTTGGGATTATCAGTGACATACTTCATGTAAAACCCCACAGTATCCAGCACTTGTTAGGAAATCTAGGACTGCTTATCTATCTATCTAATTTATCATCTATTCCAAATGCTTCATTGTTCAACTCCTAGTTTTTATTACAGTAATTTTTATAGAGATCATAGGGCCTGGTTTTTATTTTCTGACACTTTTAGATAGACGGCACCAACAGTGAAAGCCACAACAAAGATTCATGCTCAGGAACTTTCTAATCATTGAACACATGAATAAATTATCAGAGCATTCAGATTCCTCCTGTACTCTCAGCAGAAGTCTTCTCTCCTGCTTCCCAGAGAAAATAATGCCATCAGACAAGAACTCCTTCAACATCTCACTCACAAGTCTTCAGGCCGGCAGTGGGAGAGTGTGCCTTAAATTAAGCACAGAATTTCCCCTCTTCCTGCCTTCTCACAAACTTCTGCCATCAGTTGGCCCTCGTACTCCCTAATAACTTTAATTACTAACTGCACTGAATCGTCCCCATCAGTGGGAACTGTCACTTAGCTCTGTATTCTGTGTCTTCATGCTATGACTGGTATGGACGAGGAGTGGCTTGGTGAGCACTTGCAGTATGAATATATGAACCTGAATCTTACTCACTGGAAACTGACTTTCTCCATGAAGACAACCCAACTGCTGCTGATCTTCTCTCTTTATGAAGTTCTACGACATCCGACACCTGTGTGACCACATCATCCTAAATCAGAGCATGGCAATCTTTTCTTCAAACCCTCCAAAGCCTTCCTGTTTCATTCAGAGTAAATGCCAACACCCTGTCAATGGCCTCTGAAGCCCTGGAAAGGTGCTTGCACTAGCTCTTCCTTCTACCTAGAATGATCTTGTCCCACACACCTGCCCAGCTGCTTCCCCAATTGCCTCACCTCCTCCCAATTGTTTCTCTGCTCTAATGTCATCTCAGGGAGACCCACCACAGTATCACCACTGTCCCTATCCCTCCTTCCTATTTTATTTTTCATTGTAATGCTTATTACTATGTAGCTACCATCTCTTTTACGGATTTATTTATTGTCTCTCTCATACACACACACAAACATGAGCTTTATAGATATTTTTGCTCACTTCATTCCTTGCTTTAACTCAAGCCCTTAGACTAGTGCCTGACACATAGTTGGCACTATATATATATATATATATATATATATACACACACACACACATATATATATGTTGAGTGAAAGAATAACCATACAATTTATTTTTTATCTCATTAACTCATTTCACAAATATTTATTGAAAATTTACTATATATAAAGCACAGCACTAAGATTTGGGAAAGAGTAATGAACATGAACAACAAGGACCCTGACCTTATAAAAATCTACATTATCTTTAGTCATTGTATATTTTTCCTTTCACTATACATTGTAAGAGTCTGAAATTGTAACAGTTTTATTTCTTTTGCCCCAAAGTACCTTACTCAGAACAAAACATTCACATTTTTTATAATAATTGCCTATATGTATATATTTAGAGAAAATCATAAGCTTCATGATTATGCAAGGATTTTTTTGGTCCTAAAATCTTCAACAGTAAAAATATAAAATATCAGTGAACAGATTTTCAGAGGCTACAGCAGAAACATGGACACTAGTTAAGAGGCTATTGCAGTTGCCCAGGCAGAGTACACAATTGATTGCACTAAGAGGAGGTGGTTGAGAGGAGCTCATACATTACAATGAAACATGTAAGGATTTTATTAGAGAAAATACTGCCTGAGAGAAAGTATGGAGAGAGCCAGGGGAATCTGGGAGTGCTATCAGTCTACAAATCAAGTCTTACCTGGAGTGAAGGGGAGAAGGAAGGGAGGTTGGTAGAAGTGCCCTGAGCTGCCATGTAGTCTAGAAAAGTTCAGCCAAACTGTCAGGAAGACCTTGAGCTGGAGTCAGCTGTCAGAGCAGTTTTGTGTCTGGCAGGAATGGGCCTGATTTAGTTCATATGCATCCCTTATAATTTGCTGGGAGCATCCCATAGGAAGCATTGAACTCAGCATAAACTCATGCAAACGTAGAATTCTGGAGTACAGCTATTCCATTCTTTGGAGATAATTATACTACATTTTTAGATACAGTGTCTGGCTTGCTACTGAATCCTTCTGCATACTGAACACTGGATCACAGGCCACCAAACTGTCATGTGATATGAGCTTCCCATCGTAAGTTGGATTCTGTGTGACCTGCCAAGCCATAAGGAGGGGCATGCATCACTGCTCTTCATCATCAAGAAGCAGCATATATGATATCAGGCATGAGCAGACCCTGAGGGCAAAAATAAGTTACATGAGAAATAGCCCAGATTGTCATGGCTCCTACTCTTGCTGCATTGCTTCCTCTCAACCCCACACACGACCTCATGAGGAAGTTACTGTAACCAAATGACTGAGGAATAAAAGCATCAGATTTAGTTTCCAGAAGGTTCTGCAGGGTATGCTGGCCTACCCTACAGTGAACAACGGCAGCATCACAGCCTCACTCAGTAGTAACCTGCAAGGACAGTTGTGATGGGAAACCCTTTTGGGCTCAGAACTATAAGCAGTGCAGCTCTTTGTTATTTGCCTGGAAGAAGAGCTACCCAGAGGTACAGATCCATAATGATTCTTACACAAGTGGCTAACAGTTTGGCCGGATGGTCAAGAACTTGGAAAGGGCATTATTAGAAAAATGGTGGCAATATTGCCTGGTATATCCATACAATGTAGTACGTTTCAGAAATGAAAAAAAAAAAAAAACCTTCTAACTCTGCAATAGCATAGATAAATATCAAAATCTTTATTCTAAGAAAATCAGGCAAGCAAAATCAAATGGTGACATATTTAATTATTCCATTTGCAGAACATTACAGGAAAGGCAAAGTTTAGAAATAGAAAAGTGATCAGTTCACACAAGAGGCTGTATAGGAAAGAGCTCTCTACAAAGGGACATGAGAGAATCTGGGGGTAGGGAGTGGTGGAATTATTCTATATCTTGATTTTGGTAGAAGTTAACAACTATATATGCTTGTTAAAAATAGCAAACTGCATGGTAAAATGGGCAAATTTTACTGAGGAAAGAATTTAACTGAATGAAAGAAAAGCCAACTGAATGACCATATTAATATCTGAAAAAGTAGATGTTACACAGAGATTATTACAACAAAGGAAAAAATTCATGAGGTAAGTTTCAATTAATCAAGAAAACATAATAATCTTATATGTAAAACAGGCTAATAACAGAGCTTCAACACACATGAAGCAAAAGCTGATAAAACTAAAAGAAGAAATAAAAACATTCACAGCTATAGTTGAAAATTTCAGTATTCCTTTCTTGGCAACTGATTTATGAGAAGTTGGAAAAAATCAGCTAAGTATATATAAAAGAATTGAACAATGATTGTCAGGTTTATCTAATTGAAATTTATACAATACTATACCCAACAACAAGAGAATATATATTTATTATTTTCAAGTGCACATAGAATATACATCAAATAGATCAAATTCTAGGCCATTCCAAATAAATAAAATAAAATTCTAGATGAATTTAAAAAATTTTAAATATGCAGAGTTTATTCTTAGACCACGATGGAAATAAACTAAAAATTAATAATAGAATGATACCTGGAAAATCACTAAATAATTAAAACTTGAAAAACACACATCAAAATAAGCCATGGCTCAAAATAGAAGTCACAATGAAAATTAGAAAATATTTTGGACCAGATGAAATAAAGAAATGTCATTTAAAAATTGTTGTGTGCAAGCAAAGCAGTACTTAGAAGAAAATTTATAAACTTGAATGCTTAAAATCAATGATCTAAGTGTCTACCTTGAGAAACCAGGAAAATAGAATCAAATTAAAGTCAATGTAAGAAGAAAAAAGGAAAATAAAGATAAGAACAAATAAATGAAATATGAAACAGAAAAAAGAACTGAGAAAGAATTAATGAAACCAATGACTTGTTTTTTGATGAGATCAATAAAATTAATCAAACCTCTAGTCAGATTGATTAGGAAAAGAAAGAGAAGATACAATTAACTGATGTCAGAAATGAAAAAGGGGACATCAAATCCTTCAGACTTTCAGAAGATAATAAGGGAATATTGTACAAAATTTTATACAAATAAATTTTATTTGTATAAACTTAAAGAATCGACTGATTTCTTTAACAAAGTACAAACAACCAAAGCTCAGTCAAGGAAAAATAGACAATGTGAGTAACCACACATCTATTAGAAAAAAATGAATTCATAATTTAAAATCTTCTAACAAAGAAAACTTTAGGTTTAACTGGTAAATTTTAGCAAATTTCAAAATAAGACATAATGCCATTTTTATACAAATGCTTCCAGAAAATTGAAGAGGGCCAGTATTATTCCAATACAAAAACTAGATAGACATACAAGAAAGAAAGAAACCAATATTTCTCATAGATACAAATGCAAAAATCTTTAACATCATCATCAAAATGTTATTTTTTAAATAATAAAATCCAACATTTCCTAAAACTATACTATTTAATGGCTGTGATGGTTAATTTTATGTGTCATCTTAACTGGTCCACAGGATGCCCAGATATCTGATTAAACATTATTTTGGGATGAGGGTATTTCCAAAGGAGATTAATATTGGAATTGGTAGACTGAGTAAAGTAGATTTCCCTCCCCAGTATAAATGGTCATGATCCGTCCTGTTGAGGACTCGAATCAAAGAAAAGGGTGGAGTAAGTTCAAACTCTCTCTCTGGTTTCTGCCTGACAGCTTAAACAGAGACATCAGTCTTCTGCCTTTATACTACCAGCCCTCTTGTTCTCAAAATTACACCACCAGTACCCTGGTTCTTGTGCTTCTGGACAGTAGATTAAGGGACTTTTTTGCCAATGTAATCACATAAGCCAATTCCTTCTAATAATATAGTATATATGTATGTGTGTATGTTTGTGTATATGTATGCATGTATATGTGTGTGTGTGTGTGTGTGTGTGTGTATTGGAGGGGGGAGTGTGTATATAACCTATTGGTTCTTTTTCTCTGGAGAACAATGACCAATATAGTGACCAAGTGGGCTTCAATCCAGGAAGGTTGGTTTATCATTTAAAACCTTAGGCAATTCTCCATGTTAACAAAATAAAAAATAAAACAACATGGTTACCTCAAAGATACAGAAAACTCATTTGAAAAAATTTAATACCCATTGAAGATATTTTTAAAAGACACTGAAGTAATACATGTATATAATTAAACTTTCTTGACTTTAAAAATGTCATCTATGAAAAACCTACAGCTAGCATTATATTTAATGTTGAGAGACTGAATGCTTTCTCCTCAACATCAGGAATAAGACAATCTGTTCTTATCATGTCTATTCAACATTGTACTGGACAATCTGGCTACTGAAATGAGGCAAAGCAAAAATTCCAGATTGGAGAGATGTAGTAAAACTATCTTTATTCACAGATGATATTTTCATCTACTTAGAAAATCTTTTTTAAAAACTCTCTTTTTAAAAAAGACTATTTAGATTTAATAATGTCATTTAGCAAGGTCAGGATATAAAAATCAATGGTATTTTACATAGTAACAATGAACAAGTAAAAATGAAATTTAAAAACCAATAACAGTTATGACAGCATCAAAAACATTTAATACCTAAAAGTAAATAGAACAAAAATTTTTCAAAAACTCCACATTGGAAACTATAAAACATTATTAAGGAAATTAAAGACCTTAGTAAATGGTGGTTTATTACCATGTTTGTGGATTAGAAGATTCAAAATTATTAAGATGTTGGTTTTCTTGAATTTGCTTTATTTATGCAATATAACCCATGCCATGGATTATACACACACACACACACACAATGGAATATTATTCAGCCTTTAAAAACTAGGAGATCCTGCCCCTACCATTTATAACAACATGGATGAACTTGGAGGACAATATGCTAAATGAAATAAGCCAGACACAGAAAGAAAAATATTTCATGACCTCACTTATACGTGGAATCTTAAAAAGGTGAATAAATACAGACAGTAGAATGGCGATTACCAGCGGTGAGGAGGTTAGGAAAATGGAGAAATGTTGGTCAGAGTACAAAGAAACAGTTATGTAGAATGACTAAGTATAGAGGTCTAACATACAGCATGATGACTATAATTAACAATACCATCTTATACACTGGAAATTTATGAAAAGAGTAGATTTCAAGTGTTCTCACTACAAAAAAGCAACTATGTGAGTAGTGAAGAGATGAATATGTTAATTTGATTGACTGTAGAATCATTTCACTATATATGTATATCAAAACATTATGTTGTACACCTTAAATATATACAATTTTTATTTTTAAAAAAACCATTAGATTTGGAGAACATGGATATCATTCTTGACTCCCCAAGAACAATTTCAGTGGTGCTATGGGAACTAAAGTGTGATTGGAATGGGTTAAAGAGTCTATGGATGAAGACAATTGGATACAAGGAATGTGGATAATATTTTTGATGAGTTTTGCTATAAAGCAGAACAGAAAAATGGAACAGAACAAACTGGATGGGAAATGGGAGGTCAAGGCACTTTCTTATCATTAAAAAAGCATTGTAATATTATACACTGATTCAGTTAGAATGGGATTTTAAAGATGTATGAGGGTGGAGGATGGGACACTGTCAGGAGCAGCATCCTTTGAAAATTGCAGAATATGACCCTGGTCACATGATGGTTTTTTCCACTTGTTGTACTTCTCTGGTTACACCTTGTTTCAGTTGCAAGAACATAAGACTCTCGTTGCTGTTGACTTAATTAATCTTAAAATCTCAACTTCTCAAATCCTATATAGCATGTTTTCAATTTTGTAACCTTCTAAATAATGTGTTTAACTGATGGATTTTTCCTGGCATACTATTAGTCCTAGGGTTCATGGTTGTCTTACAAATAGGAATGATGTACACTGCTTCTATTCCAACAAGTGCCCTGGTGCCATAAGAACATGTTAGAATACAAAGACCCCTGAATTATCAAGTAGGAATAAAGTCATCCTTCGGTATCCATGGGGGATGGCTTCCAGGAGCCTGCAGATACCAAAATCTGCAGATGTTCAAGTCCCTGATATAAAATGGCACAATATTTGTATATAACCTATGCACATCCTCCCATATATTTTAATTCATCTCTAGATTAATTATAATTCCTAATATAAGTTCCATGTAAATAGCCTTTATATTTTATTGTTTATGAAATACATAAAAAGTCTACACATGTTCAGTACAGATACATTTTACAGACATTTTCAATCTGTGAAAATTTCTAATAGAAAAATCCAGTTAGACGGTGTTCCAGCTCTTTTAGAATGCAGGTTTTCCGGTCCTCACCGGAAGACCCCCCAAAAAAGAAAAGAAAATCTAGTTAGAGTTTTCTCCAGATCTATCCATAAGAAATAAATATAAGTATAGAATAAATTAACATTTTTAATAAATTACAGCAAGATAGATTCAGTTTTAAAACCACCTAAGTATTTTAGATCTATAGAGCAACATGAACATTGAATATTGCTATCAAAATACAAAATAGTTGTTTTGTACTTACTTTTCCCTGCAAAAGTGAAATAAATAATGCATTATTTCTGTTCTCCCTTTCTCTCTCTCTTTGTTTTCTTTTCCTGTTAATGGAGTGTTAATTTTATCACATTCTACTTATATAGTATGTTTTAACATTTTTCACACTTTGATAAGTACTTTGGTGAAAAAGCAGTGAGCAATGTGCTCAACTTAACATTGCTAAAAATTACCTTAACATTTATATTAATATTTCCTGGATATGTTTTTGAATAGGTAACCTCTATCTTGTCTCATATATTTTTGCTCACATTTTCTAGGGTTTATTATTCATATTTGCCTGTAAAGACTAAAAACCAGCACTTATCTATGCACAATAACAATTGGAGAATTACTACAGGGGTAGCCCTAGGTTCATTCTCAAACGAAGTTTATTTGATTTCATGTTACTGCCTTCATGTAAGTTGGCATTGGAAGCTGAGTAGCTTATGACTTGTACATGCATTGATCCTCCTATTCTTAAAGCTAATTGTTTTGAAATTAGAAAGAAATGTTCATGATAAGAAGCCTTCATGATAACTATGAAGGCAAACTACTACATGAAGAAGATAAGGTTCAGCACATCTAGAGTATATTCCTTATAGACACTTTCTGGGTGGTGAGCCTTAGGGGGACATTTTTACTTTGGGATGTTAAAACCAGGAACAGACACTTCAGCATGACTTTTTCACGTCTTTTTTTAATTTGAAAGTTTGTGCCTTCAGCTTCATTGCAGATGACACAGTGAGGAGTGGTCCCAGGTTTTAAGCTGTATCCTGACAATGGCATTGTCATATAATAATCATTGGGTCCAAATTATACTTATTTTGCTTCTTATAGATCCTTTCTGTAAAATATTTTGCTAGAAATCATAACACACTTCTTATTGTAAAACAGTAGTTTGTATTCAGCAAACGTATTTTAAAAATTGATATAATTCAGTAAAGCTGAATTTTCTTTGACACCCATATGTGTTAACCACACACAAATGATGGAATTTATTTTCATTAGGAGACCCCTACAATTCCTATTTTTCTCATGTTCTTGGTTTTTTTTTAACCTCAAGATATAGAATTTGACTCCAAAGATATGGCATTATCTCTAATTTAAATTTAAAGTGATATATAATTAGAATTGTGTTTGCCTTATAAAGTTATATTCTTGGCAACAGGAACCAGGGAGTTGGCTGGTGGAAAGAAATAACAAATTCTTCCTTCCCTTGTTTTGTCCTAATTCCTTCCTTCCTCTGTCAAAAATCACAATGCACCCTTCAAAGAGAACACATCATGAGTCAGAGAGATCCTGACTCTCTGGCTTTCATTCTGTGTACACTGGTATTGGCAAATGACACAGTTCAATGCTAGCGCCCTGCCTGCTTATCTATTGACCTAATTGACAGTGCCCATGACATGTGTCAGGGCAACTTCTCTTGGCGTAGTTCACAGATTTGAGCAAATTGGAAAGGGTAAGAAAGGGAAGACCTAATCACCCCTGCTCCTTTATCTCCAGAAGAATAAAGTGCTAGCTTGACTGTATGGGGATCATGCCAAAAACTCAAGAAGAAATCATTTGCAAGACACATATATGCAAGAAGGACATGCTTCCCAGGGAAGACAATAGAAGCATGTTAGTAAGGGCCACCAATGTGGTCTCAGGATCAGGATACAGCTGTGTGACAATCAACAAAGGAATTTTCAAAGAGTTCCTGGACAGCGATGACTCAAATTATTCATCTAGAGGCAGGTGCACTAAAAAGGAGGAACCCTGTTAACTCCTAATATGGAGAATAAATATAAGGGTCTAAGAGAATGAGAATGAGAGAATTACAGAAAGCAAGCTCAGAGATGCATGGCAAGGCTGATAAATTAGTAATATAGCCTCAGGCTTTTTGCCAAGAAAACTGCCAACACCATGGCTCAAATTGTCATGAGACATGTTTAGTAGCATGTCAAAAAAAAGTTAAATTTCACCCCCCTTATCTAGCAGAGAAGAAAAATAAATATATTTTAAAAATGCCCCATTGTGATCTAACCCATAGGTTATATGAGACTTGCTATTTTTCACACACCATATATTTCTCAGTATACTACACTAAGCATTTTCTGGGTCATAAAGATTGAGAATTTAATTAACTAAAAAAATCCTATTAATCAATCCCTCTTTGAAAGGGGTCATGGAATGTCCCCCAATTAAAAAAAGAGGAGCCCAGATTAGTCCGTTGTCACTTTTGCATTCCTTGACACACATTTTCCAATAGCAAGACAGACACGAGTCAGTCTAACTGGGAACTGCAGTAGGATAACACCTCGTGAACACTGTAGGTATTAATGGTTCCTGTCAGTTTAAACTCTGCAAATACTGTGCCTGTTTCATAGAGATAATGATTTGATTACACTCCCCCTAATTTCCATTACAGGCATTTTACAAACTATTCATTTCTTCATTTATTTGACTAATATTTATTGTTTATCATGTGCCAGGCCTTCTGAGAGACCTTTGTTTATTGCTACTCATGGTAAACTTTGGAAGAATGTAAACTGCACATAAACCTAAAACTTTTCAATTTTTTGAATAATGTAGAGCTGCCGAATTAATTCACCTTTAGGATAAACATCCTAAGGATGATTATTGTTTTCTTTCCTTTTTAAATCTCTTTCTTCTATCTTAAATTATAAGCCTTTGGGAGGCAAGTATTGAATCCAGTTTATTCTCATTTTTTTTCTCCTAGATATCACCCCACATAGAAGGCCTTCAATGTTTCCTACAGATGTTGATGCAAATACAAATGGAAAAATACTCAAAATATTGTCATTTATTAGAGCAAAATGCAAAATGTTATTTATAGAGTATAATTAGGTTTTTAAAAATCTACTATTTAGTGTCAGCTATTTCATTCATTTATCCATCCTTCCATTTATTTCTTCAACACTTTTTACTGAGATCCTACTATGACACCAAATGCTGAGGATAAAACAGTAAATAAAACAAACATGGGCTCTGCGATCTGAATGGGACTGCGCTTTTCTAAAGTAGAAAGTAAACAAACAGACATACAAACAATCACATGCTGTGATAAGTGCCCAGAAAGACACTAAAGAGGCAACACTACAGAGAATGATGAGAAGGGGTTACCTTAGTTTAGACATGGAAGTCCTCTCTGAAGAGGTGATCTTTATCTAAGAACTGATGGAATTAGAGAATGTTAGCGATTTTTCCAAGTGCAAAGGCTCTAAGCAGAGGAAGAACTTAGAGATGCCTCGTGTATTGAGTTGGATATTGTGCCCACAAAATTCATGTCTGCCTAGAACCTCAGAATGTGCCCTTATTTGGAAACAGGGTCTTTGCAGATATCATCATTTTAAAATTAGGTCATACTAGATTAGGGTAGTGCCTAATCCAATGACCAGCATCCTTACAAGGAGAAGGAAATTTGGACATAGATCCATGGGGAAGAAAACATCTGATAATGGAGGCAGAGACTGGAGGTCATTGCCACAAGCAAAAGAACATAGGAGCCATCAGTAGCTGAAAGACTCAAAGAAGAGTCTCCCCAGACCCTTTCGAGGGATCCTGGCCCTATCAACATCTTGATTTGGGACCTCCAGACTCTTAAATTGTGAGAAGATAAATTTCTATTGTTTTAAGCCGTCCAGTTTGCAGTAATTTGTTACAATAGCCCAAGGGCACTGATACACCCGTGAAATCTCAGAGGCTAGAACAAACCAGTGAGAGAACTTTTCTCTGCTGAGGCTCCTAATCTGGGTGATGACAATTCCTTGCATCCTTCAGTAAAATTCAACGAGAAAGCAAAAACTGCAGTTGAGAATACAGAAAACGAAGAAAATAGGTTTTTGTTAAGAGTGATTCTATCTGCCTTTGGGCAAAAGTTTTAAAAGTCATAAATAGGTAGTCTTGCATCTTTCTGGATCAAAAAAAACAAATATTCTGTCCTAAACTGAAGGGTATGGAAGCAGAGATAGGGAGGCTGAGAATGAAATGAGAGGAGAGCTGGGAGGAGATGTTCCCCAATCTCTCCAGTCTTTTTTAAGAACATTCTGCTCATCACTCCTGCTCGTCCATGGTGACAATTGTGCCCAGTGTAAAGGCCATTGCTGAGATGCAGCAACAGGTTGTGTCCTCTCCCCAGCAGGGTTTCAACCGACCCAAGAGATCAGCCAATGGAGGACATTAATCTAAGCAATTGTGGTTTGGCAAGAGAGCACTGAGTCCAGTTTCTAAGAGATGGATTATCCCAAACCGTGTTATAAATTTAAGGACAATAATGTGACAAGATCTAATTTTGGTTATTAGCGTTTCAGTTAACAACAAAAAAAAAAATTGACTAAAACCCTCAGATAGACCCCAAGTCTGGAAAACAAAGACGTATAATTAAAACACTGAGGTGCTCCTTAGATTTCCAAATTTGCACCCATAGAGGCATCTTCCCAGTACCTATCTCTGATGTGGTCACAGAGAGTAATAAAAAATTGACAAGGCAAACTGGGAGAATTCATATTGGTAAATTTTTGTTGTCTCACATTAGCAGAATATGCTATATTCTATTGAGTTGTGAATTTTAAAAGGTGAGTTTTCTTTGAATGTGTCTATTTTCCTTCTATCAGATATCTGGGTGGTTGGGCAGTGTTTGCCTTGAGCACTTTTCCAAGGTCTCCAGACTATTAGGAGCTATGTTGAATCTGATCAAGATGAGTGAACAGCACATTGAGTTCTTAGACTTGGAGTTGGATCACCCTGGATATGGCTTTGGTTTTCTCTTGCTTGGGAAGGAATAAATATAAGGTCTCTTGTGGATGGCAAAGTTGCATAAAATTAGATGAAAATAATTTGAAATTCTATATATCGAAAGAAGACTTTATCAGGATCATAAATAGCCAGGAGTTAAATCATATTACATATGTATTGTTTTTCCTTCCCACTATCTATTGCCACTTCTCTGGTTCTTTATGTATCATAGAGTCATTTATTCCCCATTTTAGCCCATGCCATTTGGGGTGGTACTTACCCTAGACTCAGGCATAAAGAACAACTGTGTCTAGTTCAGAGATGGAAAGGATCGTTAAAATCCAATAAGCATGAGCTTCAAGTTTGTTTATAACAGTCTACTCGCTTAGCAACTTCCTGTCCCACCTTTTCCTGGGAAATTCCTAATCTTTCAAAACCAAGTTTGAATTAGTGGTTTCAAAATTACTCCTACCACTCTCAGGGGGCAATACTGTCTCCAGTAGTTCTTCATACATAAAGCTCCCAGGGCCACTGCCCTGTGCCCTGAGAAATCAGCTCTGCAACTCTGTGAAAACTGATTGGCAGGAACTCATGGGAGACCCAAAGGTAGTGAAATACAACAAGGGTAAACAAACATTTTTGCAGTAAGAACAATAATAAACATAAACAAAACAAAGGTATATTTCTTCTTTTCTTTTATAACCCTTCTTCAAATCTCAAAAGAGTAAAAAAATGAATCTAGCAAAACTCAGATTGATCCAAATTAATTTTACTCCATAGGAATGTAAGTCTAAGTTCAATTAAGCAAGTGGTTTTAGGACTCTCTGTGCTGTGGGTCACTGGAGAAAAATCATTCACAATGAGGAATAAAAGGAAATCCCTGACTTCAGGTTGGTCTGGAATTTTAAAACTAAATTCCCAGGAAACTCAGCACTGTGTTCTTACTGGACTATTTACTGAGTCAATGTAGCTGGTTAATATTTTCATTAGGAAGGAGAAATTCAATACAAAAAAATCTCCCCGGAGACTTTTATTGAAACGAGGTGGACAAAGTTAGATCACAATCCACAGGAGCACAGAGGAGGGCTACCCAAATCAGCCTGAGGTTTTCAGAAAGTGTTCTAGGATGGGAAAACTTCTCATGCACTGAGTTCTTTAGGGTAGGCAAACATGATGTTGGATGGGGGGAAGATCACTTCATACTAAGAAAATAGAAAGCACAGAATGGTGGCATGAACAGCCTGGCATTTTTGACAAGCCACAAGTCATTTGGTAAGAAGTACTCAAAAGATAAATAAGACTTGGCTACGAAAAACGTGGAGGAAAGAGTATTGTAGGCAGAAAAAATAGAGTGTGAGAAGTCTCTGGGGAAAGAAGCAACCAGGAACATTTAAAAGCTGAAAAAGGCCTTTGTGGTTGGAGCACATGGAGAAGGAGGAAAGAGAATCGAGGCCAGGGGAAAGCAAGGAGGGGTTCGCCCACTCAGGGTATTGTGGGCATGTTCAAGATGGTATTCTGTCTTTACTGCTCGAAGAAGTTATTAGTGCTTTACAGAGGAATGATATGTTTCATTATTTCAAAATATTATGGGAGTACAAATGCTTTTGGCTACATGGATCGCCTGTGTCATGCTTGAGTAGGGTTATAAGTGTGCCCATCACCCAGATAACGTTCATTGTACCCATCAGGTAGACTTTTGCCCATCCCCTCCACCCCCTTCTCCCTGCCGGACCTCCACTGAATTTCATCTCCCTCTGTGCACATGTGTGCTCATTGGTTAGTTACAATTTAATAGTAAGAACATGTGGTGTTTGTGTTTCCATTCTTTAGATACCTCACTTAGGATAATGGTCTCCAGTTCCATTCAGATTGTTGCAAAAGGCATTAAACCATCCACCTTCATGGCTGAGTAATATTCCATGGTATACATATCCCACATTTTGTTAATCCACTCATGACTTGATGGGCATTTGGATTGATTCTACATCTTTGCAATTGTGAATTGTGCTGCAGTAAACATTTGAGTGCAGGTGTCTTTTTGATAAAATGATTTCTTTACCTTTAGGTAAATACTTAGTAGTGGGATTGCTGGATTGAATGGTAGGTCTAATTTTCATTCTCTGAGGAATCTCTATACTGTCTTCCATAGAGGTTGTAATTTGCAGTCCCACCAACAGTTTATAAGCATTTATTTCTCTCTGCATGCACACCAGCATCTATTGTTTTTAGACTTGTAATAAAAGCCATTATCACTGGGGTAAGGTGGTATTTCATTGCAGTTTTAATTTGTATTTCCCTGATGATTAGTGATGTTGAGCATTTTTTCATATGTTTGCCGACCATTTGTCTCTCTTCTTTTCAAAGCTTCTGTTCATATCATTGCCCACTTTTTAATGGATTTATTTGTTTTTTTCTTGCTGGCAGGCTGGTGCTTTGTCCTCAAGAAGTTTCCAGTTCCCTGGCAGAAGCAGCATTTGGGTTCATGAGGGTAGAAAGGCTCTCCATCAGCTCTGGAGCCAGCTGACTGCCAGAGATGTAGGGGAGGGAGAAACACACTGCTCCACCTGCCCTTTCTGCTGGACTCCAAGCCACTCAGGGATTGTCCTCTGATGATATCTTGTCCCTTCTTGTTCTGCTCCCAAACTTCCTCCTATGGAATCCCTTCTAGGTTTTGCCACTTTTCCCTTGGAATTACATCAATCTATAATTGTTTGTTTGGTTTTTCTTTTTAATCTAAAACTTTTCCTTCTTTCTGAGATGATCTGGCAGCTGTTGTCTCTGGTCAGCCATCCTGTATTTCCCGGAATGATATTTTTAAATAATTACACTGGATCACATGTGGAGAATGGATTACGACGTGGCAAGAATGACCACAGAGAGAACAATCGCAAGACATTTCACTTGCCCAGGCAAGATATGGTAGTGATTTGGGCCACATTGGTGTTCTAGTGATTGAAGAAAGAGCAATGAACATGAATGATAAAACTTAAGAAAGCTAGGGTGATGATCTGGATAAAAAGGATCGATTTATTCTCTAGCCATGGAAAAAAGTGGAGAATTTTAAGATGTTAAACAGGAATATAACTTTATCTGACTGTTCCACAACAACAACATGGAAGACTGGAAGAAGAAAGGCCATCTGGAATAAATGAAATTGATCAATGAGAAAGAGAAAGAGGATATGACAGAAAATCTATTGGTGGGGACGGAGCAAGATGGCAGATGAGAAAAACCACCAGCCAGAGTGTCTCTGCAAAAAAGACAGAATTTAGAAGAAAGTAGAAGAAATAAGCAAGCAGACAAGCATACATCGGACAAGGGTCGGAAGGAGGGGTACCTGAGACTACGGGAGACTCCACCCGAGGAGGTTGCAGAGGAGAACTGGAAGAAGAGAGCTCCCGAGAAGCTTGGAGACCAGCAACAAGGGTAGGTGGAGCAGTTAACTTTCCCCTTCCTTGCATCTTGGACTGCTGGGGACTCCCCAGCAGTTGGAGAGACCTGCGGACATCATCCCAGAGACAGCTGCTGCCAGTGAGCAGTAAGCCTGTTGCGGACGCAGCACCAAGCTCTCAACTCCCTCGGGGCACCTCCCTGTGCACAGACCTGAGCCGCTCGGCAGGCGCCATATTGCTACATTTGCCCCTCTCCCTTCCCTATCTGTGGCTGCCAAGAGAAACAATATAGCCACCAGCTGGAGGCATCTCCAGGGAACAGGACCTTTCCTTTTGGGGCCCTACAGCTGGCTGAGGGGAACTCAGATGGTGAGCTCCCTACCTGCCAGCCCTCCTAGGTGCTGCTGGCCTGGTAACTCCAGGAGAACGGGGCAGATCCTTAAGCTGAGAGACATCAACCCAGCTTGGGCACCCCATGGGTGAGTTAGGACAGGAACTCCTCTCCCTGGTGGGGTCAGGAATAGAATTCCAGGGCCCAGAGGTCAGACCTGCAGACCAGATCCTGCGCACCCACGTCTCGCACTGCCCCAAGGCACAGAAGAGATATTCGTGAACTAGCCTACTAAGGGGTGTGCCTTCAGGGGTGGATCAGCGTGCTTTAGGGCAACCCTCCTCCCATGGGAAGGCTGTGTGCCCAGCCCAGGCTGTGATCCTGCGCAGGGAACCTCCTGGCCTGCTGGTCCGGCCTGCTGGCTGAGGCCCAGGAGAAGCCGCGGAGTTGGGGAGGGTGGAAAGGAGCGAGGCCTGCTCCAGACTGCAAGTCTCAGACAGCCCAACCCCCCCACGCAGACTTTCTGGCTGAGTGGGGCCATTCCAGCCCCTCCCTGACAGCTTTGCCCAGAAGCAGAGAACAGACCTTTGACCCCTGCTAATACCATTTGTGGAGCCTGAGGGGAGGCTTACCCAACCCAGCTCTGCCCAGACTCACTCCCAGAACAGCTCTCACTGAGGTGGAGAATAAGGACACACCTGGAAGTCCCAGGGCCTCACCCACCACCTGAGGCACCAGAGTGCCTCTCCAGAGGAACAAGAACTGGTAACAGGACCCAAAAACAACACTGTAGCCTGCTCCTCTGGCCAAGCGCCACCTACTGACAGGAAGGACATTCTACACACACTTTAACTGCATCTACTAACTCATCATACAGGGTGTGGTCGAATCTCACCCACAGATACCACCTACTGGCCCAGAGACTAAACAGGGTGTGTCATTATCCAAACGAAAGCCTAAAGGTCAGAAGCAACAACTGATTCAGATGGGAAGAAATCAGTGGAAGAACTCTGGAAGTATAAAGACTCAAACGGAAAGCACACCCCCAAAGAGGAACACCAGCACTTTAGAAATGGACATCAACCAAAATGAGAACACTAAAATGACAGAAGAATTTCAAACATAGATTGTAAGAAAATTCAATGACTTGCAAGAAAAAATGGATAACCAACACAAAGAAACCACAAAGAAAATCCAGGACGTGGAAGAAAAATTCACTAAAGAAATTGAAATAATAAAGAAAAATCAAACCAAACTCCTAGAAATGAAGAATCTATTCAGGGACCTACAAAACACAGTGAAAAGCCTCAAAAACAGGGTATTTCAAACAGAAGAAAGAATCTCAGAGATTGAAGATAACACCTTCCAATTAAATAAGTCAGTCACAGAAATAGAGCAAAGAAATAAGAGAAAAGAGCAAAGCCTATAAGAAATGTAGGATTATGTGAAGAAACTTAATGTGAGGGTTATAGGGATTCCAGAAGGGAAGAAGAAAACATGCAAGGGTTGGATAAGCTATTTGAAGATATAATAGAGGAAAACTTCCCAGGCCTTGCTAAAAATCTAGATATCCAAGTACAAGAAGCACAAAGCACCCCTGGGAGATTCAGTGCAAACAGGAAGACACCACGACATGCAGTCATCAGACTGACCAAAATATCAACTCAAGAGGCCCTTCTACAAGCTGTAAGATGAAAGAAGCAAGTAACATAAAAAGGAAAGCCAATCCGAATAACACCAGACTTCTCTACTGAAACCTTACAAGCAAGGAGAGACTGGGGCACATTTCTGACTCTTCTGAAAAAGAATAATGCCCAGCCTAGAATCTTGTACCCTGCAAAACTAAGTTCTGTATATGAAGGAGAAATCAAGACATTCTCATATAAGCAAGGGAATTCACTGAGGGAATTCACCAAGACAAGACCAGCCCTCCAAGAAGTACTCAAAACAGTGTTACCCACAGATCAGCACAATAAACACTCAGGAATGTAAATCCACTCAAAAGCTAAAGATCAAAGGCCAGATACCACAACAGCTCAAGAGAGAAAACAAAGCAACAAAGTTCAACCCATCAGAATGAACAGAAATCTGCCCCACCTATCAGTTCTCTCCGTAAATGTGAATGGCTTGAACTCCCCACTCAAGAGACATAGGCTGGCTGAATGGATTAAAAAAAAATACAAGCCAAGTATCTGCTGCCTTCAGGAAACACACCTAACCTGCAGGAGGCATTTAGATTAAAGGTAAAGGGGTGGAGAACAATATTTCAAGCAAATAGAACCAAAAGAAGGCTGGCATGGTGGTTTTAATTTCATATAACTTAGTTTTTAAATCAACAAAAGTAATAAAAGACAAAGAAGGTCACTATATAATGGTGAAGGGTACAGTTCAACAAGAAGACATAACAATTCTAAATATGCATGCATCCAACTTAGGTGCACCTAGATTCATAAAGCAAACTCTACTTGATCTAAACAAATGGATAAACAACAACACCATAATAGCCAGAGACTTTAACACCCTGCTGACAGCACAGGACAGATGCTCCAAACAGAAAGTTAACAAAGAAAGAATGGACTTAAAGAAAACTCTAGAACAAATGGGCCTCACTGACATTTACAGGACATTCTACCCAAAAACCACTGAATATACATTCTTCTCATCAGCTCATGGGACATTCTCTAAGATTTACCATATTCTAGGACACAAAACATGTCTCAAAAAATTTTCAAAAAAAATAGAAATTACACCATGTATCTTTTCAGATCACAGTGCAATAAAAGTAGAAATCAACCCTAACAGGAACTCTCATTTCTACACAAAGTCATGGAAACTAAACAACCTTCTGCTGAATGATCACTTCAGAAATGAGGAAATAAAGATGGAAATCAAAAGATTCTTTGAACTAAATGACAAAGGAGACACAAGTTATCAAAACCTGTGGTACACACCTAAAGCAGTCCTAAGAGGAAAGTTTATTTCCATAAATTCCTATATCCAAAAGTCAAAAAGATCATAAATAGACAACCTAATGAATCAACTCAAAGAACTGGAAAAAGAAGAACAGACTGACCCCAAACCCCACAGAAGAAGTGAAATAATTAAGATCAAATCAGAGCTAAATGAAATTGACAACAGGGAAACTATATGGAAGATTAATAAAACAAAAGGTGGTTCTTTGAAAAAATAAACTAAATTGACATGCCTTGGATGAGACTTACAAAAAGCAGAATAGAAAAATCTCTAATAAGTTCCATCACGAACAAAAAAGGAGAAATTACAACTGATGCCACAGATTTATAAGATATAATTTATGAATACTACAAAAACTCTATGCACACAAACTGAAAAATGGGGAGGAAATGGACAATTTCTTAGAAATGCACAGCCTCCCTAGGCTCAACCAGGAAGAAATAGAATTCCTGAACAGACCAATATCAAGTACTGAAATAGAAACAGCAATTAAAAACCTTCCTAAAAAGAAAAGTCTTGGACCAGATGGTTTCACACCCGAATTTACCACACCTACAAAGAAGAACTGATGCCTATCCTGCACAAATTATTCCACAACATCGAGAAAGATGGAATCCTCCCCAATACATTTTACGGAGCAAACATAACCCTGATACCAAAACCAGGAAAGGATGCAAAAAAAAAAGAAAATTACAGACCAATATCCCTTATGAATATAGATGCAAAAATTCTCAACAAAATTCTACTAATAAAATCCAGGTGCTTATCAAGAAAATAATCCATCACAACCAAGTGGGCTTCATCCCAGGACGCAGGGATTGTTCAACATACGCAAATCTATAATTGTAATTCACCATATAAACAGAAGCAAAAACAAAGACCATATGTCCTCTCAATAGATGCAGAAAAAGCATTTGACAAAATTCAACACCCTTTTATGATAAGAACGCTTAACAAAATAGGCATAGACAGGGCTTACCTAAAAATGATACAAGCCATATATGACAAACTCACAGCCAGCATTACACTGAATGGGGAAAAATTGAAAGCATTCCCACTTAGAACTGGAACAAGGCAAGGTTGCCCACTATCTCCATTTCTATTCAACATCTTGCTGGAAGTCCTTGCTATAGCAATCAGACAAGAGACAGGAATTAAGGGCATCCAAATGGGAGCAGAAGAGATAAAACTCTCACTCTTTGCTGGCGATATGATATTATACCTAGAAAACCCCAAGGATTCAACCAAGGGACTCCTGGAATTGATAAATGAATTCAGTAAAGTCTCAGGATATAAAATCAATACACAAAAATCTGATGCATTCATATATGCCAACAACAGTAAAAGTGAGAACCAAATCAAAGACTCAATT
>VBSM01002937.1:2080489-2171860 GCA_008086735.1 Cheirogaleus medius
AAACAAAATGGGAGGTATCAATTTACCAGACTTCAAATTATACTACAAGGCTATTGTAAGTAAAACAGTTTGGGACTGGCACAAGAACAGGGACATTGACCACAGGAATAGAACAGAGAACTCAGATATAAAACCACCCACATACAGCCATCTAATATTTGACAAAGCAGACAAAAACATAGACTGGGGAAAAGAATCCTTATTCAATAAATGGTGCTGGGAAAACTGGATAGCCACATGTAGAAGAATGAAAAGGACCCACACCTTTCACCTTTCACAAAAATCAACTCATGCTGGGTAACACTTGAACCTTAGGTGTGAAACTATTAAAATTCTAGAGGAAACCATTGGAAATACTCTTCTAGACATTGGCCTAGGCAAGGAATTTAAGAATAAGACCCCAAAGGCAATCACAGCAGCAACAAAAATAAATAAATGAGAGCTGATCAAATTAAAAAGCTTCTGCACAGCCAAAGAAACTGTCAAGAGAGCAAACAGACAACCCACAGAATGGGAGAAAATTTTCACAAGCTACACATCCGATAAAGGGCTGATAACTAGAATCTATTTAGAACTCAGGAAAATCAGCAAGGAAAAATCAAACAATCCTATCAAAAAGTGGGCAAAGGACATGAACAGAAATTTCCCAAAAGAAGACAGAATAATGGCCAAAAAACATATGAAAAAATGTTCAACATCTCTAATCATCAGGGAAATGCAAATCAAAACCACAATGAGATACCACTTATTTCCAGTGAGAATGGCCTTTATTAACAAGTCCCAAAACAATAAATGTTGGCATGGATGTAGAGAGATAGGAACACTCCTACATTGCTGGTGGAACTGCAAACTATTTCAACCTCTGTGGAAAGCAATATGGAGATATCTTAAAGCGATACAAGTGGATCTACCATTTGATTCAGCAATCCCATTACTGGGAATCTACCCAAAAGAACAAAAGTCACTCTATGATAAAGACACCTGCACTAGAATGCTTATAGCAGCAAAATTCACAATTGCAAAGATGTGGAAACAACCGAAGTGCCCATCAATACATGAGTGGATTAATAAAATGTGGTATATGTATAACATGGAGTACTATTCAGCTATAAGAAACAACGGTGATATAGTACCTCTTGTATTTTCCTGGCTAGAGCTGGAACTCATTCTATTAAGTGAAGTATCCCAAGAATGGAAAAACAAGCACCACATGTACTCACCAGCAAATTGGTATTAACTGATCAATACCTAAGTGGACATATAGGAATAACATCTATCAGAGGTCGGGCAGGTGGAGGGGGAGGAGATGGGTATATACATACATAATGAGTGTGATATGCACCAACTGGGGGATGGACACACATGAAGCTCTGACTTGAGGGGGAGGGGGGACAAGGGCAATATACATAACCTTAACATTTGTACCCCCATAATATGCTGAAATAAATAAATAAGAAAATCTATTGAGGAATAAAATTCAGGTCTTGAGTGACTACAAGTAGGAATGGTGATGAATGGAATCTTAGATGAATGGGTCTTCATCTTGAGATACTAGCTGGAGAGTTGTGGCTTACAAATGATCACAATATCTCAATACACAAGTGTGGGGAGATGTTGAGATTGAGAGTTGCTGAACCGGATTGTGCTGTGCGCTCCTTTGAATTTTGCTTTCTCAGAACCTGGCACATGGTGGGCTCTCAAGAACTGTTCAGCAAAGTAGAATGAACTGGAGTTCCAATCTGAGGAACCATTGTTTTTTCTTCTTTCCTTCTTTATGAGTGCTTCTGATCTGGCATGTCTTGTCTCTGGCTGGCTATCAGCTACTTATTCTCACAGACTTTGCTTAGGTATTATCTATCTCCAAAAGCCTTTCTTCAGCCCCCACCCCTTTCCTAATCCCTGCACTACACTCCTCCACACCACCACTCAGGACTGAGTCAGTACCCCTTGTTCACAGGGGTTATCAACAGAGAGCAACTGTACATCCTTCCTTTGTGATATTTGGCAATATCTGGAGACATTTTTGGTTGGCAAAACTTGGGGGAGGGGCTTAGGGAGGGGACAACTGGCATCCAGTGGGCAGAGGCTGGGGATGCTGGTAAACAACCTACTATGCACAGGACAGCACCCCACAGCAAAGAATTACCTAGCTTAAAATGCCAATAATGCTAAGATAGAGAAAACCTGTGCCAAAGCATTCCTGTTTTTGTCTCTCCTCGTATTTATCATATCGTATTATAGTTTTTTGGTTTGTATCTACAAATAAGCCCTCTAGAGAAAGCAACCTTTTAGATTGCTTTAGAAAAGAATCCTTTTAGATAAAGAAAGGATAAAAGGTTTTATCTTTTATGAATTAAAGACAAATTTCTTCTTCTTTACCTGTATTCTTATTTACCTTAAAGAACTTGCATGGGTTAGTTAGGCATAATTTCATTTTACAGAAAGCCACAATGCCCATTTCTCCATTGGTTTTGTGTTGAAATGTTCAATGGATTTGTTTTCCATTCTTTGTTCAGCTGGTAACTTGTAAGGACCCCTCAAGGGACAATATGAGTTCCTCTGAATAGTCAGGGCAAGAGATGTCAACTGGGCAGAAGTTGCCGGCAGTGGGCTCCTGGGAAGTGAGCATCTGTCTGGCGTCCCATTGAGCTCATCTAGTGCTATGCCCCAAGGCACATAGTTCCCCTAACCTCAGTGACTCTGCTGTTAAAGCACACATGATATTTACTGCTCCCCTGTTTTTAAGAAAGCAAGATCATGGCATAGCAGCATACACAAGGACTTTGGAGGCTGCCTTTGGGACTTGGTATAGTTGTCCTTTAGCCATGTGACCAGGAGTATTTTAAACCTCACTTTCCTAATCTGTAAACAGAATATCTACTTCAGTTGCTTAATGAATTAATGCATGCAAATATTTAACAAAGGATGGGGGCATGTGCCAGATTTTCAATAAATGAAAGGCTCCTTATTTTCCTGTGATTTTGTTCTATGTTATCTCATAACAGTTAATTGGAAAATTCAAGTAGATGACCTATTTTGAAATGCTTTTTTTAAATGAAAGAATGATTAGTGCATTGAATCACAGTAACAAATTTTATCCTTTGCGTGAGGAAATACAAAAGGTAGCAATAAGGCACAGTGTGGATTTTCTTGGTAGGGTTTCATATATGGTAATAGAGCTCAGTGAGCCTCTCTGATAAAGCATTTCCACTTAACTCTCTCTCTTGAATTAGCAGCATGCTAGCCTTTTATTCTTTCCAATTTTCATGTGGCTCTTTTCTCTCAATCACAGGGATTGGAGATTCCAGCTGGTTAATATGTTGCATACTGTGAAGTAGATGCCATTGAAATTAAGGCACTATATGAGAATATACCAGAATTATATAAAAATCATTAGATTTTTTTGACATTTTCCATACTTTTTTGCATAAATACATAGAAGACACCTTCCAAAGCTTCCCAATGGTCTTTCATAGTTAATCTCAAGGGAAATGCACATCACAGCAGCTGAGTCCCAAGAAATGCTCTAAAAGCGAGTAACTCTGAGACTCTCAAGTGACTCCACCTTGCTAATTTTCTTTTCCATAGCCTGGATTTATGCCTGGGTGATCACTTTTTCTTTAGTAAGAAGTAAATTGTACTTCAGCTGCTGCTCTTACATATTTGGGACTCCACAGCATCTCTGATTGCTGAATACATTGCATGGTGCATATAGAGCCAGCTTTCGTGACAGGCGTGTTTATGGGAAATTTGCCTCACACCAGAGACTGACATTCATCACAATTGCTCTGGTAACAGGAATTACTGATTTTTTTGCCAAATGCATGGCTTCTCTGAGATCAATGTTCAAACGAAGCATTATTAGGAATAATAATATGCTGAAATCTGTGCTATAAAGCCCCTCAAATAGTCAATTATTTTTCTCTTAAAACCCAACAAATACTGTCAGGCTTCAACGACCAGTATTTTACCTAGGATCTTAGCCGTGATAACTTTTTAAGCTTTTTAGATGATATCAACTTAAGAACTCTCTTCTCAGTAGATCTAATATCATCTTTTACTCAAAGTAAATGCCTAAAACTTATTTAAGAGTAAAACAATTAGGCATTGTTTTATACAATATTTACACAATATTCCTGTGTCCTCCATCAAGAATATTTACCATTTCTCAGGTACCACTAAGAACATGAAAAGGCAGATCTAAAAAGATAATAAATCATCCAAGTTGAGGAAATCCCTACTATCTGTGTTTGATCCCAAAGACAGTATGTTACCTTTTTATTTATAACAAATAGACATGCCTTATAAACTTTTAGAAATTTGCTTATGACACTGTGTGTATGTGTTTAATAATAAATGTACAATTCTCAGCTCACTAACCCAGAACTCACAACCAGTACACACAGAGAACAGTACACACGACTTCATTTTACAAACCAGCAGTATATTACCTCTCCGATTTCTAAGGAGCTTCCCACTTCAATGTGGGAAAAGTAACATTTGTCTTAAGGCAGAAAGCTCTGCTCTGAGTTCTTCGTATTTGTTTTGAATCTGTTGTTTGGGCCCTATGTTCCCTTAAGGCTTCTACTTTTTGCAAAGGAAAGGCAGAAATTTTTCTATTTCCTCACTTGTATCATAAAATCTCTTTTCTAAAGCATTGAAGGCTTACTGGCCTGAGCGCTTAAAGCGGAGAAGGGTTAGGCAGCATAAAGAAACATAGGGATAAAACTTTGATCCATATTTCAAAATATTATCACATAGCACTAAATATTATTGAGGTTGAACTATGTGTCACATTAAGTATTAAAATAATTTCAAGAGAGCTCTCTAACCTATTTATAGAATACCTTATTTTCAGCATGTAACCAATATTTAGAGATACATAAGTGAATCCTAAATATATAGGTCTTTAAGGTCTTCATTCTAAATGACTTTGAACTTTTCTAACTCTGAAAATTAATTTTCCCAAATCAAGTCCCTTGAAAACCAGTCTCTATAAATAAAAAGCAGAAGGATGGTGAAGACAAGGAGAAGAAAATGACACAAATTGGCTAGAGACCAAACTATATTTGGCTGCTTGGATTTCAGAATTTATTATTTTATTTTCCCAACTATTATAAATATTATGAGATCCTATTAACCACTATAAGCAGGTAGAATGCCTTATTATATCCTATTTTACATCTTCTTTTCACTGTATGCAATACTCATCTTCATAAACTGTCCTTTGTCTTCCATATATTAGTTTTTTCGATCCTTTTCTTAGTCTGAGCTAGTTGTCTCTTTCTCTGGCTTTCCCAAATACTTTAGTGAACTGTTAGAATTAATCACAGACTGTATTTATTTGGTTATATGTCCATTTTTTCATAGTATAGTCTAAGTTTCTAAATGGCTTTTTTGCCTTTGTATTACTCATGCCTGGCATAACATTTGCATGTTCATTCAATGTTAAATGTAGAGGGATGGGAGAGACAGATCAGAGTAATCTTTATCCTAGAATAATTGGACCTTCAAGTTCATTCATTCATTCCGTCAGTCCAAAAATACTTATTGAGTATCCACTACATGCGAAGTACTATTATAAGCGTTAGGTTTAATACAGTGAATGAAAATAGAGAAAATTGCCTTTGAGCTTAATTTCTAAAAGGGAATAAAAACAATAAATAAATAAATAAAATGTAGACTATTATCAGGTTATGATCTGTGGTCTGAAGAAAATAAAGCGAGGTAGAAAAATAGAGTGGGCTCCATATTGGGGGTGGGGGCAGTCATTTATAGAGAACATTTCAGGAAAATCTAACCTCCTCATATAAGGTTATATTTGAGCAAAGACCTAAAGAAGTAGGAAAACAAATAATATAGATATCAGGCCTTGAGGGGAGAGAACACCCTATGCAGAGGAAATAGTCAGTGCAAAGGCTGTGAGGTAAGACAGCACTCGGTGTGCTTATGAAACAGCAAAAAGAGGCCACAGAGGTAAAGCCAAAAGGATGGGAGGGACTTAGGTCTGAGACATCTTTTATGTCTTTTTAGTCTGACAAAGATTCTGCATTTTATTCAGAATGAGATAGGAATTCAGTAGAGTGTTTTGAAACACAAGATTGATGCGATCTGATTTAAGTTTTTAAAGTATCATTCCAAATGCTGTGATAGAAAAAGCCTGTTTGGGAACAAGGGGGAACGCGGGATGATGGTTAGGAAGTTACTGCAAAGTGCAGATGAGAGATGATGCTGGCTTGGGCCAGGGCTGTGAGAGGTGGCTGAGTCTGCATATAGAGGGCAGAGCCAGTAGAATTTCTTAGTGGAATGATATGGTTTGTTAGACAAAAATCTGAATTAAGGGTTACTTCTGGATTTGAGGCTTGACCAACTCAGTAAATGAAAATGCTATATTTTGAGAAGAGGAATGCTGAGGAAAGAGCTAGCCTGGGGAAGTTAAATAACAAGAGGATTCAAGAGTCCTGCTGGTCTGCACATGGTTACTTTGAGATGTCTACTTCATGCACAGGTGGAGATGTGGAGTAGGGCTACAAAATAAGAGTTAACAGTATAGGGGAAAACGTGAGACTGGAGATATGAATCTGGAAGTCAGCAGGTTGCAAATGATTTTTTAAATCATGGGCACATGTGAGATCACATAGAGAGTATAAACAGAGACCAGAGGACGGCACCCTGGACACTCACTGCTTAGTCAAAATAAGTCAAAAAGAAGAGGATGGAGAAAAACAGGTGATCTTCTATCTCTATTATCCTTGGGCTGTGATATGATCCTCTGTCTCTCATGTTCAGGGCAGAGAGGTATCCCTCTACTACTGATGTCTAGGCAGCAAAGGTTTTAGGGTGATGTGGTCAGCAGCGTCAAATGTAACTAAACAGCTAGTTAAGAATTGAGAATTATAGGTCGACTTTGGTAATGAGGTGGTCATTGAAAACATTGACATAGTCAGTTTTAGTAGAGTATGGGGACTCAAGTCTGATTGGAATCTGTTCAAGAGAGAATTGAAGGAATAACAAAAGCAGAAATAGGAAATATAAAATTCTTTATCGGAGATTTACGATAAAAAGAGTGGGGAAATGAGGTGCAGCTAAATATGGATTTGGAAAAAAGGGAAAGATTATTATATTTTTAACTTTTAATTTTGAAATGATTGTAGACACACAAGATGTTACAAATGTATTACAGAGATACCATGTACCCTTCTCTCAGCCTTACCTGGAAGATTTAAAGATAAATTAATATTACATTTTTGTGCTCTTATGAGAATTACTCATTGTGTAGGAGAAAAGGGATGATATAGGACAATAATGGATGATATAGGACAAACACTGGTAATTGCAAACATGAATCCCTTTAATATATGAAGGGATAAGATCCTGTCAAACTGCTCCTGTCTCCTCACATGCTCAGCTTCTTATTTAACTGAGGAAAGAGAAGCATCTGACGAAAACTCATACATATTCCCACCAATAAATATAGACACCGTATATAGCATGTTTTTCCACTAGTAACAATTTCTTGTACAGGTTTGAGTCTGACTCTTCTACTTGTGCACTAAATCTTACCCCTTAGATTGTAAATTATTGTGCAGGTGACCTTGTAAATTATTGTGCAGGTGACCTTCTGCCAATCATATGTGGCAGCTGTGGCTATATAGATGAGTAAAATTTAGAAAGTCTGGGGCATTTTATGGAGAAGAAAAAAAAATAACCTTCTAGAAGCAACAACATAAAACAAGAACACTAACTACCTCCCCTTGCCCAGTCTCACCTACAATGATGTGAAAGTAAATAAATTATTTTTCTGCAGAAACAATGTCCTCAGGGAACATCCACAATTTAGTACAAAAAGGTAGGGATACTTTCACAGAACACGATGGGAATACAGAAATTTTATTCATGAAAAGTCAGGTTTTTCACAAGAACAATGGAAGAGTTCAGGAATTTGAGAACGTTTGAGACTGAGACAGATTAGGGGGTGTATAGAGCCTTAAGAAAAGAGTATCTAGGTCAAAGTTATAACCTGGGAATCTTGGGCTTCTTATGAAGCCAATTGTTTCATGTTTAGTCCACTTGTCTAATAATTTCCTATGAGTAAAATCTGGTAAGAGTTACTCCCTCTCCCCAGGGCTATAGGTAAAAGTTAAAATTATCTTTTCAAAAATACTTTTAATGATATTGGAATGTATAATACTTAAGTGGAGAATAAAATAGCTTACAAAATATATATTTAGTTGAATAAGTTTATTAATGTATATTCATAGAAAAGAGATAAGAAGTATATATACAAAGAAATGAATAGTAATTGGAATGAGGGGAATAATATGTTCAATCCTGATTGTATCTTGAGATGGGGAGAAAAATCAAATCTAATTATAGCCTCCTTCTGAGTACTAAATTTGTTTGGCATCCTGGGTGATGAAGTGGAAATGCTGATGGAATGAAAATAGGGTTGACCAAAATGGGCTACCTTTACTCATCTTTGTCCAACTTTGCTAAGGTGAGTGTGGGAGACACATGAGGGACTTACTAAGTGAATTAAGTGAATATCAGAATATAAATTATTGCAACTCTTAATAAAAAACTCATTCTAAATAAGCCAATTCACAATTTGTCTTATTTTGGCCTGAGCTGAACTAATGCTTACTGTTTTATAGTATTTGAGGATAAGGTTTGCTCAGCATATTATTAGCACAAATAATATTGCAGATGTATTACTTGCTTAGAAGTATTCTTTCAGTGACATTTTCATCTGAATGTGCTAAATTTATCCTGTTAGCTACAAATGAGTCATTTAATTTGTTATAAATATATGATATGGTGCATTTTCACACAGTAAAATCCTGTTTATAATAAATTCCAAAAAACAGTGTGCCTCTTTAAGTGTATAAATTCATGATTATTCTAGTAGGAAATGTTTTTCCAATTTTGTCTCAACACTTGAAAACTTAATATTGTGCCCAGTTATACAATCTTAAACAACTAGTAGCATGTACTCCTGCTTTTTTATTGTCTTAGTTCTATTAAATACCTAAATGTTTAATTTTGTTGTGGCTTATTAACCTGTTAGCACCTTTATACCTTTTCAAAAAAGGAAGCACGATGTTATAATATCAAAAAACCCTATAATGGGAATCAATCCTGATTCGACCATCAAATCACTTCACCTCATTAAATATAAATTACTTACATGGATTGAACTAAATGATCTTTTGAAGTGCCTTTCAATTCTAAATTCCATGACTATTATTAAGTCTTAAGTTATTAATAGCAATGATCCTAATTTTCAAATGTTTCACATGCAAATTTCCATATGACATTTTCAAATTTCTATATGAAATTTTTATTTTCATATAGAAAAACCTCGCTAAACTCAATAAATAGAATTAACAAGCATTGATTTAATGCCATTTAATGGTACATATTAAAAAGTGAATGGTATACCAAAACTGAGAGGTAATTATTATACTCTATCCTTTATTACACAGAACTTCTAAAATGACATCTTTCTAATTGAAAAATAAATAGATATTGGTTATGGAAATTTTGTTAAATAAAGCTAAGGAAAATAAAATCTTACCACCAATCCCCAGAACTATTATTTCTTTGTATATACACTTCTTATCTCTTTTCTATGAATATACATTAATAAACTTATTCAACTAAATATATATTTTGTAAGCTATTTTATTCTCCACTTAAGTATTATACATTCCAATATCATTAAAAGTATTTTTGAAAAGATAATTTTAACTTTTACCTATAGCCCTGGGGAGAGGGAGTAACTCTTACCAGATTTTACTCATAGGAAATTATTAGACAAGTGGACTAAACATGAAACAATTGTATAGGCATTAAACTGCAAAAAGCACAGGTCTGTGATTACTAAGATAGGAGGGACAAACATAAACCCTAGTATTACCCTGGTGTTCTAACTGGAAGTACTTTCTGGACCACAATGCAAGGTGGCATAACCCAAGCAGAGCATGTCTTGTGTAGCAGAGGACACAAAAATCAGAGTTTGGATAAGTCAAAATGACTGGAATTTAAAAGACAGAGTACAAGAGAGGAAAAAGATACACAAGAAATACATAAATCTGCATAGAGTTACCCTTGAGGCTTTGGCTGAACACCAAACTGAGTGTGTGTAAGGAGAGACACCATAATGTAGAACAAAGAACTACCAGAGAAAAAACTACTACTAGGAGTTGTAGCTAAATGATTTTGAGAGCTGAGACAAAATTAGGAATTGTTTTAATTCTGACAAGCCAAAATGAAGACTACTTATTTAAATCTCAGTGCATTTAAGAGTGGCTCCAAAAATGAAATCTTAGTAGAGTTAAACTAGTTCTAAAGTAAAGAGGACTATAGAACCTTCCAAACATAGCTGAAAAATTAGTCTCAAAAATTAGGTTGACTTGCAAGTAACTTAACTGCCTACCAAACAAACAAAAAAACCTAGATCGTTAAAGGAGAACAACATCCACACCTTCAACAGTATAACATTCATGACATCCAGCATTCAACCAAAAACTGCTAGACATATGAAGTAAATGAGACCAATTTTAACCAGGAGAAAATATGAGTCACTAGAAACACACCCAAATATAATGGAAGTGAACAACTTTTAGAAATAGTTTCAAGAATTTAAAGGAAAGGATTAATATAATGAAGAAGAAAATAAAATATTAAAAAAACAAAAACAAATGAAACTACTAGATCTGAAAAAATAATACATGAAATCAAAAATATACTGGATAGAATTCATAGGAGATTAGACATTTCAGAAGAAAAGCTAAGTTAACATGAAGATATCACAATGGAAATTATCCCAAATGAAGTACAGAGGGGAAAAAATGAACTACAAAATAAAACAAAAAATGAGCAGAGGTTTTAAAAGGTCTGGAACAATAGCAAGTGGTCTAACATATATTATTAATACCCATTCAGGAATAAAAGAGAGGACATCACTGCATGTCCTATATATTTAAAGGATAAGGGATTTAAAAAAAAAAATTTATGCCAGTAAGTTTGACAACTCAGATAAAGTAAACATATTTCTTGAAAGACAAAAAATATGAAAACTATTATACAAAATAGATATTCTGAACAGCTCCATACCTATGAAAGAAATGGAATTTGTAACATAAGACTTTTTTCTCAAGTTACCTCTTGGTTTAGGTGGCTTCACTGATGAATTACCTCAAACATTTTAAGTACAAAATTATACAGATCTTTCAAAGACCTTTTCAGAAACTAGAAGAGAAAAAAACAAATCTCAAATAATTAACCCTGATAAAAAAAAAACAGAGCAAGACATTAAAAGAAAAGAAAATTAGAAGTAACATTAGCAAGATGGTGGAATAGAAGTTAACCTGCTCATATTGCCACATAACAACAATAATTTTATAACCATTTACAGACAAAAGTCTTTTTGCAGGAGCCTCGGAGGTCGTGAAACACCTGTGTAGCCCAAAACCTAGGAGGGTCATTAGAATAATGCAGAAAAGACTCTAAGGTGGCTGATTTGCCAACTGTGCTCCCAGGTTCAAGCCTGGAAATGTAGCTCAAGAGAGAGGGTATAAACCATTTTGCTTTGAGTATGCAAACAAAACCATCCTCCTGGAGATCCAGGAGGAATCCAGCACACAAAGTGCCTCTGTAGAGAGGATTGTCTGCCCACTGACACTGGTCTTGGTAGTAAACCTGCAAGTTACCCTGAGGCTCAGCTTCAGTCTCTCTCATCTGAGGTCCCCAGTTTAGAACTACTTCCACAAGGAATCAGAAGAAGATTCACCCATATATTGTAGCCCAGGAGTCTGAGTCTCCATGCCAGGCTAGCCAACTTTCATCCAACAGCAAATGTTGAGGAGGCCCAGTTTCAGCTCTGGCCTCTCTCACTGCAGTTGGGGAACTATCCAATCTGTGCATAGACCTGCCAGGAAACAAATGTTCATCAGAGCCAACAAGACTGGCTCACCAACTGCCATCTCACAGCAGATCCCAAGAGGGCCCAGTCTCAGGTCTAGCCCCTCCTACTACAGATGGGAAACTAACCTGTCTGTGTAGACACCTGCTGGGAGGCATGCTCATCTGGGTCACCAGGACAATCTTCTGGGTTTGGGTTCCTGGCCAGGTTTCCCACACAAACCGAGTTCCCTCCCCATGGGTCTTCTCTAGGTCAATCCAGGCTAAAAAGACACATCAACCACAGAGCCCTCCCCAGACTTGCAGCAAGCCCAGGTTTAGAAGACCCTCTAGTGATAGGATGGCTGCAGTGGTCCCAGGCTCAGGGAACACAACAGTCAGACTAGTTAGAATCTCTGGAATGCCCTCTGAAGAATGACATGCATAAACAAAGTCAGACTGCAGAAGACTGGAATAAATACTTTATCCCTCCGTGTGCAGACATATTTGCATGTCCACAAGCATTAGGAACATTCAGGGAAATGTAACCTCACCAAATGGACAAAATCAGGTGCCAGAGACCTACCCTGAAGTGATGGAGATGTGTGATTTGCCAGACAAAGAATTCAAAATAGCTGTTTTAAGCAAGCTCAATGAGCTTCAAGAAAACACAGTACTCAATTCAAATATTTGTTAGAGAAATTTAAGAGAGACTGAAATAATAAAAAAAACAGAAATACTGGAGCTGAAAAATACAGCCACTGAAATTAAAAATACATTAGAAAGCATGAACAGTAGAATTGATCAAACAAAAGAATCAGTGAGCTCAGTGAGTGTTTGTTTTTGCTTTTGGGTTTTTGTTTTGTTTTGTTTTTAGTTTTTGCTTGGTTTGTGTTGGCAAAATAAATAGTAGTCAAAATTCTATGTATGATTCATTTGTATTTTGTTTTATTTTACTTGCATAGATGGATAAATTTCATCCTTTTTGACTAACAGAATAGAAACCACTGATCCAAAATGTCCATAAAACTATAGAGGATGAGAATTGCCATAGTCCATTTGGGCTGCTATAACAGAATATCATAAACTAGATAGATTATA
The DNA here is from genome assembly GCA_008086735.1 of Cheirogaleus medius. Classification (NCBI taxonomy): domain Eukaryota; kingdom Metazoa; phylum Chordata; class Mammalia; order Primates; family Cheirogaleidae; genus Cheirogaleus; species Cheirogaleus medius. The sequence continues at coordinate 2,093,495 of VBSM01002937.1, forward strand.
AACAACAGAAATTTCTTTCTTTCAGAAAGAGATGCATCTATTCTCTGGAGCCTTGGAAATCCAATATCAAAGAGCCAGAAGATTCAGTGTCTGATGAAGATATACTACCTGGCTCATAGATGCTATCTTCTCACTGTGTCCTCAAACGGCAGATGTGGTAAGGGATCTTTCTGGGGTTTCTTTTATAAGGGCACTACCCCCATTCATGTGAACTCTGCCCTCATGACCAAACACCACCCAAAGACCCCCATATCCTAAAGTCATCACATTAGGGATTATATTTCCATATATGAATTTTGAGGAGACATAAACATTTAGCCTATAGAAGGAACATAGTAAAAAAAATCATCCATATTTGGTGAATGAAAGGATGAGAATGAAAGTAAAGTTTATGTGATGAGTTAGATATTAATCTTAAATTTTACAGACTGTAAGACTGTGCCATGGTCCCTGACAGTAAATTGAAGAAGAGGTTATAATAGGAAGATGCTAGTTCAGGATAAGAACTTGTTTGCTGATCACAGTTCAAGAATGTGTCAAATGTCACAGAAAATTTCAGGTAAAAATTAAGGCAGAGAATGGCACAAAATTTGGCAATATGAAAGTCTCAAGTGGCCTTTGAGAAAGCAACTTCATCAGAATGATAGGAATAGAAATAAGATTTCAAGGGGTTAAGGAAGATGAAGAAAAGAGCACCTTAGTACAATTACATACTGCATAACGATGTTTCGGTCATCAATGGACTGTATATACAATGAAGGTCCCATAAGATAATAATACTGCATTTTTACCATACATTTTCTGTTTAGATATGTTTAGATGCACAAATATTTACCATTGTGCTACAGGTGCACTCGGGATTCAGTACAGTAACATGCTATACCAGAAAGCCTGTGTGTGTGGTGGGCAATACCATCTAGCTTGGTGCAAGTACACAGAACAAAATTGTCTAACAAAGCATTTCTCAGAACATTTCCTCATCAGAAGCAACACATTTCTATAGAAGGCATCATTACAGTCCTCAGAAATGAGAAGAGTTCTCATGAGAGAGAAATGCTGATCACTTGTTCCCTCATGCTCATGAAGAACCAAAAAAGGAACAAAAAGTGTTTTTAATTAAATCTAGTAAGGCATTAAACGGTCATGAGAAATAATTAGCATAACCATGGCATTCTCAAATGCCTATCATAAAAGTTGTGATATACAGAAATCCTTGCCTTTGCAGTTTGCATAAAGAGAATAGAAAATTGTTAGCTGGGCATAGCCGCATGTTCCTGTAATCCCAACTATTAACACTTGGCTGGCTGAGGTGAGAGAATCACTTGAGCCCAGGTGTTTAAGTCCAGCCTGGCAACACAGTGAGACTCTGTCTGTAAAGAGGAGAGGAAAGGAGAGGGCAGGGAAGGGGGAGGAAGAATGGGGAAGGGGAAGGGAGAGGGGAAAGGGGAAGGGAGAGAGGGGAGGGAGAAGGGGGAAGGAAGAGGGGGTGGGGAAAGAGGAAGGGAAAGGGAGAAGAGAAAACAGCCTTAAAACATTCTTAAGATTATCCTTTAAGACCTCTCAATGTGTCTCCCAAGCTATTTGACCTGGATATAGAGACGTAAGAAGTCAAGGAAGACCAGATTTTGAGCCCAGAAAACAGAGGATAATGCTTTATTTGGAGAAATGTGGAACCCAAAGAAGGGTGAAGGAGGAGATGCAGAGGAGGGAGCCAATGAGTTGGAGTTGAAGGGCTGAGTTGAGGTGCAGATGGACTGTTCGTATTGATTCCTAATGATAAAAGCTTTCCTCTGGTCATTTTCTAAGATATCACAAATTTTTGCTATTTTTTCTATAATTTTTATGAAGATCAACAACCTACTCCTGATATGTCATTTTCTAAACTGACCTAGGATGGACTACACTGGTCCCTGTTGGAGTCTTCTGGCATTTCCCTGTTTTCCGCATTTCCTTAGATGCAGAAAGCGGTTTGCTTTGCAATTCCATCTCCAGGCTCTTTCAGGATCCTGATGTACAAGGTATGTGGGTGGCCATGGAGTCTTGAATTCATTTGAAACAACTATGTCTCCTTTAATCTCCTCTTCCATCTTGAGCTTTAATTCCCTCTTAATGATTTTTATTTTTTAAAAAAAGATAGCAAGTTCAGACTAATTTAGTTTGGCCTTTGCCCCTTGTCATTTAGTTCAAATTAGTAACATTGTACTGTTTCATTTTAGACTCTGTTTTCATTTGGAAATAAGATCATCAGATAGAAGTTTGAATGGTTTTGTTGTGGAGGCCTTACTGTAAAAGACTTTTCTTTGTAAATTGCAACTTCATGTCACTGAATCATTATTTTAACTAACAGACCAGCAATGAAGTGTTTTTCCAGCCACTGGTCATGCAACAAATGAGCCAACCTATAGCCCTTTCTGGGTGGGAGAGATCCACTCTGATAATATCATCCTCGTTTTCTATAATTAAAAGAATAAAGGCGTCTTATTATAAGAAAACACAAGATGTCTTTGAAATGCCCAACTTCTAATGTTTCTAGAAATTCAATCCATTGAGATGCTTTTACCAAATTGAAGGAAAATAGAACTGCTCCCAGACTGAGGTTTGGTGTGCCAAGTTTCAGCCTACAGTAGATATTTTTATGGCAAACTTATGAATCTCTGAAAGTACAAATACATGCAGAACTGCTGACACAGCTTTACAGTACGGTCCTGGTACTGGAAGAATTTTATCCAAGAGTCTAAGACAATGGGCCAAAGTTTCTTAGTCTGAGAGGAAGCAGGCTTCAAATTCAAGCAAAAACATGCCTTTTGTCAGTTAATCCAATTTCTCATTTTGTTAGTAAATTTGCTACGGAATACAGCATCCCTAAAATCACTTCTAAGTATTAATAATTCCTCCTAAACCAACTTTGGAAGGCATTCTCCTAAGTCAACTTTTGGGTTCAGAACAGGACTTTTCAAGTAATTATGACATTTTCAAATTGTGAGATTAAAAAATCAGTAAAGAAATCCATCTTTGTCTGCTTTGTTTAAAAATGGAATAAAGCTACAGAAATGGACTGAATGTCTTAATTCTAGTATTATAAAGTTTTTCCTCTCTCATTTTCCATTCCTGGGAAAGTAGGTGAGTTAGTCCAGGAAGCAGCAAATAAGAAATAATATTTCTAGGAGAGTCATACAAGCTTTGATCTGAACAATTTTTTTCATTTTAGTACTAAGAAATAATTTTAGTAGTAAGAAAAGGACATAATATTTGAAAATTTCACCCTCACCAAAAGAAGAGCATTGAACTACAGAATGCACAAACTTTTAAGTTTAAAAAATAGAAGTCAGAGGCCTGCATATGATAATCTGATTATAACTTATACAAAGGTTTGATTTATAAAGAATATTTTGTTAGTTACAAAATATACTTCTTAATTCATAAAGAAACCATTACAGACTTCAGTTTGAGATTATATTAATATTAGATGTCATTTTAAATGTCATGCATTCTGTTAGTTTTCTATGGCTGTTGTAACAAATTACCACAAAATTAATAGCTTAAAAAGCAAACTTTGGTTGTTCAACAGTTCATTGCTTGCTCTTTCTAGCTTCTAGAAGCTGTCCACATTCCTTGGCTCATGGCCCCTTCTTCCATCTTCAAAACCAGTAACAGTGGGTCAAATCCTTTCCATGTCACTCCACTCTGACCTCTTCTTCTGCCTCCCTCTTCTACATTTAAGGACTCTGGGATTACAGTGGGACCAGGTGGATAAGACAGGACAATCTACCTGTTTTAAATTCATCTTATTAGCAATGTTAATCTCATCCATTACCTCGATTCCCCTTTGCTGTGTAACATAACACATTCTCACTTTCTAGGGGTTAGGATATAGACATCTTTGGAGAGCTATTATTCTTTCTACCATATGTATTCAGTTTTTAGTTTACATAAACCAAAGAAAAATGCATTCATAAGAATTTCGATGACCAAAACTGCCTTTCATCATACAAATTCTTGCTTTTGTTAGAAATTTCTAGTAAGAGAGAACTTTCAAAACCTACACCTACAGGAAATTTTGGTATATTTTCTCAGGTAGAACTAAAACTGGCTAAGTAAATATTGTCATGAAGGTATTTATTATTAACATTAGTGATTCAGTCATGAATTTTAAAGAGAAGAAATGTCTACATTTTTAGACTTTCTCTACTGTGCATGTTTCCTGCTTCTACACAGTCTAAGCAGGCTTGAATTCCCTCCATTTCCTTACAGGATATAAAATGTCTTTAATTCAACAGACTGCACATATGAATACAATTTTAATATGAAAATACAAAATGGCATCAAAATATAATAGAGAAAGAGTCAATAATCACCACTGCTAGGCATAGAAGCTTGGCTTTTACTCTTTAAAAACCATTACAAAGCCAAATGAATCTTGAATTTTTTCACTTTACAATTGGACTTTGGCTTATAATACTTAGTGTTTGTTAAGGATTCCAAGTGCCTAGAAAGTCAGAGCCCCAGATGCTCACAGCGCTGCCTGAACTCTGCTACGTCACCTCTGATCCACCACCCTTGCCTAGAGATGCTTCTCACACTCCCAGTGTGTTCTTCCCCTTGAACATTTTCCCTTTTCTCTGCCAGTGAGATAGTTTCCTTTAAATCCAGTATTTCCCGGCTTCATTGTCTGCCTTAAGAGTAAGGAATTGAATAGAGGTCATATATAGGTTTCAAAAACAGTGAAGAGAATCGCCTATTTGAAAACCCATCCTAACAATCATATTTTTGTTACATGCCATTATTTAACATTCTAACCCTCTTATTTGGTAGTTATTGGGAACTCAGGCACTGCTGTAACAGGACACAGGCTAAATTACTCATCATTTTATATTATATATAACAATATTCCCTTTCACTAAGACAGATAATCATTTACTGACTTCTGTTCGACCTAAAGCAAGTCCTTTAAGTCTCTGTTACTTGACTTTCTTGGCTGCCAATAGGAGTGTTATTTATGCATCGCCCCATGTATACATTGTAGTAAATGGTTATTTAGGCATCGCTCCATGTATACGTTGTAATGAATGGTTATTTAGGCATTGCCCCCATGTATACATGGTAGTGAATGGTTATTTAGGCATTGCCCCATGTATACATTGTAGTAAATGGTTATTTATGCATCACCCCATGTATACATTGTAGCGAATGGTTATTTAGGCATGCCCCATGTATACATTGTAGCAAATGCTGCCCATGATCTTGGCCATACTGGCCTTATTTTCTACACTGATAAATACATATTTTTCTAGCATTATTTTGATATTAAGAGTGAGGGAAATACTGAACTAAGTATGGTGTAAGTAGTAAAAGGATCAGGAAAATTGCATAAAAAGCAAATCAACGTCTCTTGGTTAAAGGAGATGGAACCTCATCCTTGAAAAATAATAAAACTTCCTCTTTTAGACAAAATTAAAAATAGAAAAGGGAGGACAGTATGAGATGGATGGAGAATACTAGTAGAGCACCTAATCTCCTGTTTTAAATTTTATTCCTTTCTTTATCACTAACTTATTTGTGTCAGACAACCAAGTGGACAGAGGATAAAGCAGCTGTCATTAATTTATATTTGATGACTAGAAAAGCAGTGAACCAATTCTCCACTGACGTGTTATATTTGAAACTCCCACTGGTATTAACTATCACGTGCACTCAAAAATCAACTGCATCGCCTAGGGATTGAGAGAATCGGGTGAGGACTTTATAATGGTCCTATGCTTGAGGGTCGTGCTAATGCGAGGACTGGAGCTGCAAGCAGGGATGACATCGTATGTGCCAATGCGAAGCGCAAAACCCAGAATGGCATTTTCCAAAGTGTGCGCCTTACAAATTAATTTTAATGGTGGCTCTATGTTAAAAGATTTCTTGGTCAAATTGTGTAGAAAAGGGTACATACCATATTACACTCAAGGCAATTTACCTTTAACTAGCTCATCTGGCAATCTTCTTATCTTAGTAAATGGCAACTCCATTCTGCCTGTTGCTCAAGCAAAAATCCCTGGAGCTGTCTCAAACTTTCGCTTCCCTCATCCCACGATCCAATCCAATGTCAAACACTGCCAATCTAGTCTCTAAATATACCCAAAATTGGACTTGTTCTTTGGTTCACAATTCCACTGCTCTGGTGCAATCTGCCATTACCTTTCCACTGGGTTTTTTGATAGCCTCCTCACTGGTCTCCTTGCTCTCACCTTGTGATCTGTTAAAATGTGAGCCAATAATTTCAGTCTACCATTCAGAGCCTTCCAACGGTTTCTAATTTAACTCAGAGTCATTTCCAAAATTCTTATTGTGGTCTATATGGTCCTATGTGATCTGTTGCTTTGCTACGTTTCTGATCCTTCCCCTTACTCATCCCAACGATACTGGCCCCCACATTGTTTCTCCAACATGCAAACTATATTCCTAATTTAGGGTCATGGCAAATGTTTTTCTCTCCCCTTGAACTCTTTGTGCAGCAACACCTGGCTCACGTTTTGACTTCATTCAGATCTCTGCTTGAATACAATGTTATTAGTGAGATGTCCCCAACCAAAACCATGAAAATGACCACCCCTCCCCAACTATATGACCATCATCTGTTTGGTCTATTTTATTCACTATTATATCCTCAGTGTTTATTTAAAGAGAGGGGGACTCAATAAATATTTACAAGTTGAAACATAAAGGCCTAAAGGTAATTTCAAAATTGGAAGCATTGGAAAGAAATATAACTCATGTGTTACCAGATATGATCTGCCAAAATCACTTACTTTTCAATGTGAAGATACAAAGAGTATTTGTTCACTAATCTAAGAAAACTAGAGGGAAGACCTTCTTGAGGATGGCAGAATAACTCAGTTACCAGAGACTTCACAGCTTTTTGGTTTTCATTTCTGCTTTGCCATTTAACAATTCTCTGGCTTTGGTCAAGTCACCGACCTAACATTTTCAAGGCTTATTTTTCCCACATTGGTAGCCTATCATCCTTGAGAGAAGTGGAGAGAGGCACCCTAAGGAAAAATAATGCCACATGAATTTGTTAAGGTCCTGCGGCCAGGAGGAGAAGCAGGAGTTTTACACATAAGCCAGCAAATAGAAAATAAATGTGAGCCTCTTTGTTTATTTCCTGAAATCAGTGCTTATAAATTATAATGGATATGGAAGAATAAGCTATAAAATACAAGTGTATATTTACATGTATTTGATGCCAAGGAGGAATATACAAATATAATTTTATGTAGTTCAACATTTAAATTTAGGAGGGTATCTTTGAACCAGAGGGAATATTTATTAACCTAGAAGATGCCTCTTGGGCTTAAACCAACATTCTCTGGTTCTTTCCTAGTTCAAGTGCATATTAAATCCCTGGAGTTTAGTTCAGCATTGAGCAGACTTCCAAAGTTCTGTTTTCTGTTACTAATTTTAATGAACACTAAGGGCTTGTATGCATTTAGTGTTTAAATGCACACTGTTTTGGGGGGTCTGAAAGTTCTGGCTTTTGAAGATACTGGTGCCAAAGAATGATTCCACAGTCTCCACATTTTAGCAAAAATAATTTCTCAGTGCCATCCCTTTGTTTTTGCACACTTAAAGCCATCAGAGTGGTTACGCCCTTCAGCTCTTAGACACAAAACTAAACTCAGCACACTGCTGAGCCAAAGGCAGAAAGAAAGGTCAAAACCCAGGAATGATCCTAGCCTCAATATTTCAAAAATGGATATTCTACAAGTACACATAATGTTATTTGCTTTTCAGTAAGAAAACATTTTGAAAAAACAACTCAGCTATTCTTGGAATTCTGGCCCAAATAGCTAGATCTTAAAATGCATTTTATAGCAGAAAACAGGAATAATGGTTGGGAAAGTGACATTAAAAATTTTTATAAATTCAAGTTTAAAGCCTCTAGGATCCAAAGGTCCCTGGTTTCTTCTTTTCTTCTTGGTATCCTCTAACTCTTCTCTCTCTTTCTCTCTCTGCACCACACCATAGGTACATAACATAATTATTGATCTTTCTACCTCTCAAAAATTGGTGAAATTTAATGGAAATGAATGTAAGGCATTTTCACATGGTAAAGCACTGGACAAATATAAAATATTATCATTCTCCTGTACCATATCAATATCAGCATCATTACGAAGAGAAGGAGCACATTTGAGTTGAGTTAGTTAGGAAATGTTTTACAAACAAGCATCACAGAATCTCAGTGCTAGAAGGTAAAAAAACATTATGTTATCTAACCTCAACCCATTTAAGGGATTGTTTTCTACCACATCCCTGACAAAAGTCACTCAACCTCAGCTTAAATAATTCCAGCGATAGGCAATTTGGTGGGTTTTTTAAGTTAGTTTATTCCATTAATGGAAATACAAATTTTCTTCTTCCATTAAATTGAAATCTTCTTCTCCATAATTTCCTGCTAGAATTAGACATATAGGTTGAAAACCTTTCTCTCTTCTATCTGGTAGTGCTTCAAATATTTTATAAAAATTGTTATGCCTCACCTTTTGCATTGATTTAGCAATTCTGTATCAAGCACTGGGCTAAGTGCCAAGAATCATGACTACATCAGAGCTAATGCCGGTCCTCAAGTCGTATACTAGCCGGGTCCAGCTCTCTGAAAATAATGAGACAGAAAGTACAGTAGGCATTTCAAGCATATGGGATTTAACACTGGGAATTGTTTATCAAGGTTTGAAGGCTAAAAGAAAAGGAGTTGTAATGTTGAGGTGACCAGTTATTGGTATCTAGAAGAAGAAAGTATTACCCCAGGGCTGAGATAACTCAGGTATTAGATATCACAGGAAGCAACAGTAAACATCAAGAAGAGGTTAAGCTAGGCTGGTGCTTAGCTGCCCTGGGGTGAGGTGTGCTATGTTGCTAGTGCTTGGACCACCAAGAGGGGAGTGGACAGCTAGTCTGGAACACCGAAGGAGTTTGGCACAAATAGTAATGAGGGTGCAAAAAGGAAGCTGTAGACTAAAGCCCCTGTCCTCGACTGCCTGGGAGAAGCTGGCAGAGTTTGGAACAGGAAGTATATTCTTCTATCTTCACTCCCTCCCATCTGCCCTCAGAACTTCCCATTTGCAGAAATCAGCTAGAAAGAGTTTAGTCTGGAAAACATGATTTACAGAATCCCAATCCCAGCATCACAGAGTAAAGTATGTAAGAGTAAGTGTGATGCTGAGATACAATAGGTGGATAACTCACAAAACCTACACTTTTGGCCATTCAGCATCTATATGCATTTTTCCACCTTTATGTAAAACTCCATATAGCAGCAGCAACTTCATGCATCTTCCTAAGGAGATGCAAGTGTTCTTTATAAAAACAAAAGCTCTCTCATCTCCCCCAAAAGAGAAGACACAAAGCTCTAGGAGTGACCATGCCCATCTCTAGACAATGTTATTCCTCTTCTAATTCACTCATACCCCTGCCTTAATATTCTGTAACACAAAGACTATTTGCCATTAAAAACAACCACTACATAAAAGAATAGAAGAAAGATAAAAGGAAGAAAAATTTAGTTAATATATATGAAATATTGTGAAGAATATATGCTTGGTTGTTACAGTCCTCAATTCTGTATCTGATCCCAAGAGCCTTCCTTGGTCTTGTACCTATTTCTTGTCCCCTTTGCCCTCAGTTGGTCAGGGTTCTGCATTTGTTAGAGTGACACACAACTTCATTTGGGAAGAATATGAATCAGCAGCAGCACTGCTTTTACTGTGTTGCTCAAGATTTCTGTTAAATTTTACTACAAAAAAAAAAAAAGAAGAAGAAGAGGAAGAATAGGAGAACTAAAAGACCTCCTATGCACTTCTGGGATCCAGATGGAGTGCTCCCTAGTTCCATTTTGATGTCACGACTCAGTTTCTCCTTAATAATCAGGGTGGATAACCCCAGGCAGCAGAAATATTCCATTTTTCATGATTTCAGTGGCATGAGAAGCCCAATATGGTCAGAGAGCAACCTCAACTCCCAAATACATGGAATTTAATTGTTGAGTCTCCTCATAGAAGCTTTTCTCTCCAGGAGACTAAGATATATAAATTACTAGAGCTTAAAGTTGCAGTTTTAGGAAGCCCAAGTTATTCAAATATTCCCTTCAATAATGAAAGGTGCTTCTCTGAATTCCAGTGTTTGATTTTCAGACCCAATTATTCTTTCCTGGTTGCTGCTACATTATCTGCCTAAGAGATAATGCTCCAACCTCGCAAGTGTTTCTCCTAAGTGGCATAATAAGTGAATCTTCCATCAGTCAAACTATTGTTGGGCAATCAGGTATGTATCCACATAAATTAATCTTTTAAGAATTAATATATTGCTATTACATCTTTTTCTATTAAATAAATATCTTAGTTAGAAGCAATGTTGTATAAGCTACCATGATGGTGAATCAGTCTGTAGGCAGCTGTACTGGCAAAAACACAGCTAGCGTATTAACAGGAAGGAGAAACCTATATTCAGAATAAATGCTTGTTTCAGTAAGGAATTGCATCCTCCTGCATGATGGCAGGTGCCCAACTTGCCACAGTTGGCTGCCTGGTTCCCTTAGAGGATGGTCCACGTGAAGGGTGAAGCACTGGGCAGTGGTCTATGCTGCATACTGGTTAAGCAGTTGGCTATGACAGAATTTATATTAGCCTTCATGAGGGGACATTATCATTGTTAAATGCATACATAAACTTCCTTCCTCCTGAAAAGAATAATGTGTGCTTGAGTCCACTGAGCAACACTGGGGATTCTGTGGGAAAAGGCTACTGACACCCACAGGATAGATCACAAGTCAGTAGGGAAACCATGATCAACTAGTCACATGCAAGACTGCTTAAGTTAAAAAATGTGAATTATCATTTCATCCCTGCTTTCCATAATGGTCCTTGTGTCACCTTGCTCCTGGTAACTAAGTGCTGCCACATTGATTTTGGGCTCTCTGCAACCTCTGATCCCTACTGAAGTTAGGAAGTTCACCCCAAAAGCAGCTTTTTCCTCTGTCACCCCCAGACTGCAGAAGACAGACTCTACGGAGCCTTCTAAGGATGTCCATGCTCCCTCACAAAAACTTCCCTCAATAACTTCAGGAAATACCCTCTCGGCCCTCTCAGGAGATTTATTTGGGGTGGAAGGGTATGGATAGCATGAGTAACATGAGTATAGGAGAGAGGCTGTATGTGATAAATAAACTTCAACAATTTTTAAACCTTTGCATCCCTTCTGCTACATTACATCTGTGCATTTAGTACGTATGAACACAAGCATCAGGGCTCAGTTTCTCATCATCCTTACTCTAGGCTGCAATAGCCTCGTCCAGGGGTTGACAAACTATAGCCCATGGGCCAAATAGGGCCCACCACCTATTTGAGAAGTTTTATTGGAACACAGCAATGCTCTCGTGTTTACATTTTATCTATGGCAGCTTTCATACTACTACCGCAGACTTGAGTAGTTGTGACAGATTTCATATATGTGTGTGCGTGTGTGTTCATCCAACAATGTGTTCTACAGGAAACTAGCATGTTCCGCCCTACTGCTTGGAAAATCCAAAGACTAACTCCTGTCATATCAAGGGGTGATCAGACACTGACAGCCTGACTTTTGAGTGCTAAAACATATACAAGACAGATTCAGAAGTCAGAATGCTAACTTACTGATTTACAGTGAGAAATGCCTGTCATGCCGACTAGAAATATGTGATGGCCATATGCTCAGCACATGCTTTCCAGACAAACTGCAGGGAAAGCCAAAACCCAATAAGAAACCACGTTATTGATTTTTCAGGAAAAAAATTATTGTCAAGTAGAACAAAAATATCCATAACTATATGATTAATCCTTTATTCCATGTAGGCAAACTTGTATGGGGATTAGAAGGCTGTGAACATAGAAACAGAATATTTAGGAAGTGAGAAAAATAAACTAATGGCATCAGGCTAAGTAACTGGATATGCTCATCATATACCACTTACAAGTGGGAACAGAAATAGCTGACAACTCTACATTGTCTCTACCTTAGAGAGCACCTTAGCAATTCAGACCAGAATATTTGACTTGATGTCTGATATTCCTTTCTCTACATCTCTACAAATGTTCACATTTTCATTTTATTGAAATTGTAGCTTTTGAGGTAAGTTAATTATGAAGCCCACATAACCCACCCCTTTCAGATGATTTTGCCTATCTCAATTCTAGTGTATTCCATGTCAATCTTATATCTGCACACTCAGATAAAAATTTATTTCATAATTATTTATTTTGGCATTTTCTATGTAAGTTTGCTTGGGGATTAAGTAGACTAATTTGTTTAATGTACCTATTATAATGTCAAGGACATAATAAGCACTCAATAATGAAGAATAGTATTATAATACTGGAAGTGGCAGATAGGAATGTAATCAACTATACCACAATGTGAGATATGTTGGTATATAAAAGTGGTGTCAACAAAGTGCTATGGGAACACAGAGGTCAAATAGTCCCAGGACCCCTAACTGCCAACATATGCAACTGTAAAGCCCTTCCTCATTGTCTTTGTCACTTGTCTCTGGCTATATTCCAGAGCATAAATACCAGACTTCATGTGGGACCCAGAATTTAACACTGCACCTTAGACTGCAGTCCAGCTCATGCTGAGTAGAGTGTAAACATCACCTCTCTATTAACTCAGACTAAGCCAAGCCTCACTGCTGCTCAAACTGAGCTTGTGGCCATCCAAATCCCTGTGGTTTTTGTTACTTAAATTATTTTCACACCAAGTCTCTCCTATCCTGGTCTTGTATGACTGATTTAAAACAAAAAACAAAACCTAAACCAACCAATACATTCAGCTGAAATTATTTTTTCTTCTAAACCATGGATATTCTGTTTTCCTTCTTATATCATAGTATCATAGTCTATACTTTAAGCCAGAAAATTTTTAAATTCTGCAAAGTCCCCAAACACTGTCAGTCCTTCTTCTGAAATTGACTTCTGTCAATTTCATATCTGACTTCTGTAAAAACATCTAGTACCTCATTCGTTTAGTTTTATTTAATAAATGTGTAATTATTACCGAGTGCCAGGCACTGTTCTAAACACCTTAAAATACTAACTCCTTTTATCTTGCTAACATCCCTAAAGAAGCAACTCTGTTATTATCCTCAACGCATAGAGAAGCTAGGTGACTCTGCCAACGTCACAAATCTAACATGTGGATGTAAACCCAGGCAGCCTGGCTCCTGAGTGTGAGTTGTGTCCACTGTGCTCCATGGCCTCCTCTTAGCTCAGTTTCCCATTGTCCTTATCCTAAGCTAATAAAATAGCCTAATTACTAATCTCCCCATCTCCAGTCTGGCTCCTCCCCATTTGAACTCATCATACACATCTGATAAAGGGCTGATAACTAGAATCTATATAGAACTCAGGAAAATCATCAAGAAAAAAAATCAAACAACCCTATCAAAAAGTAGGCAAAGGACATGAACAGAAACTTTTCAAAAGAAGATAGACTAATGGCTAACAAATATATGAAAAGTGCTCAACATCTCTAATCATCAGGGAAATGCAAATCAAAACCACAATGAGATATCACCTAACTCCAGTGAGGATGGCCTTTATCAAAAAGTCCCAAAACAATAAATTTTGGTGTTTATGTGGAGAGATAGGAGCACTCACACACTGCTGGTGGGACTGCAAACTAGTACAACCTCTGTGGAAAGCATATGGTAAGAACTCAAAGAGATACAAGTAGAACTACCATTTGATCCAGCAATCCCACTACTGGGCATCTACCCAAAAGAGCAAAAGACGTCTACCCAAAAGAACAAAAGACAAAGACTATCTAAACAAAATGACCAATGCGTGCAACTATTACCTAAAACCCAGGGTGTGGTCTCCAAGTACCATTTCCAGAGATCCTTAGAAAAAAGAATGCCTGGGTCTGGGAAAGGAATCATAGAAGTTTCCTGAAGTATCTTATGAGACAAGATAGTTTGAATCTGTCCAAAACCATTCAAGTAGTTTCAAAAGATCTTAGGAGCCAAATTAAAGTACTTCTCACTGGCTAAAATGTCTTAAATTGATCATCAATGAAAATAATAGCTGCAATATATGGAAACATAGTAAACAAGTTCACATCCATGAGTGTCTTATAACACTAAAACAAGATCTAATGGGTCATTATCAGAATATGCTAGGAACTAAACTCATTATTTTAAAAGCAGGTAAACAGAAAGAATTAAACATTGATCCTGCCTTTTCCCATACTCATTTACCATTGGGTGGTCTAATAGCAGATCAGAGGAAGTTTCACTGTGTAATAGCATTCCAGCTAATAAATGAAAAATGACAGAATTAGAATTTCAACATCATGCTCTCCTAATGAATTACCTGATCTAAGCTTTGGGCATCAATATCTGCTAACATCACACAAAGAGAGAAAATCAGACTTTTTTTTTTCGCCTTCTGGTAGAACACACCACCATCCATAAAATAGTCTTGGAAAAAATTTGAATCCAAATCTGATCATAAATCTAGATCTAACTACTAATGTCCGGGATATATAGAAGACAGAAGAACCTGTTCAAGTACATGAAAACAATTTTTTTCCCAATAATAATAGCAAAAGCAAGAAACAAGAGAGACAGAATGAGAGAGGAAGCTAGAGAAAGAAAATAAAGAAACTTAAAAAATCAATTGTCACATATGGACTTATTTGTATCCTGATTCAAACAATTACAAATACATTTATAGCTTTTATGAGAAAATGGTTAGTTTGCATGATTATTGAATATTTGATAATATAAAAATTATTGTTCAATTTTTAGGTAGAGTATTTATATTTTCATGATATGAGTAACTGAGTTCTTTTAGAGTTATATACTGAAATATGGAGAGATGAAGCATACAGTATCTGGAATTTGCTTCAAAATTCTATAGGCTGAAAGAAAGTAAATGTATATAAGCAACAGGGTATATAGAACTGTAAGAGTTGACAATTATTGAAGCTGTGTCATAAGTTCAAAGGAATTTCTTATATTATTCTATTTTGCTTGAAATTATCAATAATAAAATGTTTTTTTAAAAAAATCAAGATAGTCTTTGCCTTTCTCTAGCCTTCTGATGGCTATTCTGTTTTTCTCTTCAAGATTACTATAAATGTTATTGAAATAAAACCAAACACTTTTAAGTTCTCTAATTAGTTTGAAATATAATGTTTAGGGAATTGGAGACTTGAATATATATAAAACAGCTCTGTTCCCTATTAACTGTGTTTCCTCCACCCTCTCCAGACTGATGATTAGTCTTACAACAAAGATGGAAACAAAGGATTGCTGCAAGAATAAGTTTGCTTTGGCAAAGAGGGTTAAAGTGAAAGGAGTTATCATAACCAACAGCCCTCCAGGAATCCCTCTTGTAAGAGTGGATAGCCTAGAATTTAAATGTGAAATATATGGGATTGATTTTTTTTCCATGTTAAGTATCAACTCTCACTTAGGTCAAGAGAGAAGCTACAGATGGACATTGCAAATATCACAGATATGTAGTTCCCAGTAGCTGAGCTCATTGCTTTGTTAATAGGACAACATCGTTTGTTTTCTTAATATTACATTTAAAAACTTACAGTGCTTACTTTTCTAATTTTCACTCATATAATCTCATAATAATTTTTAAAGACATTCATTTGATGTTTTCTACCTATATCCTCCAATATCTGTGAATAATATTTATTATGTGATCTTTGGCGAAGAGAGAAATGTCAAAATTTATTAAGTTATATTCTAATACTCCATAACTTGAAATTAAGGTCTTAATATGAAACCATTTGAATTTTTAATTTCTCCCTTCATAGTATAGCAGTAGTGTATACCCAGCTGCAGGATATTATTAGCAAGCGCAGCAAAGAAGTTTTGCTGAAAACCCCAAACACTGAATGCTTCATTTTTCACTCTTTTCTTTCTTCTTTTTTTAAAGAAATCCCCCATCATGTGAGATATGTATTGCCATTGGTGCCAGGGTGCTTTGCATAATAATGGTTTCCTTCAGTTTTCCAGGCTCACGTGGAAGAATCACTAAGGGAACCAGGCCTTAACATCAACAACAAAAAAGAAAATTGCCCATTTTTCATTGAAACTGCTCTTATTCTTCTAATTTTTTTAGCAATTTTATCTTTTTAAATCTAAATACTTGCGAGAGTTCAGAAAAGATATCCAGTTATTAACATTTCAGGTATAATTATTACTCTTCCTAATCTCCACCTTCTCCATGGAGCAGTCTTCTTTGGAAAAAGTATTATTACCTTCCTACTTGTGGGGGCCCTCAGACATCTTCAGATAAATGTCTGTAGGTGGGACTGTCTGATTATAAAGGCTGAGTGAAATTAATGTTATTAATGTACCAAGGTGTGAAGTATGAACTTCAACTGGCTTTCCCTGCAGAACTCTTGCTGATTACGTGTTTGGAGCTACAGAAGATCTGTCTGAAACGTTGCAGTTGAAGCCTTTTACTAGCTCTTGTGTTAATAAGTGAAGAAAATCTGCAGCTTTTCTATAACGTGGAGTAAGGGTGCTGACAAGCCGCTTATCAGCACTAATGATAACTGCTGTGTTTCAGCAGCCAGGATCAGAAGATGCGTTTCACATTTGCGTTCTTTTTTTTTTCCTTCCAGAATTGAACACTTAAGAAATCAGTAGAATGTTGCCAGAAAGCCCTGCCTACAAGCTACTGCCTTGGAGAATTTTTGCAAGCCCTTAAAAGAGTAACCAGAATGCATTCAATTTCTTATGAATTTTTTCATTTATGAGAAGGATAGAATTGTAAGGTGCCCTCCCAGGGACGATTAGACACCACGATTATTCTAATCATTTTCTGCATATCTGAAATCTCTTAAGATTGTTGCTCATTTCTTGAAGCATTTCAACAGACACAGCTTTCAGGGTGCTGATCTAAAGCCACACTTGATGCTGACAAGAGAGATTTTGACTTAGAATCCTAAAAGTTCCTCCTCATTCTCCAGCATATGACAGCTGTGCTAAATTTAGAAATCTTGATTTGGTGAACTATCTTGAACCCACATAATTGAGCCCAAGTATTTATTTATTACTCATTCACACATTTACTTCATGGATCAGTATTTACTGAGCATCTACTATGTGCTATAATTATTATATTACATGCCGGTCACATAAAAAAGGGTAAAATAATCCTGAAGGAAGCCACAATCTAGGAAGAATATAAACATAAAAGTTTTGATAAAGTACTTCTGGCATCCAGGAAAAGAATAAAGCAAAGAATGCTCCTTGGGCAGTGAGGCAGGCAGGCTTTACAAAGGTGGTAACAATCACACTGGGCCTTCAAGGATAAGGACTCCATGAAAAGGAACATTGGTGCACTTTTATAGTGTGTTCTTTATAGTGCCAATGAGGCCTCTCCCTTGCCCCTTGCAAAAAAAAAAAAATCATGATTATAAGCTAGTAACAGTGCTTTGATCTTTGGTGTCAAGAAATTCTATCTCCAGAAAGTCCCTGTTAAAATGCTCATTAACTCTTTTATAGGACTCTCCTGTTACATCTCATGACTGGTAAGAGGTTCAAATGAAAAAAATCACATTCTTTGTAAACTGTAAAGTGCAATGCAAGTGTTAGTTATTTGTGATATTATTACTTTTATCATAGTAACAATGTCATTAATAAGAATTATTTTGTCAATTTTATAGACTCAGACAATATAACTTGGAGAAAAATTGAAAAATAGAAATGGTTTTAAAATATTTTTTATGTGACATCATGGTGGATACTTCCAAAAAAGACTTATAAGGGGATATGGGCTTGGAGCTTGGCATTAAAAAAAAAATCCCTTTGTGCCGAGAGAGACACATGACAAATAGGCTAGATTATCTGATTTTGTTTAGAAATTATCATGACTTCTAACTGGTTGTCACACATTGCAATCAGGGACCCCATCTCACATTTATACCAGCCGTGGTACCTTGTTTCAGTGAGATTGTATTCATATCTCATCTACTATCTTAAACCACAGGTCAGCAACCATGCAAGAAACTAAGCAGTAGCTAACCTAGACCCATGTTGAGGGTGCCCACATAGAGACCCCAAAACTGTTTTTGAAGGAATATATTTGATATTTTAATTAGAAGTGTCAAAGTAATCATTAAAAAAAACAACTCTATTTCACTTAGTCTTCTTTTAGGATTATTTTTGGTTTTAAATTGCATATGAAATGGGGAGTGCCACAAAATTTTCAGTGTTTAAGGCTCTCTAAAGGTCTTAGCATGATCTCACTTCAGATTTTAAAACCATCTTTATAATTTTCCTGCAATTCTAAATGACGGGGAGGACTAGCAATGGGATCTCATAAACCGAGAGCAAGCCTGAACATCAAGGTCTCAGAGCACCCCTCCCTGTAGACTTAAAAGTGAACAGACAAGTGGTGTTGGGTGAATGAGAAAGGATATTCTCAATCAGGATTCTCAGGTGCAGCCTGAAAGCCACCAGCAGCAGCAACCAGTAGCTTTGCACTCAAGCTGTTCATGTCTCCTAATAAAATTCCCCACATTTAAAAGTGTGTAGCCCCAAGCTTCCTGTCTCCCCCATGTTACACATGAGAATAGAAAGCCATCCCCACAGTTTGATTTGAGGTATGCCATAGATACCCAGATTGGATAAAAATTGCCCTTATATTTCTCCTGGTCTTAGTTTCCAATAAAGTCACCAGAGCATTAGACATTACAGCCTTCCATCCTTGGGAATATGTGTAATGATGGGTGAGGTGAGAGGTCTTCATTCCACAAGCACATCTTCCATAAACACCTTTGCACACATTAACAAGCCAGAATTTGCTAGGTTGCAAACCCCACTGGAGAAATGAGTGTGGTGTTTATCATCAGTGTGGTGGTGGTGGACTGAAAAACACACGCTTGGGCAAACAGCCCAGTAAGTCCAAAATGGAAAGGTTTTTTCTTACATTTCTAAACACATATTCACTGCAACATTTCTTAACATCCCTCTTTCCCCTCACATCTCTTTCTTTTGCATCCACAGATGTTCCTTACCTTTGCCTTCAAAAATTCTCTGGCCCGTGACTCTTGCCTTTCTCAGCATTCCCCTTTTCTTCTAACCATCACCATTTGGAGTCTGCCTTTGGCTTCTTCTTAAATTTAATATTGTATCACAAAAGCCTAACGTGAAAAAATCGGTATGGAAACAGAAGACCCTTCCTTAGCAGAGAGTATAGAGGGAAAGCCCCAAGTGGGAAAATCTAAACATTTAAATTTTTTGATAAAAAATAATCTTTATCCCAGCCCAATTGTCATCTCAGAAAGCTGAGGGTAAGGTCCTACCCAAATGGGATGTGACAGGCAAGTTGTCTTTCGGTGCAGGTGACACTGAGAATCTGTGGCACCCACAGCGTAGTCTCAACCGTTAGAGCTGCCACTGACTCAGAAGGGTGTGCTGCATATATCATTTTATTTTTCATCATAGCAACATTGTGGGATAGACTTTATTATCTTTAATTTATAGATGAAGCAATAGGGGAAACTGAGAGAGGCTAAATAATTTGCCCGCTAATTAAATAAAACAGAGGCAGCTTGAAATCACAATGCCTGTAGCTTATAGGACAAAGTGCTGACCCTAAAGTCACATCATTTCCACAGCGGGGGGACTGGCCCTCAGCCAGGAGATGGCGCTAGGGGCTGTGGTGGCTCCTTAAATAGAAACTTTGCCAAAGACGACATCCGTCTGCCTCTCCCTTTATGCCAGGCCTGGCCCAGCCATTCCATAGATTCTATGACTACATTGATATCAACCACATTTTGGCCGCCCTTGGTAGGATGGCAGATGGCTCTTTGACTCTCCTAACAGCCCTAAGTGTCTGATCTTAAATGTGGGCCACAAAGGGAAATGTCCGTCAGCCTGGCAGCCACTCACTCAGTCCTGGAGGTAGTTCATGCTAAGTGAAAGAAAGCAATCTTTTTATTTCTGCCTCTACTCTTCCCCCTGATTCACATGGGAAGGTTCACAGTTTTCTTAGGGGTGAAGGAGGTTGAATCTCCATAGGCCATTCTCAGAGCTTTAAAACAATACTATAAAAAAGCTGCGTAAGCCCTAACACTTTTTATATATTTTGCAGTTAAAAGACAAGGAAGAGAAGAACGTGGCCCTAGCTAAGCATGTACAAACCTTCCACTTCACACTATTACATTTCCATTCCAACTTTCTCTATGTACAGACTGCCAGCAGTCTTCTTAATGAGGGGTCACTCTTTCTTTCTTTTTAAAATAAGAAATAGTATAAAAGCTTGCCATGTTCCACTTGGAAGGGACATAGAAACACATTAGTTAAAGGCAGTTTGCATTCTGTTTTCCATACTGAAGTGATGCTTATAAAATCCAGTTCACTGTATAATTAATGACCCATTCTCATGCTTTAGGGCATAACCTGATTACCAGTCTGGGTCGAAGAAAATATTTCCCCAGTGTAGGATTGCACAATTAAGTGTGCTGTGAGGAATCTGTTCTTTCCTTTGATGCTTTGGTCTTTGCCACGGTCCGGGGGCAGGATGCTGGGCTGGACAGGCGGTTGCTGGGCTACTGTGTGCCACATCCTCTGCTTCTCCAGACACACTGGAAAATGACCTGAGACCACCTGAAACACTCGTCACACAAGTTCTGATGCCCCCACAAGGGGAGCAGATGTCTGCAAGCAAATAGTCAGGATGCAGCCAACCAAAACAACTGTTAATTTAACACTATGTGAAAGCTAGTTTTTCCTGGGGTTGAGGGGAGTAGAGGATCCCCTCCTAAATAGGTTTGCTCTCACTCAGAAGCTGCTGATGTATTATTTTTTTTTGTATGAATTAAAACTAGTGTTTCCATTTTAAACTTAAGCAAAGAGAAATCATGTGTTCCCTGAAACAGAGAGAAAAACTACAAGATAATTATAAGTCATACAGGGAATTAAAATGTTAAAGTGGTTATAAGGCTTGCTCTATCTATAACATTAGCCACACTTTATGTTCTAAATCAGTACTGTCTGTAGAGTTTTCTGGGATGGTGGAAATTAAATTTATTTAAATTGAGATTTATTTATTGAAATTTATTCAAATTTAAATAACCACATCTGGCTAGTGGCTACCATATTGGATAATACAGTTCTAAAGTGTAGGGTGTGAATATTTACATTTGATATAATGGGCATAATAAAAGAATAGGAGCAAATTCAGGATGGCTTCTTTACTGTTCACTGAGTGTATTCTGTCGCACAAAACCATGTGTTCAGTGAAGCTCAATAATGTTTACGAGACACTGGGTCTGTGCTTGCTCTCCATGTATGGCCAGACCTCGAGGTGATAAAAATGAACCCAAGCAACCAATGTTCAGAAATACTGGTACAGTTACTTTTTTAGTCATCTGCACTTCTAACTTGCCTCCTTAAACTATGAAAGTAAGAGAATTTGTTTTAAACTTAACAGATAATTATACCAATTAAATAGGTATAAGAACTCTCTAATTGAGGAAAGCTCTCCTTTTGTCCATTTCTACTATTCCCATTGTCTTTTGAAAGACCAATGGCATGAAACAGTTAAAAGGCATAAAATCGACTTCCAAAATAAAATAATTCTCTTTAATTTCCCCCTTTGTTTACTTTGCTTTTCCTCATCTTCCCTTTTCCAGGCTCATTTTCTTTTCCCCACCTGGATGATCATATCAGTGTGCCAGTGTTGCCACATCAAAATACCACAGACTGAGTGGCTTAAACAACCAAAATGTGTTCTCTCCCACAGTTCTGTGAGCTAGAAGTCAAAATCAAGGCACCAGCAGGGTTAGGTTCCTCTAAGGCCCTAAGGTTAAGTTCCTCTAAGGTTAGGTTCCTCTAAACCTCTGTGGTTTGCAGATGGTTGCCCTCTTGCTGCCTTTTTGCTTGCTGTTTTCTCTGTGCTCATGCATCCTCCATGTCTCTGCATGTCCTAATCTCTTCTACTTATGAGATACCGGTTCATTGGATTAGGACCTACCCTGATGCCCTCATTGTAATTTAATTACCTCTTTATTAAAGTCCCTATCTCCATATATAGTCACATTCTAAGGTCTGGGGTTTAGGGATTCAACATGAATTTGGGGGGAACACAATTTACTTTCTAAAAATGATTATAAAGAATGTTATATTTTTTGAAGTTATGCATTTCTTGGTTTATAGTTTGCATGCTTCAATGAATAGTAAAGAACCACCTCTTTTTAACTATTATCTTACAAGTGGTCATATACACTTAAAAAAATTCTGCTATATAAAAATGGAAACTCTCCTATTTGTCCTAATTCATTAATGTAGGATTAAAATATAATGTATATCTACCACAGTCTTTGTATACCTATCCTTATGTTTTATCTCTTTTATATTTTTATATTATCTTTATATTCTATTCTTTTTATGTCTTTTATATATCTTTGTATATTTACATTATATCCTTAGTATCTTTTTATTAATTTTTTATATTGTCTTTATATTTATATTTTTGTATCTATCAAAAGTAAAGAGAAATAACAAAGAAAGAGATACTTTTTAAAAATATGTCTAGTTTATGTAATCTTAAAGGTTCTTAAGGGAAGGAACAAAAACTTTCTGTGTACATTTGATGCTTCAGTAGTATGGTTTATTAGCTGTGAATATCTTTAAAGATATAAACTATTTTTTAACCAACTATATTTGTAGAGGTTCTTCGATGTTGTTAAGAAATGATTATGACACCCAAGAAAGAGTAAAATACTTTCTAACAGGTAGGGAGTTCTATTTTATAATTTGTGACATAGATATGATATAGCCTTAATATATTTAGTTTTTCAAAAGCAGTCCAAAGAAATGGTCAAAACTCAACCAAGTGTCTTCCCATACAAAACAGACTTGCAAATATAATAGAGTTCTTTTTGACTGAGAAGTAGTTTAAGTTAAAACTGAAAAAGAAAAAAATCTAAATTATTCTTAATAACTTCTCTACTAAAGCAATTTCTGGTAGTCAACATAATCAAAATTATTTGCATATGTTGATATAACTTAAAAGATTGAGAGTTCTCAACTTTACCCAATCCCATATCTGAAATGATCATCTACTTGAGAACACAGGGACCCATTTTGCTGTTTTACTAATTATTGTTCTTGGTTTTACATAGCTTGCCATCTCATCAGCAATCACGTGCTAATCATCTAAAACGAGAGGTTAGTCAAATACATTCTTGTTATTATTACAATCGACTATTTTGGTTACACTGTTCTTTTGAAGAATATGTTTATAAGGAAAAATACATCAAAAGAAAAAACATGTAAAGAATTACCAAGTCAGAGATGAAAACTCCTATAGTCAACTGTGCATAATTTACAGTGAAAAAATAATTTTATTTATCAGAATACTTATCACTATAATAAATTTATCTCTATAATTTAATTAATTTTCTATAATTCTCTTGTCTTGATGTATATTGATAATATAGAAAACAACATGGTACCAGCTTCTGAGAAAAGAAAAGCTTTATTGCAAGCCAACTGGCATGGAGACAGAAGGAAACCCTTAAATTTATCTCTCCAAGCAGGGGCAGGTTTTACAGGAAGAAGGTAATGAGGCATGATCTGACTGGATCATGTCATGGTTGATGCCAGGGCTTGATCTGATTGGACAATGGTTTATGCCCTGAGGGTGTGCTTCTTAATTTAGTCCCCATTCCTTGATCTAAGCATTTAGGTTCCACCCAAGGTTGCAAGCTTGGCTTATCTTGGCACATTCAGGTTACATAACTTGCAACCTGGGAGCTCATGGCAGCTGAAAAATAACTCACAACTTTTAGTCCACAAGTTGACCAGATTAGTCTGGTTCTGTGGTTACATGAAGACCAAATGGTTTTGAAATTTAAAATATTTCTGATTGTAGAAAGGTAAAACAATAATATGTCTTATAAAACCTCCAGTGGGTTCTGGTGCAATATCTTATAATTGAGCACATTAATATTTTTGCAGCAAAACATCTGAATATTGATACTAAATATATAAATACTAAATATATAAAGAACTATAACAAATCAATAATTTTTAAAATTCTTAAAAATGGGCAAAAGAATGTATAAGCCACTACACAAAACAGAATATACAAATGGAGAAGTAAGCACATATTAAAGTGCTTAATCATCAGGAAACACAAATTAAAACCACAATGTGATTCCATTTTGCATCCACTGGAAGGTTCAAAGTTCAAAAGACTGAGACCAACAATGCTAGATGTTGGTGAGGATGAGTGACTCGAGTTTTCATATTCTGCTGATTAGAGTACAAAGTGGTACAGCAACTTTAGAGAACTATTTTTGCACTTCTTTATCAATGTAAATATCTACTCCATGTCCCAATAATTTCATTCTTATGTATTTACCCAGTAAAAATATATACCAACCAAAAGACTTGGATGAGGATGGTTGTAGCATCCTTATTCCTATTAGCTGACAACCAGAAATAACCCAAATGTCATCAATAGAAGGATATACAAAGTACATAATATTTATATACTGTAATGCAACTCAGAAAAAAAGAATAGACTACTGACACAATATAGATGAATCTTAAAACTTTTTTGAATGAAAGAATCCAGACACAAAAGAGAACATGCTAAATGACTGTTTATATGAAATCCAAGAATAGGCAAAGCTAATCTGTGATGATAGAAATTATCAACAGAAAGCATTTTCTGAGAATATTGTAGGAAAAAGAGAATATCTCCTAATATAAGGAAACTTTACAAAGTGATGGAAATGGTTTATATCTTGTTTTGGGTGGGGAAATCACACAGGTGTTTACAGTTGTCAAAACCCATCTAATTGAACACTTAGGGTCTGGTATTTGACAAAATTTCTACCCTTATCTTTTGCAAAACCTGTTTTCAGAGTTGTTTATAGACTTTGTAATTGTAGGTAAAGTACGGTGGACTGGACCTGTATTAAATGATTATTTTTTCACAACTCTTGTATCCAATGGAAGAATTTCAACACATTCTGCAGCACAGAGGAATTCTGTAGTTAAAGACTGCTGGCCTGGGGATACAGTTCTCAGTGATCGTTTAACTTTTCACAAACATACACAGCTTGGTTTGGTAAACTGTTGTGATTATTTCAAAGACAGAAAATGTAATTTAGCATTTAAAGCCTCAAAGTACACAACAGACTAATAAACCTAGTAGCTAATATTTACATGTTAAAGAAAGCTCAGTCTTTTCTAGCCACCACAGCCCCTGTGCTCTAAACTATGTCTTGTTAATTTTCCAACTGATTGGGAGAGTGAAACTGAGAGATGAGACTTCACTTGTTTATACTCATCACAGAGGAGTCCACAGATGGGGTACCTGCTGCTCGCTTACCCCTGAGGTACTATCAGGTTTCCACATGTCCAGTCACATAGCAATGCTAGGCCTTGAAGTTCCTTTTTAGATTATATTCCATAGTGTAGAATAAACACACAACTTCAACAGGAAAATTTTTCCAGTTGGCAGGTAGAGAAGTTGCTACAATTAAGAATCTTCAGGGAATGACTGAAACCAGATTTTGCTATCTTCATTTAAATGTTGGCTTTGAAAAGGGTGAAGCTTTTGAAAAGCTAGGATTATCTTTCATATGATTGTCTAAGACACACACTCTTCATATTATTTCATAAAGTTTTGGTTATATTGTACCATAAAAGACCATGTTCCCCAATCATCTGTCATTTTTGCACATTTGTGAAATTATGGTTTAGTGGAAAGAAGAGAGGCTTTAGGAAGCAGACGGCTGAGATTTAAGTTGCAGCTCTCCCAGTGAGTGGTTGCACTACTTGGCAATCAAATTCCTTTGAGTTATGTTTTCTTGGGACACTCAAGTACTCCACCTGGGGGACCACCTGGGAGACCTACAATGGGCTAAAAGAACATCTCAGCAGCTGGCTCTTTCACACAAATATCAACCAATGATAGGGATAACAATTCTATAGCTCATCATAGCATCTTCCAACTCAACCAAACAAGGAGTGGCCAATTTGTACTCATGAGTACCATGTACCATCTTGGAAATTAAGTTTGGGGACACACAAACAATTCACACTGCTGGAATGAGGTAAAGACAGCAGTACAGAGGCAACCCAAGAAGATCATCAAACCTGCTTGAACACCTCATAGGCAACTCGGGACCAGGACTCTTCTCCCTGGTATGGTCAGGGACTGATATTCAGGGATGCAGGGACATGCCCACAAGCCAGGCCTAGTAACCCCCCTGGGACTTGATCAAGAGACCACATGAAAAGGAATCAGCAAAAGAACTCTGGAAGTATGAAATATCAGTGTGAAAGGGCATCCCCAAAAGGAAATGACTCTTTACCAATGGATAGCAATCACAGTGAAAATATTGAAATGACAAATAAAGAATTCTAAATATGGGTTATAAGGAAGATCAATGAAATACAAGAGAAAACTGAAAACGAACACAAAGAAACCACAAAAACGATACAGGAAATGAATGAAAAGGTCACTAAAGAAATCAATTTATTTAAAAAAAATCAAATAGAACTTATGGAAATAAAACATTCATTTAAGGAAATACAAAACACAGTGGAAAGTTTAAAGAATAGACTAGACCAGGCAGAAGAAAGAATCTCAGAGCTTAAAGACAACACCTTCAAATTAAACAAGTCAGTCAAAGATAAAGAACAGAGA
Source organism: Cheirogaleus medius (assembly GCA_008086735.1). NCBI lineage: Eukaryota > Metazoa > Chordata > Mammalia > Primates > Cheirogaleidae > Cheirogaleus > Cheirogaleus medius. The sequence continues at coordinate 2,120,218 of VBSM01002937.1, forward strand.
AATAAGAGAATTGAACAAAGTCTACAAGAAATATGTGATTACGGAAAGAGGCCAAATATAATAATCATAGATATCCCTGAGGGTGAAGAAGAAAACACACAGGGTTAGAAAACATATTTGAGGAAATAATAGAGTAAAACTTCCCTACTCTTCCTAGAAATTTAGATGTCAAGGTACAAGAAACTCAATGAAAACCTGGTAGATTCATTGCAAAGAGACATTCAATGAAAACCTAGTAGTCATCAGACTGGCCAAAGTCAACCCATAGGAGGCACCCTGAGAGCCATAAGGCAAAAACAAAGGAAAACCCATCAGTCTAACTGCATACCTCTTAACTGAGACCTTACAAGCCATCCTCAGTCATTTCAAACAGAATGATGACCAACCTAGAATTTTGTATCCTCCAAAACTAAGTTTCTTATATGAGGGAGAAAGAAAGAATTTTTCAGACAAATGAATACTGAGGGAATTTGTCAAAACCAGACCAAGTGCCCATCAATTCATGAGTGGATTAATATGTATACCATGGAATACTACTCATTCATAAAAAAATTAATTAATTATCTTTTGCAACAGCCTGGATAGAACTGGAGACCATTCTCATAAGTGAAACTATCTAACGAATGAAAAAACAAACACCACATGTATTCCCTATTAAATTAGAACTAAATGATCAACACGCATGTGTACATACGGTAGTAAAATTCAATGGAAATGAAGCAGGAAGGAGGGGGGAGGAGGGAATGGTGAAATCATACCTAATGGGCACAATGTACACTATCTGGGTGATGGGCACAGTTATAACTTTGACTCAAGCACAGTACAAAAGCAATCCATGTAACCAAAACATCTGTACCCCTATAATATTCTGAAATAAAAAAATATACAAACAAAAGAAAATATTTCAAAAAATGTTTTTTCATATGTTCCCAATGAAATACTGCTTTATTTTTGTGCTCCCATTTGCAGCAAAAATCTTCAAAAAAGCTATCTGTACTCACTGTCTGCCAACCTTTTTCTTCCCATGCTGTCCTAATACACTCCAGTCAATCTTTTGCCCCAGGTACTTCACGGAAACTACCTCTCTGAATCTTCTCCTGTCCAGGTCCTCAGCAGCTTCCAGGCTGACCCATCTGACACAGTTGATCCTAACTTCCTCCTTGGTTTGCTTTGTTCACTTGCCTTGTCAGGGCACCACCGTCTGCTGGTTTCCCTACAGCTTCATAGTTCACTCTTCAGTGGATTCCTCTGCAGCTCTAGGATCTCTTAATGTTCGACTGTCCCAGAACTCTCTTCTTGGGTCTTTTCTACCCTATGCAGATTACATTGATAAAGTCATCCATTTTCATGTCATCAAATGCCTTCTGTATATGCTCATGAAACTGAAATTTATTAATATGTCTTTCTCAGACCCATTTTTCTAGCTCCAGACTCATGTATTTGATTCCTTGCCATGATATCTGCTCAGATGTCTAATAGATGTCTTAAATTCAACACGTCCAAATCTGAACTCCTGTTCCACCTACTGCTTTCCCTACCTCAGCTGATAGGATGACATTTGTCAACTGCTCAGGGCAAAAAAAATGGATGTCATCACTGATCCTTCCCTTTCACTCATAGTACTATTCAATTTCTCAGGAAATTCTGCTGGGTGCATTTATATCCACAATTCAACCATTTCTCACATCGTGCCCCAGTCACAAGTAATCTCTCTGCCCTGAATTACTAAAATAGCCTCATTATCAGTTTTGCTACTTCTATCATTGTCCACCACCATAGTCTTTTTCAACAAATCCCTTAAAAGCACAAGTCAGATTATTTCACTCAGCTGCTCAGAACCTGACAACAGCTCCACATTTCACAAAAATAAAAACAAAAATTCTCGTAATGGCTACACAGCCCCACTTAATGTAGACCAATACCCTCTTGCCTCTCTGACCTCATCTCCTTCAACTCTTCCCTCAAACAGTTCCAGCCACGCTGTCCACCTTGTCACTGGTGTGCACCCTGCATGCACTTGCTGTGAGTCACTACACTCGCTGTTTCATCTCCCTGGGTCACTCCTCTTCCAGGTACCTGTCTGGCTCACTCCCTTGCCTTCTTTAGATATTTGCTCATATGCCCACCTTGACCCTCTTATTTAAGTTGGAACTTGCCTACCTCCTTTCTCCCAGCCTTGCCTATTTTCTTCCCTATGCTATACTTCCTACCCCAGGTGATTGATCATACTCTAATATACTGTGTAATTTACCTAAGTATCATGTTTGTTGTCTGCCTCTCCCCACTAGAATATAAGTTCCATAAGACAAGCATTTGAACTTTTTGGAATCCCTGAGACCTAGAACAGTGCCTGGGACTGGACGTGGCAGCACTCAGTATCTGTGCAATGAATGGAAACATTAGAAGCGGGATAGGACTCAAAGACAACCAGCTCCCAAAACAGAACCCTGTTGTCTATCAAGACTTCCAGCAACCGACATTTGTCGTGCTTTCTCTGTGTTTTTAAGCATCGTTCTCTCCTACTACAGGTACATTTCTTCTGCAGTATGGCACAGTGTGGGGTGGGGGATGAGGCCACAGAGAGTCCCATGTTTTATGCTGTCCCAGTTATTGACCTAAAATGAAGAGAGAACTTTTCTCTTTAAGAATCAATAAATCAAATTCCAGAGAAAGACTCTGACTCAGTTGGTCAATGGGAAAAATAATTGGCCATGTCTGGGTCACAAGGCCACTCCTCTGGAGTAGAATCCTGTGACTGACAGCCTCACAGGAACCATGTGCAGGGGGTTAGTGATGTTATTAAAATATAACAGAATATTAAGAATAGGCTGAAAATATCAAAAGACAATCATTACATTATCTTATCCCTCTGAATTTTTTCTTTTCTATTATCCTTTTCTTAATTCCATTTTGTTCCCTTCTCTAGTAAGGGCATATGTTGTTTGTTAAAACTGTGTCTCTAACTGGAATATTAAAAATCTGGAAAATATCACCCCAAGACTTTATATGCAGCAAAAAAAAGAGTGTGAAGTTGAAAATTAGGGAAAACTACCAATGAAAGGTTCATTAGTAGTATATGCCTAATAAATTCTTCATGACAATCACAATAACTTATCTGTGAGTGATGTTACAGTGTGCAAAATATATGCACATACTAATTACCATACATCCCTTTAAGATAAGTTATTATTACAGATGACACGTCTGAAGAATAAAATGCTTGTCGTCACAGGGTCAGAAAGCAATGAAATGATGGATCCTAGATTCAAGTTCTAGCTCTTTGAATCCAAAGGTCATGACCTTCTTAATATGCGACACTACTTGCTCATATAAATTTTACTAGCAAGTAGCATTGCAACATAGTATCTATCACTTTAAAGTTTTCATAGTGGCCACATTCTCATCCAGCACTCGACTGGCATCATCAAGAGTAGACAACTATAGCATTTTTTCCATGCCCAGTGCTTGGCAACATGACCAAATGTATGCTTTTATTCCTCCCATAGTATCTGTATGAGAGACATTGATGAGCTGGAAATTTATGGATATTCTATGCTTTCCACTCAATCTTCAAGATCAGGATCCCCAGAAAACATTCTATCCACTGTACATGACTCAGTCCAAAATCGTTAAGAAATAAAAATTCTTTCAAAGGTAAAGGATGAAAATGTTCAGTCATACTGTCCTATTTTTGTCCTCTCCGCTGCAATGATTCATCATAGTTTTAAGAAAGTGTTTCATGAAAGTCTTTTATAAGCAGATCCATCCTGGCTTGGTGTATGAATGAACACCTCCCACTGATTCTGGGCAAGAAAACAAATGTTACACAAAATTATGTACTAGTTTCTAGCGAACACTTTTCCTTCCTACACAACAGGGAAAATATAGTCACTAAGGTGCTGAGAGAAGTAAAAAATGGTGATTAAACACATGGATCCTAAGGTCACACTACTCCAGTGCGAATTTCAGTTCTGTCACTTAAGAGCTATGTGACTTTAGGTAAGTTACTTCTCTTGCCACTGCCTGTCTTTCTGTCTTTCTTAATCTTTAAAAAAAAGGAACTGGTAATAGATCCTATTCCATAGGACTGCTGTGAGTATTCAATGAATTATTTTAAAAGCATTTAGAATGGTGCTAGGAAACACATAAATGGTATATAAGGATTTGTTATGATTTTATCCAACTTGTCATTTTACGGATGGTGAAACTGAGGCAAAACTGGTATCAATAATTTTCCCAATGTCATAAATCTAGTCATGTGCTGTTATGTACATCAGTGTGCCTTTTATATCTTATCTTTTGACACACATAAAATTTTTATTCATTAAGAATAAAGGTTTTTTAAAAACTTTGGGTTACATGAGAACCAACTTCGGCCACCATGAACACATACCACACTTTCAGTAGCAAATAGTTCCAGGCATGTAACTGAAGTACTCTAAGAATAATGCATAAACCAAGTCATATTTTAAAATCCTGTCAGCCATCGTGGGACTCGTGTATTCCTGGGATTATGATTACATTGCTTTGCATGAGTAAAGACCTCTTTCTTTCCCCTGCACTTAAGTTAATTTGCTTCACAAGTGGGCATGAGTAGAAATATGCATAATAAAGTGTGGAACATAAAAATGGAAAACTTACTATTTGTTTCAACCAAATGCCTGGGAGAGACACAGTGCACAGACAGCCTGGCCAGGCGTTCATTACAGGGCAGGGTCAAAGCCAATACGTGTTACAGTGAAGGATGCTGCATTCAGAGGCTGGCCTTGCCACATAAAGCAGGACATATGAAAGCCCAGTATACCATCTAGGCTATGAATTACCTTTCCTTTTTCCATTTACCTCTTCCTGCTCTCTTTTATTTTAATAATAAAACTGAAATAGGTATTAAGTGTCAGTCTGAGGCATGTGTTTTCAGTGTCCTTGTATTTATCAGCAAATACAGAACACACCACCTCAGTGCACACTTCCAGGCTGGGATGTGTTCTTACCCAGGTACAATGCACAGGGACAGAGCAGACATGTCAGAGGTTGATGATAAGGCACACTGATGTAATGTATCCAAAGTGTCATATTGACAAGTCACCCCAGGAAACAAGAAAGGGCTTAGCCAACAAGGCTTTTATTATAGCAATGCTTTTCTTAGAGGGAATTTATGTTCAGAGAGTGATTAATTTGTAAATAGTCTGAAGGTAAAATAATATCACTTTTGAAGAGAAGCTGATACTTGGTCCTGTCATTGTCAAGTATTTAGTTATGCTTCTCATATCTAGTTTATCTTAAAATACTGCCTTAGCCCTATCTTCTAATTTTGAGTAAATTATATGATTGAATGTAAAGAATCATAAGTTAAGACAGTTGACCTAGACATCTATAACCTAAGAATGTATTGGAATTGATCAAAATATTCCTTAACAACATTTAATCTCTTCCTTCAATTATGTACTTATTCATTCATCCATTTGTCAAATATTTCTTTAGATCTCTTTGTCTCTGTGTGAGTCACTATGGATACCAAGTCCATCATTCTCCCCATAGAACTCAGTGACTAGAAGAGCGTTGTAAATATATTCAGAACATTACAGTGTACAGTTCCTGGAACACGGTGAGTTCAAAGCACATCTCTGAATGACTGGCCACTTATAAATTATAACTAAAGCTTTATATTTTATATAGTATAGGCATAAATATAGTACTGAGCATGGAAGGATTACCTCTGCCTCCAGGAGTGTGAGAAGGTGTCAGAGAAGGAAAGACATGTGCTATGGGTCTTGAAGGATTATTAAGGAGTCAAAAGGAAAAGACATAGGAAGAACATTTCAAACACAGGGATCAGTCCACTAAAAGGCATGAAAACCCAGGAGGATGTGACATGCTTGGGGCCTGGTGAGAAGCTTATTTGCTGTATCTCTGCTCGTATCATGGATAAAGGAGAGTTGGGGAAAAGCACAGCCAAAGGGAAAGACTAGAGTCAAATTGTATTCCACAGAAAAACATTTTTACTTTATCATATGGTCATTATGGGTTCACCAAAAAGTTGAAGCAAGATTGTGATTTGGCACATGGCGGACAGGTAACTGGGGACAGCATAAAGTCTAAGCTGAAGTCATGACAGAGTGGTGTCAGAAAACCATTTACAAGACAAGCACAAGAGATACTTCAAGCCAAAAGGGATCAAAGGCCAAATGGAGCAAAGCAGGGCAAATGGAACATAAAGCTGAATTTATAGGAAAAAAAATAATCCCCTCTTCCAAGATTATGGTTCATTCTTTCAACTGAAGACATCACTATAATAGAGTAGCACCCTGTTCACGTAGTCTTTGTTTAGGGATGGTGGAAAAAGCGAACATATTTACAAAGGCTGAATGTGAGATCTTAAGTAATAGTATTAACCTTGGAGGCATGTAATAGTGTAAATCTTGGAAGCATGAAGCAATGGCATCTGATGGAGTGATCCGATGAAATATGTGAATTAGACATTTTACAACAATGTGGTAAAACTAAGGAGAATATCAGCAATAACATTAACACATTTCCAAAATGCTTAGTAATTAATTATAGTGGCAGGGGGTGGGGAGGAGAATAACCAGCTTCTAAAGGCTCTGAAGATTTACCAAAGGTAGGCAGTATGTTGTTTTCTATGGCTATGGCAAGATTACAGCAGATCTCAGATTTGAACAACACCACAAGTAGAAGGATAAACATCAGAAGGATACCCAATGACCAGATTTCACCATTAATCAGTGAGGCAGAGCAGGTAATGACAGGAAAACAATGGATTGAAGGAACTAGCTGTCAGATTTAGAGCTGATTATCAGTAGCCTGGGTCTGGTAGACACTGTTGACCCAGCTGCAATTTCAATGGTAAATTGAAATCATGGTGCAAAGATCATAAATTCTAGCTTTTGCATATACAGCATCCTCCTTACTTTCCAGATCCTTTCGTTTGCTTATGGATTATAATCAAACTGGAAGGCATCACTGTAAAAGTGGTTACAGTGGCTTGAATGGGGGTCTCCCAACAGATATGTCCACCCAGAACCTGTGAATGTGACCTTATTTGGAAAAAAGGTCTTTGCACATGCAATTAAGTCAAGACATGCCAAGGATCACAGACAAGCACCAGAAGCTAGGAGGGAGGCATGGAATGGATTCTTCCTCAGAGTCTCCAGAAACAACCAACAACTTGATTTCAGATTTACAGCCTCTAGAACTATAAGAGAATAATTTTTTTAAGCCACCCACTTTGAGGTGATTTTTTATAGCACCTACATGAAACTAATACAGTGGGCTCATTCTAATGCTTAAGTTTCCACCTGCCACTGGATCAGTCATAGGAATGCTCTGCATTTGGTGTATTCAGACCTGAATCTACCTGACTTGCTCTAAAATGCAACTGCAGATTTTAATTTGCACCTATAATTAAAAGATTCAAATGGCAGATAAGTATTCTCAATGCCACTCTAAAAATGATTTTCTATGTGTACATTAGGAAATGCTGTGAGGGTTCCATTTTGATTTCTTACAGTTTCTGTTTGAAGTAAGATTCAGTCTCTAGGGAAGGAGAGACAGAACTGGGAACCAACTCCTGGTCCCATCAGTGCCTGAGCTAGCCACAGCAGACCCTGTCCATGACAAGGTTGCCCTCAATTTCACTCTTACATTTATAATGACTCTCATTACCCTTTCCACTTGTGACATTCCTATTTGCCACTAATTGACCAAATTAATCAGTGGGATGGGAAATAATCACTCACTAGTTGTCAAACAAACCTTGTCACTTTGTAACTTCCAAGGGCTCAAAGCCATTCAATTCAATTAGTTTCAGTGTTTTACACATAGTGCTACATGGCAATTTGCAAAATTCCTTTATGTTTTGCTCTTTCTTTTTCCCCCAACAGAAAATGACACATCTTAATAAAATATGCTAAAAATAGATACAAAAGCCAACCATGGCAAAAGTGCTGCTTTTGAAGGATTCAATATTCTATGTTTTAAAATTACCCACTCAGAAAGTTATATCCTTTCTGAGTGCCCTTTTAGTGTCTGGAGGAAGAACCAGATTTTCTGGTTGTCCAAAAAGATCAGTAGCTAATTACAGCTAATTGCAGTCAACTTTCACCTCTCTGTGCTAATGGAAGAAGCACTGATGCAGGCAATCCCCAAATGGAAAATCTTCTCTTCGATTTCAGCAAGAAAAAACACAAAAGATATTTGTACTTCAAGGATTTTCCCTCAGTTCTTTGAGAAAATGCCTAATCAAGAAGGGATTGACCTTTAGGTTATCTGAAGGTAGCATAGATATGTTCCTTCCACCTCTGGACTTAACATTAGAATTAAAATATAACTCACATCCCTTAGCAGGCATGGCTGAGAAATAAATGGAAAGAACTCAGAGGGCTGATGTTACCAGGTCTTAAAGCCTATAACCCAAACTTTGATTAGTAATAGTAATTAAGTAGTAGTAATTAAAAATAATAGCAATAATAATAATTCCCCTTACTGAGAACCTGTTACATGCCAGGTGCATTATGTGCATCCGCATCTATAATCATGTTCACAGTCCTGCAAGGTGCTAATACCTTCATTTTATAAACAAGGCACTGAGGCACAAAGAGGTTATATGACTGACTCTGCGTTATCCAAATTGCAAATGACCAAATATCTTACTCCCTTCAGGCTGCTATAACAAAATACCATAGACTGGGTGGCATATAAACAACAGAAATTTATTTCTCACAGTACTGGAGGCTGAGAAGCCCAAGATCAAGGTGCTGGCAAATTTGGTGTCTGGTGAGGGACCATTCCCTGTTTCATAGATGGCACCTTGGTGCTGTGTTCTCACGTGGTGGAAGGGGTAAATGAGCTCCCTTTGACCTATTTTACAAAGGCACTAATGCCATTCTCGAAGGTTCCACCCTCATAACATAATCCCCTCTCTACAGCCCCACTTCCTAATACCATCACAGTGGGGGTTGAAACTTCAACATTGAATTTGAGGGGACACAAACATATAGACCATAGCACTGAGGTTAGATTCAAATTGGATCTGACTTCAAAGCTTAGGTTCTTTCCACAAGGCTGTTTGGAAAAAAGACTGGACAATGTTTACTGAGCCATTTAAATTTCTCCTGTTACAATTATATGTGTCTGTTGCATGTACTAGTGCTATGGTTTGGATATTTGATTAACCTGAAAACTCATGTTGAAATTTTACCCCCAATGATGGAGGTGGGACCTAGTGAGAGGTGTTTAGGTCATAGGGGCAGATCCCTCATGAATAGATTAATTATCCTTGGGGGATGAGGAGGTGATTAGTGAGTTATTGCGCTGTTGGTTCCCAGAAGAGCTGCTTGTTAAAAAGAAACTTGCACCTCCCCTCCTTCTCTTGCTTCCTCTCTTACCAAGTGATCTCTACACACTCCAGCTTCACATCACCTTCCACCATAAGTAGAAGCAGCTGGAGGCCCTCACCAGAAGCAGACTCCAGTGTCACACTTCTTGTACAGTTTGCAGAACCATGGGCCAAACAAACCTCTTTTTCTTTATAAATTACCCAGTCTCAGGGTAATTTACAGCAACACAAATGGACTAAGATAACTAGTTAAATCACTTTATAAAATCAGATGCTTGACTAATAAAAATATTCTGACATCTCTCTAAAGGACAGAATTTATTGTATGACAGATAGAGTTTGAGGATTTAGTTACTGACATTTTAAAAGAACCTAGTTAAAGGTTGTTTTATTTAGAAGGCAACTGACAGGAAAAGATCCTGAAAGGCCCATTATATCAAGACTCTGGTGTATAAAAGTATCATAATCTTGCTCCTACATTAAATTTCCTCACTGCCTAGTTGAGTTCTAAATCAAAATTCTCTTCAAACAAGTTTATGAGGTTTTTTTGTTTTGGAAATCATTATTTTCCAGAAATGAAATTTTAAAATTAGTTTAAAAGTAGATATTCTAGGGAAAAATAAATGTAGGAATTCTCAATAAAGAGAAATTACACTTCTACAAAATGAAAATTATGATAAAGACATATGTTTTTATATTCCTCAGTAAGCTCATTATCCTTGAACAATATTGACTCAACTAATAATTCCATGCCATGATAGTAGTGATTAGATTATCAGCAATAAAGTCCATTCTGATCTACATACCAATCAAGCCAGATACTATGCTAAGTGCTGGAATGCAGAAATAAAGTCTCTGACTGAATTCGAATGGAGGAGACACACATATACACAAATAATTATATCCAAAAGTACAGTTGCTGTTGGAAGCCCCACCATTCACAAAGTCCCCCAAAACAGAAATCTGGAGTCATTCTTGATTCTTTACTCTCTGAAACCTCTACTCCCAGTTATTCTCAATGGTTTGATAATTTTACTTCATAATTTTTTAAAACTCCATCCCCTCCTCTCCATTCCCAATCTTGTTACCTTTGGACAGGTAAATTGCCTCCCAATATATTTTTATTATGTAATGTTGCATTGGTTATTTGGGGTCTTTTCTGGTTCCATACAAAGTGTAGAGCTATTTTTTCTAGGTCTGTGAAAAATAACATTGGTAATTTAATAGGGATTGTATTGAATCTGTAAATCACTTTGGGTAGTATAGACATTTAAGAATGTTGATTCTCCCAATCCATGAGCATGATATATTTTTCCATCTGTTTATATCCTCTGCAATTTCTTTCCTCAGTGTTTCATACTTCTCCCTATAAAAGTCTTTCACTTCCTTAGTTAAATATGTCCCTAGATATTTTATTCTTTATTGCTATTATGAAATGTATTGTACTTTTTATTTGATTCTCAGCTTGACTGTTATTGGTGTATAGGAAAGCTACACCTATATTTGTGATTTGTGTACACTGATTTGTAGCCTGACACTTTGTGTTGAATATATTTATCAATTCCAGTAGTCTCTTGGCAGAATCTTTGGAGTTTTCTAGATATAAGATTATATCATCAGGAAAGAGTGATAGTTTGACCTCTTCTTTCCCCATTTGGATACCCTTGATTTCTTTCTCTTGTCTTATTGCTCTGGCTAGGACTTCCAGTACTATGTTGAATAGAAGTGGTGATAGAGGGCAACCTTGTCTGGTTCCATTTCTAAGCAGGAATGCTTTAACTTTTTCCCTGTTCAGTATGATGTTGGCTGTGGGTTTGTCATATATGGCTTTAATAATTTTTAGATATGTCCCCTCTGTGCCTATTTTGTTGAGAGTTCTTATCATAAAAAGGTGCTGAATTTTGTCAAATGTTTTTTCTGTATATATTAAGAGAGTCAAATAGTCTTTGTTTTTGCTTCTATTTGTGTGGTGAATTACATTTATAGATTTGCATATATTCAGATACCTCAAAGAACTAAAAGTAGACCTACCATTTGATCCAATAATCCCACTACTAGGTATTTACCCAAAGGGAAAAAATATAATTTATTTATAAAAGACACTAGCATTCAAATGTTTATAGCAGCACAATTCACAATTGCAAAGACATGGAAATAACCCAAGTGCCCATCAACACATGAGTAGATTAATAAAATGTGGTATAGATATAATATGGAGCACTACTCAGCCATAAAAAAAAACAATGGTGATCTAGTTTCTTTTATAACAACCTGGATAGAACTGGAAACCATTCTTCTTAGTGAAGTATCATAAGAATGGAAAAGCAAACACCATATGTAGTCAATACTAAAATGGACCTAATTGATCAACACTTATATGTAAGCATGAAAGTAAAACTCAAGGGAAATCAAGTAGGTGGGGAGAGGAGGAGGAGATGGGTAAATTCACACATAACAGGTACAATACACACTAACTGGGTAAAGGGCACACTTAAAACTTTGACTCAAACTGTATAAAAGCAAATTTTGTAACCAAAATTTGTGTACCCTCATAAAATGCTGAAATAAAAAAAATCTACTTCCATATTTTCCCTATATAATTATCTGTCCAAAATGAAAATATGACTATGTGATCTTCATGCTTCCAGTTAGTTAATGAACATCTTTCTGACACAAAATGGGATTTAAAGATGAAAAGAAGTTCAAATTCTGGACCTTTATGTATTTAATATGTGATCTTTGGCATTACTTATACTCTTTAAGCCCAGTTCCTGATGAGTAAATTGTCAATATCTTGTCAATCTCAGGTATAAATGAGAATAATATAAATAAAACAGGCACATAGAAATCACTCAGTAAAAAATAAGGCATAATCATTATTTCAAACTCTTTAGCTTTGCATGCACAATCCCTTTATGTCATGGCCTTCACCTAACTATGTAGTCATATCTCCGGTGTCTTTCTGCCTAAGACTTTATGATTGAGAAACATAGAAACGTTTGTAGTCACCTAAAAATGCCATGCTTTCTGATACCACCATGACTTTGCCTATTCTGATGGCTCAGCTTGTTATGTTGTTTCTTCTTGATAGAGTATCTGACAAAGCATTTCTTTTCTGATATCCAAAGCATGAGAGGATGGAAAAAAAAAAATTCAACAGTCAAATGAAATCAAAGAAAGCCTTAGTCATCAATTCAAAAGAGTTAAAAACTATCATACTGGAGAAGACTAAGTGAAAAAACCCTCAAACTCTTTCCCATCCCAGCTAAGAAAGTAAATAAAAGATATTTCCTCCCATGTGGATGGCAGAGATTAGAGTTACCATCAAAGATACAAAATATGTAAGATTAATAGTCCTTATCTTATCTTCACTTATTTCTTATTTCACCAGTCTGTTTCCTACAGAAATCAGATGGACCTTGGAGAATGACTCTGGACTATTTCCAGCTCAACCAAGTAGTAATAGCTGCAATCACAGCTGCCACGCCAAATGTGCTTATCATTATTAGAACAGTTTTATAAAGGTCCAGGTATATGATATGAATCCATTAATTTGGCTTTTATTCCAAACAAAATAGAGAATTCAAAACAGTTCACATTCACAGTGAATGAACAATAATATTTACTTGTGTTTTTTACCCAAGGCTATGCTAAATCTACTGCTCTCTTTCATAATAAGTCCTAAGATATGTGGACCATTTGGACATCCTGCAGAATATCACCTTGATCCTTTGTATCAGTGATATCTGGTTGATTGGAAAGGATGAGCAAGAGGTGCTAGTAGGCTCTAGGTATTAGTAAATTATATGTGGTCTATAAGGTGGGAGAGAAAACCTATCATGATTCAGAAAACTATATCTCAGTAAAGGTTTTAGGGATCCAGTAGTCAGAGGTGTGCTAGGACATCCTTCCAAAGTGAAGGACAAATAGCTTCATCCTGTATTCCCTATGCAAAGAAGGAAGCCCAATGGCTCATAGACCTCTTCAGATTTTGGGGTAACACATTTTACTATAGGAATAGAATATTGCTCCATACCCTATACCAGGCAACATAGAAAGCTGATAGTTTAAGGAGGACCCAAGCTGGGGTGCAAGAGGCTCTGCCACTTGGGACCTACAATGTGGCAAATCCAATGATGTTGGAGGCATCAATAGCAGGGAAAGATGCAATGTGAGGATTCTGGCAAGCACTAGTGGGGAAAACACAATGCATTTGTGGAGAAAAGTAAAGCCATCTGCAATGGAAAATTAAATGGTTTTTGAGAAATATCTTCTGTATATTTCTAATCATTGATAGAAACAGAACACTTGACTAAATAACCATGGTGAAACTTCTCATTGGGATGTGGATTTATTTGGACCCAAACAGTTACAAAATTGAGTGAACCCAACATCAGTCCATTATAAGATGGAAATGTTGCATCTGGAATACAGCCCAAGCACAGCCAGAGTTCAACAGTACACTACACAAGCTATTAGTCCACTCATGCCATGTCTCAAGGTTGCACCAGGACCCCTCCTTCACCTTGCACCTAAGGCCATAAGTTGGGGGGGGCGGTCCCATAATACCAGCTGAAGAAGAAAGAGGAAAGACCCAGGTTTTGTTAATACATCAATTGGCCAGGTATGTGACTAAAAGCCAAAAATGAAATATGACTTCATTCCAGCCACAATTATAGGTAGTCCTAAAGGAAAGCAGATAGAGAGAAAATCTTCCTAGTAGGTAGATCAGAAGTGGTATATCTGGTCACCCATGCTGTGTGGAAGGAAAAGTAGGTCAATATTTATATGCAGACTCTGGACAGTGGTCAATAGTCTAATTGTCTGATCAGAGACATAGAAGGAAGAACTGGAAGATCTGGTAGTGGCACGTGGAAGTGGAAACTAAGTATGAAAATCTTTGTGTTATATCTTAATGCCCAACTGAAAGCACAGACCAAGGAAGAGGCACTAAATGATCAAAAAGATAATTCATGCAGTTGATATTAGCCAGCCATCATTACTGGCAACTACAGAACTCACACAAGGGGGAAAACAAAAGGAATAGCCATGCTGAAACAAATAGAGGCAATGCAGGGACTTAAGAAGATGGACTTCTACTTCCTAAGACTAACCTAACTGTTGCTATCTCTGAATGTCCAACCTGCCAACCATACAGACCAATATTGCATTCTCAATATGATGCTGTTATTTGAGAAAATCAGCTGGCCTATTGGTGGTCAGTGACTGCATTAGTCCCCTTCCATACTGGAAAGCCAGTGGTTAGTACTTACAGGGACAGATACCTCTACTTGGTATGGTTTTGTTTTACCTTTATTGCTCACAAAACCTCAGCCAGCACTATCATCTGAGGACTTACAGTCTGTGATTCCCAGCCATGTACTTCCACAAAATACAGTATCTGGCAGGGGACGAACTGCATAGTGAAGGATGTATCAGGGTAGACACATGATTATGGGCTCCACTGGTCAAATTGTTTACTGAAGCATCTAGAAGCAGTCAGCCTTGTATAGCACTGGAACTGTCTGTTGAAAATGCGACTGAAGTGCCAAATTAGAAAAAATACTTTGTAGAGATTAGGTTAGATTCCAGGATGCACTATAGATACTGAATTAAAGAACCTCAGTATGGTACTGTTTCCAATAGGCAGAAGACATGAGTCAGGAAACCAAGGAGTAGAAGCCGGAATAGCCCTATTCAATATCACTTCTAAAAACCCACTGATGGACTTTGTGTTTCTTATATCCATAACTGTAGGTTAGAAGTCATGGTCTTCAAAGGAGCCCACTGTTGCCAAGGAACACACCATGCACCCCACTGAACCACAAAGTGTGACTTCGCCCTGGTCACTTTGGACTCATTGTGTCCACAGATCAGCGGGCAAGAAGCAAATGGCAGGATGTTGATTTTGATCATCACCAGAACATAGTGCTTCTTTCACTTTTTTCAATGTTTCCAAGTAGGAATATAGTTGGAACTCAGATAGTCCACTTACATTTCCTTAGGATGATCCACTCCCTTGCCCAGTTAGAACTGTGGAATGTGCAACAGCCTTTCTTAAGCCTAAGAAAGGTTGTTGCTACCAGGAGTTCAGAACCCTCAGGAATGAGGGCTTAGATCACACACCATCAACTAAGCCACCAAGACCTGCAGACCTCAGCCTAATGGCTGAAGTTGAGGAAGAGTTAGAATGGATCATGGACAGTGAAGATGACGAGTGTCCATCTCAGCCCTGAGACCAACTGCAATGATGGAGGCTGTATTTCTTCAAACTCACCTCCCTCTCGTAGGTCTCTCCATCGTCTAGAAGAACCATGGAGAAGCTGCTTTCTGAACTTGTATATAGATATGCTACTATCAGTGGAAAGGGCGTATTAAGGCAGCCATGGGCTATGCCACTCAGATCTCCCTTCAGAAGGGAATTTGCTATGAGGAGAACAGCTCCAACAGCTGTACTTTAGCTACACATCACAGGGTCCACTCTAGGGATCCCCTTTCCCTGAGCTGCTCCCAGGCGATGTGGGGTACAGGAAATACTGGAGCCTGACCATTTCTGCCCCTCAGTGGGACTCTTCTAACAAGTAATTTCGCTCCAGAGCTCCCCAAGATCTGACCAAGACAATCCCAGAGCCACGCTGCAATTTGAGGCTCTTCCTATCCTATTCTCCTTTCTTTATTATCTCCATTCCCAAGCACTGTGCTTACACGAAGCTCTGAGGCTCTCCCCCCCCCCCAACTCCTGCTTCCTTTCCCCTTCATCCTCCACGAGCATTTCCCCCAATAAATCCTTTGCACTTCTAATTCTATCTTGGCAACTGCTTCAAAAAGTATAGTCAGTTTTATCTATTTCTCAATTACAGGTCTTTAAATACTCTGTTTTGTCTGCCCAAGTAACTATCCTCCCTTAATCTGGATGGCTTCAAGTTTGACCACTTTGACCACAGACAACAGATACTGGCTCAAGCATCACTTCCTCCAATCAACCTTCCCTGACCTCCCCACCACCCAAAGTCTATGTGGGATGTCTCTGCTAGAGGTTCCATAGAACCGTTGACACTCCCTTCTATCCCTTATCCCTCTGATTTGTAATTTCTTTTTGTCTGTCTGTATCCCTCCCCAAACAGTAAAGATCATGATGGAAGGATCTATATTATTTCATCGTACCTAGTATCTATCACAATGCTTCACAATGCTTGGTCTTTTTTCACAGACTCAATATGTATTTCTTGAATGAATAACTAGGCACAAAGCAAGAGAATGAAAACCATGGAAACCAACCAAGAGAGGAACCAGAGATAAAGGACAAAAGTAAAACTTAGAAAAATTCCACTGACTTAAAAAACACTCTCTAGACACTTTTAAATGGCACCCTGCCAATTCAGAAGTGAGCAGAGCGAGAGTTATTGAGGGCACTGACCCACCCAGACACAAATCTTCAGAACACTGGACTTTAGCCATGACATTTCTCTCGTTGGCGATGTGGTCAGTTCTTGCTGAGTTTAGGATGCGGCCATCACTGCATGCTGGAAGTAACCCAAGCCAGATGATGCTAGATATAATAACTCCCTGGAATCACAGCTTTATTTTGGTCAGTGATAAGAACCACCCTGTATATAAGCAAGTAATAGCACTAACTCAAATGCACAAAGATTTATACCTGCCACCTGAGGAAAGCAGAAAAGAAAGTTTCTCTAGGAAGTTACTCCTCAAGATTTCTTTTCATCTGTCCTTCCTATTTGCTCTTATATTCTCATTCCTGTCAACCTGACCCCAGATTCTAAGTTTTATACCCCAGATTCCATGTTTGCTACTAACATTATTGGAGTTAGTGACTCTGAATTCTCTCCTTGACTTTTCTGCCAAGGTTATAAATTCTTTTATGGTTTTGGCCTTTTTGTGTTCCAGTCATTTTTGTCCATCTTTACTTTGAGTAAAGATTCTCCATTCTTGCTCAAAAGAAACCCAACTCTCAGCCCCATATACACACCATTTCATTTAGGGATAAAAAAACCCATCATTGTAATAATATTTATTTTGAAAAGTTATCATCCAGAAGCTGTGGGAGTTGCATTCATTTTTTTTTGAGTTATGAAGAATTATATGCATGAGTACGTAGTAAAGTCTGCTAAATCAACAATGGTTTAAAGGTAGTTATTATGAAGCCATCAGAAACTGATGTCACTTCAATTAGACACTAAAAGTTGACATGCCCAGGAATGTAGCTTATGCAGTAGATTGTGGTCACTTTCAAAAAACCTTAGATTATCAGAGGGACATTTATTAAAAAGAGAAAGAATTCTCAGAGGTCAAAGAATATTTCTCTAATAATGTTCTTACTGATTAATCCATCCTCCTTCCCTGACAAGGAAGCTGTGTGGGTTTGCCAGGAGGCTACACAAACTATGGAGCTGAGTAGGAAGCAGAAGCACTTCTTAAGCACAACTGTATACCCTCAACATAGAGGGCAAGATCTGAAAAGGATGTCTAAATAAAGCTTTCAAGCCAGATGATCTTAGGAGGAGAGGAGTGCAAGGGTGTCTGCGGCTGAGGTGGGGAACCAGGGACTCAAAGCAAAAGAACAGTAGGTTTAAAATGACAAGTAAAAGGAGGACCAGGAAAATATTAGAAACAATAAATTACAGTCCACAGCCCAATCCAGATGTCAATTTATGGTATTGCAGTAGCCACTGCATAGAGAGGTTAGTGAACTACATTTAACATGTGTGCATTTCATTTTATTTAATGTTTAAGCCCTTTAATTCTTTGTGTCTAAGAAAAGTCACAATCAGAAAATCCAGATGGACTATATTAATCAGAGCATATAATTTTAGTGGTAGACATGCTTATTCCCCAAGCCTGGATATATTCCTAGAGTCTTTGCAATGCCTCGTTGTCTCGAGGTAAGAAATATGGTTGGCTCAGCAGCATTTGTTAATTTATGTAAGAAGGAAAATGAATCACATATAAACATATGGAAATATCCAAATGCCAATTTTTTTTAGGTTAGCTCTTTGTGTCCTCATTTTCCTTTTAGCCTGGGGTTTATGCTATCAACTTTAACATTAAACAGACTCCTTGCTTGTACTTAGTTTTCAAGTGTGTGTGTGTGTGTATGAATTTAAACATATATATATATATATTTTAGACTAAGTAAAATTAGTGTTTTCTTTGGACAGAAAACTGACAAAGGACGGGAAATCCTTACTTTAGAATATTACAGTTAAGGGTCATGAACATTTAAGCAGGAGTTACTGCCATCCAGAGGCAGAAAGCCACAAACTGCCATACCCTATTACGGTTTTACTAGGAAGGAAGTCAGCCAAGAAAAATGTGTAGGTTGTTGCAGTTTTGCTCATTAAATCATCAAAGAATGGAAAAGTAATACCTAGATTCAAATGTCACGGGGTCTGTGGTCCTACTGTCGTCATGAATGACGGAATCTATTTAGCATTCTTCAAAGCCAGTCGTAGTGAAGGCGAATGCAGCTTTCTGTGATCTAAGGCTAACCATTTCCACAGACTCCTCCAAGCGCAAAAGTGTAAAACATCTTGAAAATGAACTCTTCTATATTTCTTCGAAAATAGATTTGTTCTTGTTTTGGAGCTATATGATACCTCGATGGAGACACTGAAATTAATGTTTCTAGTAGTGAATGATGGCAGCCCATCACCTTTCAGCATAACTAAAATATCATATTTCCTGGCTATAAATTAATTATCTTTTAGGACACAAAGATATCCACCATATAAATTAGTGCTCACTAACTGAATGTGGGTGTCCAAAAATTGTACACAAGAATTAATTTTAGTGGTGTAAGTAAAATCCTAAAAGAATTTACTTGAAAACTGTGCTGGGATTATACTACGGGTGTTCCTTACTACATAAGGTAAAACTTAGACAAAATGATATGTTGTTCTTCTAGGATTCTATCATCTGATATCGCTGTTTGTCTGTTTAAGAATCAGTTTCTACAGCTGTCCCAAAGCCCAGATTTCCCCCTTGGCAATAGATAAATACACAAATACATTAATTCTAGAGCAATTTTTCTTACTTACATTTTGGTGGTAACCTAAATTCAAACCTTGCATCAATTTAGGTTTTTACCAACTGAAACAAATAGTGACTCCTGGGCCGGGCGCGGTAGCTCACGCCTGTAATCCTAGCACTCTGGGAGGCCGAGGTGGGCGGATCGCTAAAAGGTCAGGAGTTCAAAACCAGCCTGAGCAAGAGCGAGACCCCATCTCTACTAAAAATAGAAAGAAATTAATTGGCCAACTAAAAATATATATAGAAAAAATTAGCCGGGCATGGTGGCACATGCCTGTAGTCCCAGCTACTTGGGAGGCTGAGGCAGGAGGATCGCTTGAGCCCAGGAGTCTGAGGTTGCTGTGAGCTAGGCTGACGCCACAGCACTCTAGCCCAGGGAACAGAGTGAGACTCTGTCTCAAAAAAAAAAAAAAAAACAAATAGTGACTCCAAACTCCATTTGTTATTCACAGACATTTTACATATCCATGGCAGATACAGGTGTAACTGTTTTGAATTTAAAACTTTGAATATACATACACATACACGCACTCAAACACATACAACTTGGAAGATAAATCAAGTGAAAATACAATCTGTTGGCCAAACCTATGTCAATTTCTAACCAGCTTCCACCTAACCCAAAGTGTGTCAGCGTAGAAACATTTTGAATCAAATAAAATAATTTATAATTAAGTAAGAAAATATGATTAATAACTATTCTCACTCTACCAAAAGTAGTTATTGTGCATGTTAGAATATTTTTTGGAAGCTGACATTCAAATTTGCTAAAAGGGAAATGCAGAAGGCTCCATTCATTAGTAGGATAAATAGTTTTGACTTTCAAAAACAACAAGAAAAAAACCCTGACCAAATGAGAAAGCCTACATGTCTGTAGTTGCTCTGTGCTATGGTCCTTGTCTAAAACCCTATCCACTTTTTGTCAGCATCTTTCCATTAGACCTCTTGCATGTGCAGGGTTATCAGCACCCTCTACTGGTTTTCTTTCTGAAGTAAAAAAAGGAAGAAAGAAAACGGGATGAAATAGTCATTCAAATCCGGGAAATCTTGCACTCTCCAGACTAAATAGAAAAGAAAAAGACTTATCTATGCTGATGTTGTTTGTTTGTTTATTTATACCAAGTATCAGTTTGAAATGGTTTATTTCTGATGAATTCCATACCATTATTAAGTCTTACTTCAGCTCCAGGAAAGGAGGTAGCAACATAGAATAA
Organism: Cheirogaleus medius; assembly: GCA_008086735.1. NCBI lineage: Eukaryota > Metazoa > Chordata > Mammalia > Primates > Cheirogaleidae > Cheirogaleus > Cheirogaleus medius. Next base: position 2,140,834 of record VBSM01002937.1, read on the forward strand.
GGGGGAAAAAATGAAAATACAGTGCAAAAAAAAAAATTCTTTATTTAATACAGACATAAATATTTATAAATGGTATAGGAAATGGTCTGGTGATACAAGCACACTAAACTGTTAACAATGATTACCTCTGAAAAGAAGATTGGCTTTGGAGGCAATGGTATGGGGCAGGGTGGGGGTAGGCATTTTCACTGCTTCCTTACTATACACATGTGCATTGTTTAAACTCTTAACAGAGAGACTCTACTATGAATCATATCACTTTTCACCTCCTTTCTTAGTGTCATTATTCCCTTCTAGACCACTGTCAGCCTTCACCAGCATCTTTCCTGCTTTCTCTGCTTTCTTCTTTATCTCCCAGTAGATCAGTCTCCAAAGAACAGTCAGAGTGATTCTTCTTAAATAAGGCTTCCCATCATATTTAGAATAAAACCCAGTCTGTTTTCTTCCCTGAATTTCCCAGAAGCTACAATAATCCCTGGCACTTAATAGGTGCTTTTATAATGAGGTTTTTAAAATGAATAATGAATAGATGAATAGACAAACAAGAGTGTACTAAGGTATTATCTTGCAATCTTTATAAGAAAAAGTATTGAAGTTGGAGCAACAGTAAAAACTGGTTGCTGACTAGCAATTCAAATATACCTCTCCGGATCTTATTTGTCACATGGAATACATAAAGGTCCTAGGTCTAAAGTTTTCATGAGCCACGGTCACAAGTTCTTTCACCTAGACACACAGGCACACGCACACCAGCTCTGTGCTTACTATAGATGAGATCCTATCTTAAGCTGTTTTCTGATGACATTATACTGTACGAGCGGCATAACTCTAATAAGTATAGTTGACATTACTGAGCATTTGCTATGTGCCAGCACTGTGTTAAGCATTTATAAATTTCTTTAGAACTCAAGGTATATTCACTCATCTATACTTCAAACAACCCTTGATATATGTGCTATAACTAAACTTAATTTACAGATGAAGAAAACAAGACATAGAGTAAGTACATATCACTTCCAAAGTCATATACTTAGTAAGTGACACTCTGGGACCCAGACTTCTCCTACCTGGTTTCATTAGTCTAAGCCATCCCAGAACAGTGACAGTCAGCAGAAGAATGCCAGGTGCTGAATGGCTTTGTCTAACCAGTACCCACCCTGAGACTCAGAACACATCTCCCCCTGAGTCACACGGGAGACGGATGTACATGTGTATAAAACTGGGCTTCTGTTATAAAGGAAAAAAGAGAAATGGATGGTATATGGGCAAATGATAGTGTTGCTTACAAAATGAAAACTTGACAGCTTAAATGTCCACCACTAACACAGGGACAGTTAAGCAAATGATTCTATAATATATCATAAAGGTAAAAGAAAATTAAACTACTGAAAATTATGACAAGAAAAATGCAGAGATATACAAATGCACGGAGAAAAATCAGAAAGCACTATAATTGTAATTATGCAAAATTGCGCATGCATATGGACAAGAATGAGAAAAAATTGTGTGTGTTTACTTTTCATTTTTAGACTTCCATTATTCCTGATTTATTATTGTTTGTGTAGCAAAGAAGAAGAAATCCAGTAATCAACATCAATTTTCCTGAAAATCTACTCTAGACAAATGTTCTAAATATAATATAGCCTTAGTAATGGCCTAAGGAAAACTGTAAGGAATGTTTATCACATACTGAAAATATTGATACTCACAAAAAGCACATGATTTATTACATTTCTCCTTATGTTCTCTACCTATCATTTCCTTAGAGCAAATTTTTCCCTTTAATACAACACATTCCTCAATTCCAGAGCCTGTCTCTCATTACACACTGACTTCAAAATTTAATCCATGTTCTCCCTGGTCAAAACTATCCAACAGAGTTTACTCCTTAATTCTGTGCCTTGTTAGTAATTCTGTGAATGGAATATTTCACAGATATTACCTCTTTTGTATAAATGGAGTTATCCTTAATTCATGGAGTTGTCATTAATAAAGTGCTATAAATTCCCAAATTTGTATAACAATTATAACTAGATTAAATGCCCACAGTTAATATAATTTGTCCAGGTAGGAGGGGAGTAGGAAAAGGCAGTGAGTTTGGGGTATAAAGTAGAGCGGTAAGAGTGCTTTCCTGGCATTATAGCCTATAAATTATAAAATTTAAATATTAAAAAGGTAAAATCACATGATCTTCCTGTAATTGTTAAGCTTTATATAGATAGATATGTGTGCATGTGATGTGTACATACCATGTTATAAATGTTCTTATCTTTGTCTACGTGTGTGTGCTCCACATGAATATCTATCACGATTTCAAATAATTCAACTTGGTATTTTGTCAATGTTCTCCTCTCTATAATGCTTAAAATTCAAACCACAGTCAGGAATGTCAAGTACTATCTATACACTGATCAGGGTACAGTTTGAATCATATTTATACCAGACAAGTTTTTCAACTGTACAATGTTAGGCCCAAAGGATTCTTTATCTTTCCATATTCTTGGCAACAAGATGGTGAGAGGGTCAAGAAACAGTCAACTGAATTTGAAAGAGAAATTCTCCTAACTAAGAAAAGGCAAATGTTAACATGCCCAGTCAAATTATCTATGATAAGCCATCTAATAAACAGTGCTATACATCTGAATTGGAGAATTAAAATTGATATTTAAGAGAAATGAGTTCAATGTTAAGCATAGATTCAGAGAGAGCCTGGACATCCACCTGGTCCTTCTGAGTCCTTAAAGCTTCCATTATTAAAAGCTCTGCATTCCATGACTCATCAAGGAAGAGATAAAATAAACCAAATTTTATGAATAGATAGATAGGTATGATAACTGTTCTAAATGGCTAAAATGGTTTATGAACAATATTTGGTTTGTCAAACCCATAATCCTGGGAAGACAATCAAAACTCTAGGTACATTTCTGCTACCTGATGGACCACTTAAACTTTTATAAAGGGATTTTGTTCAATTGTCATTTTCAGTGCATGTTTTCTGGTTGTACAGAAGTCTTTTCACGCAAAATGGCTGATGTTATAACAATAGCTAAAAGGTTATTAGGAAATGTGTTTTCCTCCTGGGACATTCCTGGAGAAATCTCCAATTATGGAGGTATTTTTTTCACTGGACAAGTTGTAAAATAGTTAAATAAGGTATTACAGATTTAATAGCATTAAGCAAATCTAACTAGATTGAATGGATTGCCTTCGTCAAAGGTATTGCAGTTTGATGACAATCAGATCCACTTCTAATGGAAAACATAAGTTAACCTCTTATGAAAATAGTCATTGGAAGGCCTATTCTCCTAATAATAGAACCTCATGGATCTTCCACTGCTAAACTCTGATGGGACTCAATGCTGCAAGGGTTCGATGCATTATGCCAAAGTGTATCAGGTAAAGAAATATTTCATCAGGTAAAGAAATATTTTCATGGATGGTCTACTGACTGAGAACAACCAAACCCTTCACAAACTATAACCCAGAGATTGGGTCTTCTAAGAATGACATTGGGGAAAGACGGTCCTTGCCACCCACGGTGTAGCAAAACTTTAGGACTTTGAACCTTAGGTTCATAATCTCACACCTCAGACGGGTACCTCCAGACTCTTGGAACTGTACACCTATTGCAGACCTTAAGGTAAAGCTAAGCTCATCAGGGAAGTTTCTCCCAAGATGCAGAAGGCACCCTAGACATGGACAGCTTTTTCCCAAGATCACAGATAAGACTTCTCTGCTACCATGAGACTTTTATCTTTTAATTTTTTCCTTGTTTATGCCACTATAAACAATAGAACTAAAAAAGGGACTGTTCTGTTACACTCATGGGATATGCTTTTATTTATAGAGGATTTTACAGCCAACCTTATACATGAACAAGCTTATGCTTTGATAGGTAGAAGATGAAGAGCCAATGTAGGTGAGAAATTTTAATGGTACTTTTGTTGCTTCATAATCAATCAGAAACAGAACATTGGTCCACTTCCCTTAACCTATATCGTAGGAAAAGAGAACATGGCCAGGAGGCCTTTACTCTTTGAGATGGGCATTATTTGTTAGGTCTCTTTTTCTATTGTTTGCAGTAAATACAAATGAAACAATGGTTAGAAATGTATCCTGCATAATAGGTTCTCTAGCAGATTCTACTGCAAAGGCTATAGTTACAAAACACATTTTAAATACTCTTGCTACAGTTAGGCTAGACAATAGAATTGCTCTAGATTACTTACTGGCTAAACAGAAATATCTGTGCAGTTGCTGGCACTTCTTTTTACATCAGGTATTATACAGAGTCAATTGTAGGGGATTAAGGAACAGGCCGCTTGGTTGAAATGAGCAGACTCTTTATCTAGCTCATTCTTAGAGCTATTTGATGTTAGTTGGTTTGGATGTTAGTTGGACCCTATGTAAGGAACATACTCCAAACTCTTGGTATTATCCTCCTTATAGTCATAACAGTAATTTCCCTTGTGTGCTGCATTCTCTCAAAAGTTTTAAGGGTTTGCATACAGCCATTCATAAAATGTCAAATGACCTCTCTTCAACTGAAACAACAAAAATTCAAAAAAAAAAAAGTGTGATCATGAGGACACAATAACCTATAAACAATGGGCTGCGACTGGAAACCCAAAATGATGGCAACTGAGAGTGGCACTAAAGCCCTAAGTTTTGGGCATACTCTCACCTAAGTGAGACCCTGACCAAAAAGGGGAAATATTTTTTAAACAAAATTATGAGAGGTCATTGTTTTGTGCTGAGATTGTGTACTAGACCCCAACAGACCAGACCACAGCAAAATGGAGTCAACTCGTATTCAATGCAATAATCAAACTAAAACTTTAAGGAAACAGATAGATCCTATAGCAGACCAGGGTTTATTTTTCTTCTGAAATTAGAAGATTCCAGCACAAGGAATTCCCCCTACTCTACCCTTTTCAGAAAAAATAACCTGAAGTCCTTACCACTTTACAAAGCCCACTGTTCTGCTATTGCCCAGTGGGATTAGAGACCAAAGAAGTACATTTATGATAGTGTCACAGTGATATCAATGCCTAAAGTTGTGGTCAACCTCTCAAAATTACCATTAGTCACCAAAATTACTTCAATTTTAAGAGGTTGACCAAAAAGGGGGAAATTGTTAAATTAAGTGCAGCTTAATGCTGCCTCTTTTTGTATTCTAAGTTCAGCCTTAAAGTTTCTTCTCCTTACATAGTGAACCATAACCTAATCAGATGTGTGAACAGACTGTAACCTACTTTTGTGCCAATTGCCAAGTTTCAGCCAATCAAAGGTGGCTGACTGCTCAAACTGTGTTCAACTAAGGCAAATGCTGAGCTGTAACCAATCCGGCTGTTTGTGTACCTCACTTCCATTTTCTGTCCGTAAATCTTGGACTGTGCCTTAGAATTGCAATCTCTCTGAGGCTGTTCTGCTTGGGGACTGCCCAATTCACAAATCATACTTTGCTCAATTAAATTCTGTTACATGTAATTTTTCTAAGGTTTTTAACACTTGTCTCAACATGGGTAAATCTTGCAAAAAATAATGGAGCAAATATCAGAAAGATATATACAGTATTTAAAGAAATGTATAATTTATATATTTCTTAAATATTTAATTTAAATCAATACTATATATTATTTAGGAATGAACTGTCATAAATTACATATATATATATCTGGGAAAGGCAATCACAAAATACAGAGAGTGGCTACTTCTGGTAGGGAAAGAGAACAATGAGATTGGGGATGGGACAAGAACAGAGAAGGCTTCAATTATATTTGCAATGTTTTTATCTCTTAAGCTGGTTTGTGAGTATATGAGTATGTATTACATTAGTTTCATCATATTCTTAAGTCTAAATTTTTTCACAAAAATAAAGAACATAGAATATAGAATCAATGTGTGAATCCCAGGTCCATCATTACTGAGTTACTTTGAACCCCTTAATTAACCTGACTGCCCCTCAGTGGTCTGATCTAAAAATAAGTTACAATAGTACCAAACTTACAGAGCTATCTGGTAAGAATTAATGCACTATTGTTAACATATGTAAAACACATAGCGTAATGCCAAAGGCAGAAATCACTCAATAAATGGGAGCTATTATTACCTGCATGTGGCTCATCCCCTGGGGAGTTGTCTCTTGAACCTAATTATCATGGAATCATGTCTATATTGTAGTACAGACATGGTTTTCTCAATGGTACACACTAGTTACCATAAGGCTTCTGGGGCCTTTAACTCTCTGTCATTCACGTCTTTGGGGAAAAACATGCACCACATTTAAACAGTCTAGTGACGTTGAGTTAATTTTTGAATATACAAGCAAAATTATCAGAGAAATCTCACTTCTTTGTTAATTGCAAAATAAGCAGCTCTCTAGTCAAGAACTAATTCTAGACTAGCATTTAAGCCAAGTAGGTAAATGAGCTATTCATGGAGCCTTAGAGGTTTTTAATAACTTTCCTCTTCTCCAATAAATTAATGTGTTGCTCTTGGGAGTACTTAAGCCATGCTCTAACAGACAGCTTGTAATTTTTTTACTGCACTGTGTTTCCTACAGAAAAGAGAAAAACAAATACACCTTTTAACGATAAGCAAGTCAGCAGAGGATATTCTTTCTGCTCTTTTGTCCCCATCTGGACACACAAAAAATCTTGTTGTGTAAAAAGAGAAAAGCCCTTTCACCTGCTTCATCGGTACTGCCAAATTTGTGATTTTTTAAATTTGATTTCATTTCTACTTAAAAAAGAAAAAAATCTTTTTTTTAATATTAGAATGCCAACCACCATGATATTGTCTTTGTTCTTTGTCTACCTATCTAGTCTCAAACAAATACATAAAATTGGTAAGAAAAAAAATTTAGTGAAAATGATCCCTAGGTACACCACTGCTAAGTCAAACTCCAAAGGCGAAAACAGAGGTGCTCTGGCTGGCTAGTCTACAAACCGTACTTGTTCATCTTATCCCTTCCAAATCCAGAGGAAATAATAAAAATCCTCAAAAGACCATAAATGTTAACCAGAAAATCTTAATTACTAGTTTCAGCTCCAGTATTTTTCTCTCCCCTTCAGTCTTCCAATGTTTTGCTCTTCTGAGAGAAAATGAGACTTTCTATCCTGAAATTATGTAGTCTGGTGGGAACATGAAGCCAAACAGACTACAATTAGGGGAAAAAAAACAATACAACCTGTGACTGTACTGGCCAAACTGGAAATAATGTCATCTCAGGTGATGTCCTTCGGCAAGTACATCCCAGATGGAAAAGAGACATGGATCTATCCCATCTCACTTCCAACACCGTCATCTTGAACCAGAATATATCGTTCCAAGGCTGGCTGAGTTCCCTTCCTCAAATGAATCTACCATATCAGTAGGGCAAAGATATAACAAGCAAATGCACATTTAAAAAAGAAAAGGTCAGGATCGTTATATTCATATTAGATAGAAAGAATAAAGACAAGTGTTTTAAATGACAAAGTACATATTATAATGTTGAAGGCTACCAATTCACAATGAAGAACAAATAACAGTCAATATCAACATACCACAAACACAGCAACAACCACCACATAAACCAGCAAATACAGGAGATAGAAAAAATTGAGGGAAATACTAATTATAAGGAATTTAAAACATCTCTCTCAGCCCAAGACAGATTAAGTGGAACAAAAGTCAGTAAAGATAGAAAGGACTTAGACCTAAAAATCAAAATGAATAAGGTATATATTATAGGTAAATATTATAACTCAGAACTTTTATAGTAGAAATATGTTCTTTTCAAGTAAACATAGAGCATTTATAAAAACCAACCATATATAAGTCCATGCAAAAAATATTAATAAATTAAAAAATAAAAATAGCACAAAAATATTAATATACATAGTACCCACCTCCAGTCTTCTTAAACAGAACAACTGCCAGCCTAGAATTTTGTATCCTGAAAATTTAAGTTTCATAAATAAAGACATTTCAGACAAGCAAATACAGAAGGAATTTGTCAAGACCAGACCTGCCCTGCAGGAAATACTCAGGACTGCAATATACATGGATCAGCACAATGGCCACCAGTGTAAAACCACCCAAAAGCTAAAGCTCAGAGCTCACATAAAATAATAGTACGAGAGTTAAAACAAAGCAGCAAGGTACTACCCAACTTGATGAACAGAACAGCATCCTACATATCAATTCTATCAATCAAGATGAACGGTTTGAATCTTCCACTCAAGAGACACAGGCTGGCTGAATGAATAAAAAATACAACTCAAGTATCTACTGTCTTCAGGAAACACACCTAACTCACAAGGACTCTTATAGACTCAAGATGAAGGGATGAAAAAAATATTCCATGCAGATGGAAACCAAAAGAGAGCAGGTGTAGCCATTCTTGAATCAAAGAAAGTAAAAAAAGACAAAGATTATCATTATATAATGATAAAGGGAGCAATTCAACAAGAAGACATACTAAATATTCAGGCACCCACACAAGAGCACCCAGATCCATAAAGCAAATCCTATTAGATATAAGCAAGGAGATAAACAACAGCATTGTAATTGCCATGGACTTCAACACCCCACTGACAGAACTAGACAAACCATTCAAGAAGAAGATAAATAAATAAACACTGGACCTAAACAGGACTCTAGAACAAATGAGCCTAAGAGACTTTTACAGAATATTTTACCCCCTAAATACTGAATATACATTCTTTTCATCACTACATACACATTTTCCAAGATTTAGCATATGTTAGGCCCCAAATTATGGTCTAACAAATTCAAAACAACTAAAATTATATAGGTATCTTCACAGATCACAGTGGAATTAAAGTTGAAATCAACTCCAAGAGAAACACCAATTTCACTGAAAGTCATGGAAAATAAACAACTTGCTGTTGAATGATTGTTGGATAATGATGAAATTAAGATGGAAATCAAAAGATTCCTTGAACTGAATGACAAAAACAAAACACGCTATCAAAAATCTATGGGATTCAGCAAAAGCAGTCCTACGGAGAAAATTCATAGCCTTAAATGCTTACAAAAAAAAATAGAAAGATCACAAATTAACAATCTAGTGACACATCTCAAGGAACTAGAAAAGGAAGAGCAAACCAAACCCAAAGCCAGCAAAAGAAAATAAATAACTTAGGTCAGAGTAGAACTAAATGAAATTGAAAAAGAAAATTATAGAGAAGATCAATGAAACAAAAAGTTGATTTTTTGAAAGGTAAACAAAATCAATAGACTTCTTGCTAGACTAACCAGACATAGAAGGGAAAGGACCTTGATAAACTCAATCAGAAATGAAAAAGGAGTTACTACAACAGATACCATAGAAATAAAAAATAGCATCTATGACTACTATGGAAATCTCTATGCACATAAACTCAAAAATATAGAGAAAATGGACAAATTCCTAGACTCACACAACCTCCCAAGACTCGATCAGGAAGAAATGGAACTCCTAAACAGACCAATAATAAGCAATGAGATTGAAGCCATACTAAAATATCTTCCAACAAAAAAAAGCCCCAGACCAGATGGATTCACAGCCAAATTTTATCAGACCTACAAAGAAGAGTTGATACTCATACTACAGAAATTATTCCATATCATCAAGAAGGAGGGACTTCTCCTCCAACTTATTCTATGAAGCCGGTATCACCTTGATACAAAATCCAGGAAAGGACACAACAAATAAAGAAAACTACATCCCTTATGAATATAGATGCAAAAATCCTCAATAAAATTCTAGCAAACCAAGTTCAACAGCACATGGATCCCTCTCCACAGGGCTGCTCACAATACAGCAGCTGGCTTCCCTCAGAGCATCATAATGAGCACTCTTCTATGAAAAAAAGAAAGGGGGGTGGTGTACATGTACATGTGTGGATGGAAATAGAAAACAACTATTTTGAAATACCAAATGAGCTAATGAATTGAGGCAACACTTACTAACAGATATTAAATCACTGGAAATTTTAAAATGGAAATAACAAGATGATAGCTCCTGAAACCAATGATCTATCCTAGCTTCATTAAAAATGAAAATCAGACCTTATGGTCCTCATAATGTATTAGTGTATTCATACATTAATGTATCCGATAAGAACAAATTGAAACAAATCTTGAAAATTCATTTTCTCTCTGTTCCAGTTAGGATCTCCTTCTTACTGTAAAATTATCATCACTGAGGCACACTTGAAGAACTTTGAAATGGAGCAAATAAAATCAATCTATCAATCAACACTCTCATGGTTCCAAGTAGACATACATGAAAGACACAGACAATTCCCAGGTATGTAAACATTGAGAAGTTCATTCCAGCATTGTCCCAAACTTTAGGACTGTCTTACTTCGAGAGTTGTATTTTGTATTTGAGAGGGGAATGGGTGTGTGTGTGTGAGAAAGAAAGAGAAGAGATAACACAATCACTGGAAAAATGAGTAGGTATATATTTATCTCACTCTGCCAAAAGCTTGATGGAGATTAGGTGAAATATTACATAGCCCACATGGACTATTCTGCCGAAATGTACTCCCTACAGAAATCATTCATTCATTCAACAGCTGTATGTGCCAGACACCGTTCTAGAACCTAGAGACACAGTAGACAGCAAAAGAGATGCCACCCACCCAAAGACATTATTCTAATCTGCTTAAACTCAGACGTTGAGAAAAATGCTACAGGAGTTTGCTGTATCTGCAGATTGCCTGATGGTAGGATGAGATAGATTTCATGGTAAGACTGACCCCTGTGGATAGTAGAAAAGGGCTTATCTACAAAAAAATAGAAATTCTGTAAAGAATTCAAGAAAGTGTTACACGTATTAGCATAGTTCCATCAAAAAGTAAGCACTCCAAATCTGTATTTCTAATTAAAGAAAATTAAGTCTTCCTACAACATTAAATTTTTCTGAATGTCACTGTTTACTACATGCCATAGCATGCTTGTACTTTGTTCATATGTCAAAAAAGCATAAATCAATTCAAAAGGGGTGAAATCACTTAATATTACATGGCATTCTAACAGATAGTTTTTATTTCTAAGTAGCAGAAGCCTTTCAGAACCCTTGAAATAACCTCTGTCTTATCTGCTTAAAGAATAATTGTTTACTGAGCATATTATTAATAGCTGAAGAGCTCAATATTTAATTCTACATGTTGTTAATATAATAAAGGGGAAACTAAGCCATTCATACAACTAACAGGGTATGTAGAAAATACGTAGCCCTTTGTTAAGGTAACAAGTTAAATGTGGGACTTCATGGATTTGCTTAATAGCATTAGACATTGAAAAGAAATAAACACATAAGCTCTTTGTAATTATAATAAATCATAGGGAAAGATGAATAGGAATATATTTCCCTTTCAGAAGGAAATTGCTGTGTCTATTCTTAATTGTTCCTAGGGCTAAGTTTTAGATGGTAGTTGATTCCTGCCCTGTCTTTCCTCTTCCTCTCCCCTTGCTGTTTTGATATGTCGGGAGATGTTATCCTAAAAGGGGGTAGAGGAGAGGTTGGGTATTTTGCTATTCAATAGCGTCTCTTATTAAAAGAAAACAAAAAATTTTAGAGATAGGATTAAAAACCTTTAAACATACTGGAAAGACAAGATTGATGGTTTAGAGTGCATTCAATGTGTCTCCTATCGCCTCAGATATATTGAACGTTTATGTTAATGTTAATTCACACAGTTGTCATTTTAGCTCTTGATTATGCCCAAGGATGTATCATGATTGAGAAAGTCCTTTATTGGTATCTTTTCTGTGTGTTTTTTATGAACATCCATTTTGTAGCAGTTGTGAATTATATATGGATAGAAAGATGATAGAGCGATTTGAACCATGTGGAAATTGCCATTTTTGTAGGTCAAAAATGGTCAAACATATACCTGGAATCATCCTATGGTTATGTCTTTATACAGAAAAATATGAAAATAAATAGAAGTAAGTATAGAAGCTCCTTAAGAGAGTGTCAAAACAAGTTTCCAATTAATATCTATTGAATAAATAATAAAATTACATAATTAAATAACATATTAGTCTATTCAAATTTAGCAAATAATTTTAATCCAAATTGTTCTGGAGATACTAAGATGTCTATATCATATAAGACAACATATCTAAAATCACCTACATTTCCTGTACTGTCCAATACATATTTTCATCTTAGGATTCCAAAGTTAAAATATCCTACAAGTCCAAAAAGCAACACATTCACTACTGCGAATTCCAAAAACACAATGGTAGTAAAATTACTGCTCCTGTTTAACTGTTTCCAATGGTAGTAATAAAAATAAAATTGTAGTAATATTTCAATTGAAATTCTACATTATGCCCCAAATAGGAAAATCAGCATGCAAAACAAAATAGTTTACTTTGTAATATCCTGTGCTTTTAAACCTCCTGATCATGTCAACCTGCATTCTTAGGCCAAAGCTGGTATTTTTCCTAAGGATAATATACAGATCAGTGTCATTTAAGTTTTATGAGGAAAATTTATATTCAAAGGAAGAGAATACCTTGTTTAAAGTCCTACCTGAATTCTCTACTAGCAGTCAGGTTTACTTCCCCGCTTCTAAGACATTGTTTTTGTTTTTGTTTCACTATGCCACACAGATAGATAGGCTTCTGCAAATGTACTAGAAAAAATAAATAAATAAAAATAAAGCTCTTTGCTTCTTCAAGCTTGCAGACCAGGGGTAGGAAATCTTAGCATATCCTCTAGATTTTCATTTTCAAGCTGCTACATTACATTTTTCCATCCCTCTTTACTTGATTGTTGAACATTAGGCAACATTCATCATGAAAAGAAGCTTAAAAGCACTCTTTCATCTACTTTGCTTTGTCTATTAGTGATTTTGTCTGAAGCAGAAGCTGTATAGAGGAGCAATTTGGGAATATTTTGAAAGTGCTTTATTTCTAAAGCAGTGAGATGAATTTTAAGGGAGGATAGATCTTGAGGCCACTTGTTTCATCTACTGTTACTACAAAAACTCTTTTGGGTGAATGAAAAAGTGGCCATTGGACAAAATTTATCTTCCCTACTCCGTAGGAAGTCCAGTCGAATATCCTATTGATTTCACTGAACGACCTACCTCAATAATATTTAATGAAGTTGGTAGTCAGAGAGAACAAGCCACAGAATATGTGCCACGGACCAAACACCTCCAAGATAACATGGTGTCAGCTCTGCCTCCATCATGGGATGATCTATGTCAACAGCATGCGAGAAACAATGGACCTTGCAGGTAATAGGTAACTCCAGAGTAATAACATCCAAGAAAAGCAGAACAGAAATCACTTGAATATCAGTTTCCAGTCCCTGGGATTGAAAATGAGCTTTCGTGGGAGCCTAAAACTAAAAAGAACACATTCTTGTATTCCAGAATATTTATATCATCTACTACATTTTAAAGTCTGTACATGTTGATTAAAGATAGAAAAAGCAATGGATTTGATTATATGTAAACTGTTTCAATGCTAACACTCTACAGGATATCGATGGGCTGATTCTCAAAATCCTAGCTGTAATTTTCCAGCGCATTTGACCAGCTAAATGCACATATACACATACATATACCTATAAAGAGTTTTGGCAACAGGTTTCACTTCATTGTCTGTGGTTTTTAAAACACTGAAAGAAATAGGGAGGAAATCCTCAAAAGAATGAAATCATTAAAGCAAGTTCAACTTGTGTATTTTTAGACAATCAGAACAATTCTTTGAAGGCAGTTGTGGCAATAATTTTATGCACGTTTCCTCTATTGCCTGCGCCTGGAATCTGCCCTGATTTGGCTCCCTGGCTGGCTGCCCTCTTGTAAACATTGTAAAAATGAAACACTGCCACAAAGAATTGTCTTCGAGACAGGCCACTCTACTAAAGCACATGCCACAGTGGCAGTTTGAGTTAGGGAAACAAACCACGTCGTCAGATACGAGAAGTTCAAGAGATTATGATTAAATGAATTTTGAGCCTTTTGTCCTTTATCTATGAATAGCAGTGATGCTGTGGTTGGTGAGGATGACTGTATATTAAGCACCTAACGAGAGTCTATTGAGGTAAGCAGTGGGTTAAGCATTGAATGCACTTAACCTCTTCCTTGGAATAACAACTGTAGGACTGGTGTTATTCTCCCAGCTTTACAGGTGAAATAAACAAAGGCCAATAGAGGTGAAGATGTTTGTCCAAAGTTTCACCAGGCATGAGGCATCTCCCCAGGCCAGCCCCTAACCAGCAGAGTTAAAATTCTAACTCATCCAGCAATCAGCTGCCTGACAGCCTCTTCAGTCAGCAGCAGCAGTCAGCTGAGTCCTGACCAAAATAAAACATGATAGAATAGTGCTTTCCACAGAGAATGAGTGATTTATATTGTCGTCTGTCTTTTAAACCTGTTAACATGCCTCCCAAAACGTTGCCTGGGTCTCAACAAAAGCTAGAGGAAAAACAATAATAAGAAAAAAAAGTGTGAAATGTGTTGACATGAAAACCAAAAAGAATATTTAAATGTATTTTGAAAAGTAACTTTTAATCCCATCCAAGTAAATTATATCTGTCCTTAGTGAATGTAAATGACTTTTGCTGTTTAATAACGAAAACAAAAAATATACATATAAGAGAATTTGAAAAAAAATGCGATATGACCATCAGTGCATGTAATAAAATCTTGTTTTCAATATAAAATTATGCAATTTTAATCAAAACAAAATTAGTTTCTACCAACACCACTAGATGATTGATTAATAATAGTCTTTAAATGTCACTTGGAGGGGTAGAGTTACAAGTTATTTGGAATGCAAATGATAATTTAAATATCTTGCTTTATTCATCTATTATTAACTCATTCATTCCACAAAGAGTTATTGAATAATATCAGCACCTAAGGATAAAGTAGTGGGCAAATCAGCATGAAACAAGGCCTCTGCCTTTAAGGAGTTAAATGACCCAGAATAACTAATTTTTATTCCTTAAAAATGTGTATTAAAAAGTGTGCATTAAGTTTCTTCTATGTACATGAAAAGTGTTCTGTTTTATCACTTCACCAAGAAGGGGATGTACACACAGTGCCTACTTCAGATTATAAGTGCTAAGGGGATAAAGGAGAAAATCAAGCTGTAGTAAATCAGGAAGAGGATGGAGGTGGTTTAGACTGCAGACTACAGGTTGAGGTGGGGTGTAGACAGTCCAGAGCTGGGCTGTAGGCAAGCAGACCTGTGGGAGATGACCCTCTACTCTTCATTCTTTTAAATTAAACTAAATTTGGCTTTAGGCTACCCTATTACTTTGAGTTTCTATGTAGCAAACTGCAACCTAACTCAGGATGTAAAGAAACTGCAACCTATTTTAAGAGTATCTTCTTGTAACAAGTAGGTGAGTCTCAGCCAATCACAGCAGCTGAGCTCTGGCAATCCCAGGCTGCCAACTGAGCAGACCATGTCTGAGCAGTGACCAATCAAGCTGCTTGTGTATGTCATTTCCTGTATCTGTCTATAAATACTGCCTGCCCATGTTGCTGGCCAGAGTTCTCTGAGCCTCTCCTGGTTCTGAGTGTTGCCCAATTAATGAATTATTCTGTGCTCAAATAAATTCTGCTGAATTTAACTTGTCTAAAGATTTTCTTTTAATAATCCCAACCTATGATTGTGGTTGCTGATGGCAGCAAAATCATATTGTAGAAAAGGTATAAATGTGGAGTAGAAAACCTGGGTTTTTGTCCCAATGCCTCTGCTAACGCTCTGTGACATCTAGCACAAGTAACTTATCGCCTTTGTGTGTCTGTCTCGTCAGTTGTAAAGTAAGAGAATTGGACTAGGTGATCTGTAAGTTCCCTTCAATTAATTTAAGCAATGTAAAACTTTATGTTCTATTTTATTTTATGTTTATTTTATGAGAAGGGATTATATATGTAAATACATTTACCTCTAATGTCAGCAATTCAATTTCCCTTACTAGAATGATTTAGTAATTCATAAGTATCATTATCATTTCCAAAGCAGCTTTAAACACATTTTTGCAAATGGCAAATGAGCTATGTGGTAGACACAGTGTATCTTGGGAGCTTATTCTCAAAGGTAAAAATGATAAGTAAGAGGCATATAATCTCAACCTACATTATATTGAAAGATGAATGTGAAAAGTAATAGATTCAATTGACTATTCAGTTATTTGATTAATGTTGTGCCTTCCAGAAAAGGCTTGCCTCATATGGGGTGGCACTGACAGTCACCTACCTGCTGTGGTTTGAGAGCTTCCTACTCCTAAATTATATATGTCACTATATCTGAGATTTTACCATTACTGGTGTGTTTCTTTGGGTTGAGACTTTATCTCTGCAATTTCTCATCCAAGATGCAAAAGCCTTTTAGAGAGTTCACCGCAATAGGCAGAGAAGAGATTAAGGAGAGAAAATTTAGGGCATGTAAATTTTGATGACTAGAAAGAAAAAAAATGTGAAGCAGGCTGCCTTAAAAAGGCTTTCCATGAAGAGAATCCTGGGTAGTCAGAGGCCAGACGAAAGCACAGAGTCTGCCAGAAGAGAGATTTGGCTGTGTCAGGAAAAGAAACGCCCAGCAAAGTGGGAAGAATGCAGAAGACAAACTGTGTCTGCTTTATCATTTTTTCCAGGGGTTAGTCTGGGTGCCAGATGTTTGTCATCTACTCAATCAAACAAGAGGTATTGAACTCTTCATAGTTAATCCTGAAACATTTTAACTGTTTAGATATGTTCATGAACATGTCAAGAGTGGTTGAAATTAAATGAGATATTGCACATGAAATGATACGCATCAACTCTAAAGTATGAAACAGATGTTATTGTTTTCATTTGATAAAGAAAGCAAGGGCAAGGAGCTTTAGAGGATAAAGGGTAAGGGAAGTAGCTACATAAATACATAAAATTGTATCTGGCAGCATAAGCTAAATGAGCCCAAAAAGCAATTTTGCCGTTTCTCAATCATAACATCAGTCCCTCACTTCTGAACAGAAACATAGGTGATCTTTTAGAGAAAACCTTTCCCTGCCCGAACATAGCAGCCCAGTAACATGGAAAATGAGGCTCTTATCAGAAAAGAGGTTACAGAAGCAGTTAGCCCCAGCATGCCCAGAAGACATTAGGGTTTCATCTGGGAGAAATCCCACTATATTTCAAGTAGAAAAAAAGAACGATACAGAGTAAGTTCCAAATATTAGCTAGAATTAACCCAACTACTCAGAATCCATTTACACAATGATCTGTGAAGGACAGTCATTCTGAACTCACTTTTAGCTTCCTATTTATGCATAAGTTGTATGTAAATTTCCATGTGCTTATTTAGCCACAGTATCAGCAATAATTAGAAAATGATTACACATTTTCTGAAGTGGAGTATATATTAATTTTCACAGGAGTTGGGGACCAATTCTTCACTTTCAAATATTTGTAATGGTCAGTCTTTAAAGCCTCTTTGGGTCATAAAAGCATAAGAGACATAAAACATCTCTAACCTCAAATAGGGAAGAGACAATTTCTAATTCCCATATGAAAATTTGAATAGATTTCTTCCATAATTTTCTGGTAATCCAAGCTTATGCTCATTATACTTGACTCCCCAACATAGTTCAGAGCATCAAATCATATTACTCCAGACTCAGCTTCCCTGTTTCCCAAATTACTACTCCATCCTTAATTCTATCTGTTCCTTCTTTTATCTTTTTTCTTTTGATGAAGTGGAAGTAAACCAGGGTGTTGGTCATGATTTCAAAGAGATAATAGCCAGAATATTGCACCTATACATCTCCATCCAGTCATGATTCTCTACCTAGGGGTGTCTGCAGCACAGAAAACACACTGGAGGCAGAGGCACCCCTGGGAGTGACTGAGCTGTAGCTAGAGGAATACAGAATATTGAGGTCTGTTGAAGAGACAGCCAAGCTCAATGATCAGGCTTTCTCGAAATTTCTGGCTCTGATTACTGCCTAAGTCTCCAGAAAATTGTGGCCAGCCATGGAGGTTTCATGGAGGTTGAGTTACTGGAGTGGCACAGCCTGGCAAACAGTGGCTGGGGGTCTTGGCAGAGGGGCTAGGCAATCTCTAGCCAGGCCCTCCAAACCATAATACATGACGTAAGCTCTTGAAGGGGTAGAGACTAGAGAAGGAGAATCTGACCTGCACCATGCCCCTCTCTAATGGCCATAAAAGAATGAGAGATGAGAGATGCTCGCGGAAATCAGAATGAGAGGCAGCTAGGTTAGCTACTGTCATTCCTCTGTCAGGGCCCTTGCTGCCCCTGCCTGATGAAACCAATGAGAGAGTGCTTTGCACCTGCTAAATTGGCAAAAAGAAGAGAGTTGATAATGCCAAGTAAAGACAGGGATATGGAGATATGAGGATCCTCACACACTACTGGAGAAAGTGTAAAGTGCTATGACTTTTCTAGAGAGCAATCTGGAACACTTAACCAAATTACACATACACATTCCTTAACTTCCATCAGTTTCACATACACACACACAGAGGGTTTTAACTGCTCTCACCACACACATACACACACACACACACACACACGAAATAATTCTGGGAGGTAATGGATATGTTAATGAACTTGATTTAGCCATTCCACTATGTATACATATTTCAAAACAGACTATTGTACATGATAAATACTCACAATTTTTGTCAAATAAATAAGTAAATAAAAAGATCTACAGAGGAAAGATGTTAAACAATTCAATAGTAGCATATATAATATAAGCCTTCCAATGGGTTGCCAGCAAATATAACCTTAATTCTCATATGCCAAAACTGCCTATTCAAATATTAATTTAAACTTTTTAAATGTATCTTTATTTTTACATGATAAGAAGATATGTCTTTAAATCTTTAAAAGTCTGAAGATTTATTTATCAGAAAATCAAGCTCAAAAGTGAAATGGCTTCTCAGGATGCTATCTAGTAGTTTACAAAGTAATTATTTGCAAAGTTGGCTTTTCCCACTGTCCCCTAAGTCTAAAACTTCGCTGGTGAATCAGTCCTTTCTTCAAAGCCTCCTACAAGGAAGCCTCTCACACAGCTGTCAGATGGTAGCTTTTCCAGGATGCCAAGACATTATATCCTTTCCCCAAAATATTTTAGAGAAAAAAAATTACCTCGATGTCAGTGTATAATGTAGTAGCAATGACAGCAAATGATTTAGAAATTTTCCAGAATGGTTTTTTTTTTAACAAAGTTTCCAGAAGCCATTACCAAACTTCCTTCCCCTATAAAAGTATTCCAACACAAAAGAGCTAGCATGTGTGTGTTACACTTTGTTTCATAGAGAATAGTTCAAGGCCCTCTTAGAGCAGTCCACGGATACTTCAGCAAAAACATTCTTGAAGACTACAGATTACAGAGAATGGGTGATTGAAAAAGCATTTAAAATGTTAGAGCATTTACTGGGTTATCAGAGATGGAAGAAGTGGGATGGGACTTAGGGCAGAGAGTCAGTCAAGCGTGCAGTTTCTTCTTCACTCTTACTTAACTGAATGAAACGAGGAAAACTAGGGAAAGGATTTAAAATTGTCTAACAGACAGTAGGAGAAGTGGTTTCCTCCAACGCACCCTATCACAGGACTTAGCATTCCTTCCCCCACTTTGACTTGGATTTGGGACTATTGTTTTGCCATTACATACACATGATGCATTCTTCATGAAAAGTAGACATTTGTTCTTAATTCTAAAATTTTATCTCAATAAAAACTTTGTCTAAATGCAATGTGATATCTTAGATCAAACTGTAGAATAGGAAAAGGACATTAGTGGAAAAACTGGACAAATCTGAATAAAATCTGAAGTTTAGTTAATAGTAATGCTCAAATGTTGGTTTCTTAGTTTTTCCAAATGTTCCAGGGTAAGATGAGATGTTAACAAAGAAAACTGGGATATACAGAAACTTACTGTGCTATCTTTGCAAATTTTGTAAATCTAAAATTATTCCAAAATAAAATGTTTATTTCTTTAAACACTATGCTATCCTTTTCAATAATTATAGTACAATAAATTTACCATTCTACACAAAACTTATTTCACCCATTTATGTGCCTTTGAGATGCACACAAAATATATTAAATGTCCTAATAGCTAAATTAATAATTCTAGGGATGCTGTAATCAAGTCATACATGAAAAAGAATTCAAAAAAACAGAAGATAAAAATGCCAAGACACAATTTCATATGGCTCTTGAAAGAGTAATAAATTCAATTAATGGGGATTAATAAATTCAATTTCATATTTTTGTAAGAAAGTAACTTTTATAAAGGCAATTGAAACTTCTTTTCACTATGACTTGCTAAAAAAGAACAAATTATTAATTAGTATCTATGTAATAATGTTTTATTGACAGTGGGTGACCCACTGTTCTGATTTGTTGGAGGTACTAAATAAACATTAAAAACGGGATGCTGAACTTTTGTTGATTCACAAAATTTACAAGGGCTTTTCCCTAGTATCTCTGTCTGTGGCTTGAGCCGCTGAAAGAACAAACTTGGCAAGTAAAAATAAGTAGCTATATAAAAAATTAATACAGAAAAGGAAAACTAGATTTTGCTTTATGAATTTTCCTTTTAAATCTTCCCCCAAATGAATTCCTATTCTGTCTAAAGGCAAGAAAAAAATGTGTTGATGTCTAACAGAGTGATGATTGTAGGTGCAACAATAGCATAGTGATGAGCATTGACAGATGCCATTGGCAGCGTGTCCTCACAGAAATTCCCTATGAACAGTCATTATGATCTATCCTCCCCCTGGTTTGCAATGGACCAATTTATAATTGCCCTAGATAATTAACCTTGCTCCTATTTTTAATATATATACAGGAAAGACACCCATATAGACAGTTGTGCATTGCAACATTTAGCAAATCTCATTGTTGAAGATATACCTTTCACTATGTAGTTCCATGTAAGAAAAACAGAGAGGATATCAGTACATTAGCAGCTCTAGCAATCTTTTCTCTGTTGGCATAGTGTGAGTCTATCCCTCAGAGACTGATATTCTCTAGACAAATGAATAAAACACAGTTTCTGAGACTTCACACCAGGATGTTGGCAAACCAACTTCACCACATGACTCCCATTAAGATTCACCCCGACACATCCCAAAATGGAACAGCAAACCTGCAAAGCTTACCCTGAAACAGCTAATTTACTCTTAATATCATGGTGCTCCCTAATCCAATATGCATATTTACATAGAGAAATATTGTAAATAAGGTTGGATATAGCTGCCTTTATGAGATTTGGATTAGAATATGAATACATTGTATTGTCCCACAAACTATTTTTTCATACGCTTTATCTTTATGTAAGCTTATTATATTTTTTTCATATTGAGGAAGTTGAGAAATTTATGTAAACACTAAAATTAACAAATTACCTTGGATTTGCAATTCAATTAATTGTCCATTCCTTGAGTTTCTTGGCAGGCTCAGGATACTTTGTAAAATTTAGCTCTAACTAATGTTGACAAAATATTTTAGGCCACTGGAAATGTTGCTGATATAATTTTCCAAGCCAGTTTCAAATTGAAAACAGATTCAAACTCTGCACACGATTTTGTCACACAACTTCTCTTCAGTAAACTCACAGCAAATCAAATGGTATTTTTTTAAAATAAGGTTATTTGTGGGTACTCCATGTGGCAATTTTTGATAGGTCAAGTGAAAAATAGATTTATTAAAAATGTGCATTTCTTTTTAAATAACATTTAAAGTGTTAATACTAACTTTATGTGGCAAACTATAATGTTTAGTTATCCTCACAGTGTCCAGACTAGACAGTATTTTCTCCACTGTATCTATAGAAAAGAAAGGTTAAAATCCACTGTAAAATGCAGAGTTAATAAAAAGCAGAATAGGAAAGTGATCTTGTGGCTTGAATGCTAGCTTAGTGTTAGACCCATAGAGCCTTTTTCATAAGAATGATGTTAATTTTTCATTATAGTAAAACTTCTAGGTAATTTGAGCCATCTATGACTTGAGCCACTTTCTGAAAGAATAAACTTAATAAGTGAAAATAAATTACTATATAAAAATTAAAGCAAAAAGGAAAAAATTAGGTTTTATTTTATAAATTAATCTTTTAAATCTTTACTCAAATGAATTCCTATTCTATCTAAAGGCAAAAAAGTATTAATATCTAATAGAGTGATATGGGGAAACAACCATAAAATAATAGTAATAGTGATAGGAAGAAAATTATTTGGGGACTACTTGGCCCCTTGGCAACACCTGAGTCTTGTCGTTAAACATATGGTTTTAACTCTCTACGTCTGGGTAACAGCTTCTCCCACTCACTCTTCAGTTTTAGCTCTACCTGTGGGAATGAATGAGAAGTTTTTCCTAAAATCAAGTACAGTACTTTCCCTCTTATCATCAGGGCATATGTTCTAAGACCCACAGTAGATGCCTGAAATGTTGGATAGTACCAAACCCAATTGCCATCTATCAGAACATGTTTCTGTTTGTGTCTTCCCCTCATAAATTTAATGCCTTTTCTATCTTAACTAAACACTTATCATGCACTGTGGCCATAACTTCTGCAGTTCGAGCAAAACTAGCACGAATTCCTTTTTCCATCTTCACAATATCATGGGTAGAAGCTTCATTCTTGCTGTAGATCTTTGAAACCTCGGTATATAATTTTTTTCCCCTTTTAAGTTAGAACTTTCACCTTTTTACTCAAAGGAAGTTCTTTACAGCTTTCTTTGGGAGATCTAAATTCCCAGCATTATTATTCTTATGCTTTGGGTACATTATTAAGTAAAATAAGGGTTCCTTGAACACAAGGACTGCAGCAGTGGATCTGATAAGGAAGACAGCTTCTAAGTGAGTAAAAGTGGGGCAAAACAAAGAACATACAGGAAATGTGCTGACAATAAGATAAACCTGGGGCTGACCTTAGGGAGGCATGAAGTCCAAGAAGACTGGATTTCAGTGGGGAATGACAGCCTCTGGGAAGAACAAAATTGAGCCTGATTCTGGAAGGTCCTGGGGTCCAAAGCAGGGAAACAAGGAGAGGGGTGAAAGAACTCACTCTCTGAGTTGCTATTCCCTGGGTATAAAGTCTCAGTTCTACAAGATGAATAAGTTCTGGAGATCTGCTGTACAATATCATGCCCATGGTTAACAATGGTATATTGTATGCCTAAAATTTTGTTAAGAGGATAGTTGGTATGTTAAATGTTCTAACCACAACTAAAATAACATTAATAATAATAATAATGTAGACTGGGCACGGTGGCTCATGCCTGTAATCCTAGCACTCTGGGAGGCCAAGGCAGGAGGATAGCTGAAGATCAGGAGTTCAAGACCAGCCTGAGCAAGAGTGAGACCATGTCTCTACTAAAAATAGAAAGAAATTAGCTGGACAACTAGAAATATATAGAAAAAATTAGCCGGGCATGGTTGCGCATGCCTGTAGTCCCAGCTACTTGGGAGGCTGAAGCAGGAGGATTGCTTGAGCCCAGGAGTGTGAGGTTGCTGTGAGCTGGGCAGACACCATCACACTCTAGCCTGGGCAACAGAGTGAGACTCTGTCTCAAATAATAATAATAATAATAATAATAATGTATTCCCTAGCCCTAGAAGCATTATCAGTTAACATTGAATTTTAAAATATTATTAGTCCAGTAAAGTGTCTACAGTTTCTCTTTTATGCTCCTTTCTCCTTTTTAATGTCATCCACTCGCTTTACCTCGGTTTCCTTGTCAAATTAGAAACAACTCTGGTATCATTTATTCTCATACTTAATATGCAAATCTTTCAGATATCTTCCATTTTTATTTCTGATTATAGAAGAGAAGGCTTTGAATAACGTTAGTGAACAGCTCTGAAATAGGTCAGCTTTTTGAGTCAGGGAAGGCTTAGCTATTCCTAAGATCCATCTGGCTTTGAGCTTCTCTGACGGTGAGAACGGCAGCTGCAGGGACACTGCTGGCTGCAGGAAGCCTGAGAAGAGCCCTACCCCTCTTTACTCTCTGTGTCGTCTTTTTCATGGAAGCCCTTTCCATCACTTAGCATGGCATTCCCTCCTCCTTTTATTATCTCTTGACTTCTAAATATCCTTGATGTATAAGTTTAAATTTCGTACCTAGCAACTTTTTCTTGATGTATGTTTAAATTTCATACCTAGCAACTTTTTCTTGCCCTTCGATGGTTCTGTTGCCTTCATAATACCTAGAATTCTTTTATCATCATCACACAATTAATAGAATTGTTTCTTTACTTGCCTGTTCTCTACTAAACTACAAATTTCATGAAAGAAGTGAACAAGTTTATCCATCACACAATTGCAGCCTCAGCACCTGGACTAGTGTTCACCATTTATAAATAAGCATTCAATAAATAATTGTTGGAGGAAAGAACAGCCACATAAACCAGGGATGCAAGCCATGTTTTCTCCTTTCTCCTGTGATTCTAGGTCTGTCCTGCGATCTCATCTTTACTTACACTCACATCAACACGTGGTGTGCAGTCCAACAACCCCATAGCATCGTGGAGCAAAATGTCCATTGCCCCAAAGACTAGTGAGGCTACTTAATTCTTAATTTTTCTATATACGCTGCCACCATCCTAGAGCAGGTCACAGTCCCCTCTTTCCTAAACTACTACAGTAGTAAGCCAAGGTCTCGCTGACATCACAGTGAGGGGTTCAACAAATTAAAGTACTATGTAAACCACATGCTCCTGTGGACCCATAAAAGGAGTATATTTGCCTTGCAGCTAGAATAAAGCCCATTTTTGCATACTGGTCTCACAGTAACCTTGTTGACAATTGACTCTACATTCTTCTAAAGTAGAGTCAAATTGCTGCACCTGAGTCAGCATTTCTGGGGGTAAACCCTGGAAATTTGTTCCATAAACAAGCTCCCTTGATGAGGCTGGCATCCAGTCAAGTTTCAGAACCACTGACATGTAATCTTTTGTATCACCGAGTAGGTTCACAGATTTAAATAATTGCAAGTCTCTAAACCATGGATATTCCTGGCTCTTTCTTACATGTGAAAAAAGTTCTTTCAGGGAATTAGGTTCATTTGGACCAGCAAACAAAAGGTGATTTTACCATCTCTGCAGTAACAGAGAGCCAGGGTAATTCAGCCACAGCTTGAGAAAAATAAACTGACCCAGGTCTGCCTGCCTATACCAGAAGACAGCACTGCTAAGACCCCTGAACCCCAAAGCATAAGGTTTGATTGTTAATCAAAAAAGCTACATTAAGGTGCTACATCTTTTTAGCAGTTTTGTCTTTTGTTGACCATTTGACGGAGCACAGTATTTCCTGGAAAGCTGAAGAGAACATTGAATTTTTTTAAAAAATCTAACTCTAACAATGTAGTGGCTGATTTGTAAAATTAGGTACATACTAATGTTCAAAGCCTTCATCTGGTATTGTAAACATTTCCACTCAGTTCTAAAGGTAAGCATTTTCTTCCATGTGTTCTCTTTGTTAGAAAATCCTTCTTTGTGATGAAATCACTTTTTTCCCCTCAGATCAAACCATAATCTCTCTCTCTCCCTCAAACTACTCTTTTACCTCTATTTTTCTAAGGATTTAGAAACTACTCTTTATTTTTCAAGATGTCAAGCTTAAATGCAAATAGCATTTGACCCATGCCTTCTCTATATCAGATACTGTATTAGACACTTGGTACTTTGAAATATAGTAAAGGATTTACTCTTAGAAAAAAAAAAACTAGCTGTGGTCATACTCCGTATTTTACACGAAGGCTCAACAAGGTTACAGCACATGGCCAAACTCAGATAGCTAGTACGTGAGAGAGTCAGGACTCCCAGGCAGATCTTAGAATGTTATATCTCTTAGCCTTTCCACAACATGTGTGGTTTTCAAATTGTGTTCCATGGCACTTAAGTCTACCAAAGACATGTTTCGGGGATTCTGTGTTAGATACAAATTTCACTTTTAAGTGTCATAAATCAAATTTTAACATGCTGAAAACCACCATGCATTAACTTGGTCAGTTCGGTTCACTCACTTTTGTGACCTACTTAAAACAAAACTTCTCTTATCAGCCCTGTGCCTACATTTAAACTTTTTATAAATATGCTGATAATTAGAAGCGTTTTTATACTAGTCTTTCATTGAATTCAAATATGCTAATACTTTCATAAATTTCACACATAGTTCATGTGCTGTATTCCACTAAATGCCAAGGGAGGTTCAGGAAGATCTGCTAGATGCGTTAGCCTATGGTGATGTATAGTCTATTGTGAAATAAGAAGTGAATATAGAGCAAGTCTGGTGCTAGCTATGCAATATTACTAATATAAGTTTGGTATTCTAAATGTCTTTTTTATTAAAAGGAATTCAATCAGCTGATAGATATTATTAGTGACTATTTTTGAGTATTCTATATACTTTTCAACCTTCCTGAGATTATAAATTGAGCTGTTTAAAAACTTGTTACCCATTGCAGTTACTTCTCTGTATGAATCATGATTTTTTTGATACAGTTTTGCCAAAACAAAACACAGGAATCAATAGGATGGTGACTCTGATAATAGGGTGCAGCCACCATCTTTAGCTCCTGAATTCAGTTTGTACACCCACAAAAAACTCATTTATTGATTTTTATTAATGTTATTAATTTCAACTCCTAAAAAGACATTTATCCAAAAGAAATAGCATTGTTATGTGTTCTCTATATAGTGGGGTTTCAATTAGAGTTTTATTTTTAAAAAGGATTCTGTTGCTTTGCAAATTTAAAGATCAGTCTACTATATACCAAGCTGCCATTTGGCAAATAAAACAATATGCTACTATGCAAGAAAAATGAGCATTTATTGAGTAAACAGACTACCTTGTTTTCAGTTGTAACAAACTGAGCTAAAAATACTTGTTATTCTGTTTCATCATTCTCCAAACCAAAGTCTTAACAGAAATATCATTACATTCTCAAAGGACATTTCACCTATACCATCCCTAAGAGAGAAAAGCAAGAATTTAGTGAAAATGAGGATGAATTTATAAAATTGGATCACTTTAGCCAATAGAGCATTGCATATTCCTTTGTCCACTTGCATTATTTTTCATAGCTGGAGATAAGATAAGCCTCTATAATTGCCTATAGTGATGCATTCAAGAACAAAGCAATCAATCATCTAGAAGATTATTTAGAAATATCTTCTTCCCAAATAAAATATGGTATATTGTATTTTCTATATAATGAATAACACAAAATCGACTCTTCTTTCTCAAAGCTTCATCACTCCAGACATGTCTCATTTTCTTTATCTGTCAAATACATATGATGGTTCCTCTACAGTCAATCTCTCTACTGGTACTCAAGTCCCATCCCTCCCATCCACTCAAGGACATCAGACATCGCTCGTACAAGACTCCACATCCTATCTGATGCCATCAATTCCTTTTCTCTACGGGATCTTTCTCATCAGGATATAAACATCCTCTTTTATTTGTGTTATATTTAAGAAAAAAAACTTTCTCTAAGCTCCACTCCCTCCACTAGCTTTCAGTTCACATTTCCTTTTCCCCTTTATAGCAAAATTCCTTTAAAGGTCTGTCTTTTACATATTGTCTCCGATTTTTCTCCTTAAACCACTCCATTCAGCCTTGTGGACCTATCACTCTTATCAAAATCACCAATGACTTCCACATTTCAATATCCAGTGGGCAGGTCTCAGTCCTCACTTCTGGGATTTAGCAGCAGCATTTCACATGGCTCATCATCCTTCTTTTCTACACTTGGTTTCCAAGACACTGTTGTTGCCTGGATTTCTCCTACCTCAATTCTTGTTCCTTCTCCATCTCCCTTGCTAGTTCTTCCTACCTCTTCTCCCTTACCATGTAACAGAGTGCCACAGAGAGTTCTATTTTGTCTTGTTTTCTCTCTAGTCACTTCCTTGGAGATTGCATTCAGTCAAGACCTTAAATACCATTTATATGGCAAAAACTCCCAAACTCATCTCTCCAGCTCAGACCTTCTCCCCAACACCACATTTAGCTATCCAACTGTCCACTTGAAATCTTCATTTGTTCATTCAATAAACATCTCAATACATCAACTACCATACTTACTCTGCCTACAATTTTCCCCATTTGCATTGATGGCAACTGCATCTTTTCCAGGTGCTTGCACTAAAAATCTTAACATCATCCTTGACTCCTCAGTTTCCCTCACATTCTAAGTCCAATTCTCAGGAATTTCTGCTGTCTTTACCTTCAAACTATTTCCAAAATCCAACCCCTTCTCACCACTTCTAGTGCTTTCTCCCTGACCCAAATCACCATCGTCTGTCTCCTAAATTACTGCAACTGACCCAAAAGTTCTGCTTCTGCCCAAGGCCAGCCTCAACAGACTAGTCTCAGTAGAAGAGCCAGAATTACTGTATCCAATATAAGTCAGATCATGTCGCCCCTGTGCCACCAGGCCCTGTGTGTCGGTCCATGACCCCTTTGGTCTCCCTAATGCCTCCCTTAATTCGCTATGCTGCAGCCACTCTGGTCTTGTCCCTGTTCCTCTGAAGGCCAGGCATGCTCCTGTCTTAGCGCTTTCACACCACTGTTCCCTGTACCTGCAATACTCTTCCTCAGCTGTCACCAACCTCAGGTCTTTGTCCAAACATCACCTTCTTACTGAGGCCTTCCCTGAACTACTCCACTGAAAATGGCAATCAGTAACCCCTCCCTGCCATCCTTCTTATCTAATTTACCTATTTTTTTCTTTCCCTTAATTCTTACCATCTTCTGACATATGCCATAAATATTGAGACTCAATTGCTGTGCTTAAGAATGTGAACTACATGAGGATCATCATCGTCTGGTTTGTTTGTTCGATAATGTATAGTAAGTACCTAAAACAGTGGGTTGCTCATAATAGGTGCTCACCTCAAATGCTGCTGTCTAGCAAATGGGGGTCACAGATACTGCTTAACATCCACAATGCATAGGACAGCAGCACCCTTCCCCCAACAAAGAACCTTTGGCCCAAAATGTCAATAGTACTGAGGTTGAGATACTCTGATTTACACTGAAATTTTGAGATATCAAAAAAGCATGAACGAGACATTCAGGAACTAAATATTGTAGAACTACTCAGTGTAGATACTTTATTGTGCCCTAAGTCTTATTTCAGTGAATCCCTCCTTATACTCTAAGTACATAATAAGATCACAGGCAATATTGTTCAATCCTGCTATTTATAGCGTCAACTGCTCAGTTTAACAAGATAAACTGAGTTCCAGAGAAATTTAACAATATTTCTATATTCACAGCCAACTAGCAGAAAACCATGGTAATGTTTTAAAATCCAAAAAAAAAAATTAAAAAGATGTAAAGACAAAATAAATACAAGAAAATAATGCTAACAAATAAGATGCCCTGGAGCCATTATACAATAGGGTGAGAATGATTTTTCTGGATGGGGAGGGTTGTTTGTTTATTTGAGACAGGGTTTTCCTCCATCACCTGTGCTAGAGTGCAGTGGCATTGTCATAGCTCACTGCAACATCAAACTCCTGGGATCAAGTGACCCTACTGCCTTAGCCTCCCAAGGAGAATGTTTTTTAACAATTTATTTTTCTAAAAAGTGATCCTAGACCATAATACCTTTTCAACATGGCTGCCAGTGGTTTTCAAAGAACTTTAAAAAATGAGCATGGCCCCAATCTAATTCAACAATGAACAAAGAAAATTAGTAATAAAGCAGAAGCCAAAGAAACAAAATCCCCTCTGTCTCTACCAACTACCCTTTCCCCTTCTCCCCACTAAGACACTTACATCTACCCCAAGTGTCTATATCTGGGGAAAGAACACTCAAAATTTAAAAGCATTAATGTAATGTGTTGTTGGATTAAAAGCAATGATATTATTGGAGGTAGATCATAACAGCTAGCAAAAGTCAATTGCATACATCTCTTCCCAATTCTGTGTTCACTGATGTTACACTGGTAGCCTGGAATCTGCCATTGTGGGAGGATTCACATCATGGAAATTAGAAAATTCTATGAATCAAGGTTTTTCCTTGCCCCCTGCCAAAAGCTGATTATTAAACATTTTACAGTATACCACTAATTATACCTAATATGGTACTACTAAGTCTGTCAAAGCTTTAGTTCCTCAGATATAATTTCAAAGAATTCTCTTTGGTCCTGAAGGTCTCCAGTGCAAGTAGGGGAATTTTTACTTGAGAGGGCTAACTTGGATCTTATAGTTTGATGAACAGGATTTGAATACAAGCCTTGGGTTAATTATTTACTTTTTCTTAGACCTATTCCCCTCTTTTGTAAGACGCAGATATTAATATACCTAATAGAGAATTACTTGTGAATTAAATGAAATACCAACATAAAGTTCTAAGTACAGAGGCTAGCAGGTAACTGATGTTTAACTAAATATCTGAGCCCTTTTCTTGTGCACTTGTCCAAAGATGGGAAAGATTGCTGGGGTGTTGAGACACGCCAACGGCCAACATCATTCATTTCCTCCTCTGACTTTCTCTAACCCAATAAATTGAAAATGATGAGGGAGACCCAACGAGAAGTAAATTGTTGAAATAAATATAATTTGGGGTAAATTTTCAGAATATTAATGAAATAGTCATTCACTCCAAGAGCCAAGTGATTATTCTGAATGACAAATGTTACCTCCAGGGCTGACTGTGTTATTTGCAGGGCCCAGTGCAAAACAATAATGTGGAGCCTCTTGTTCAAAAACCATTAAGAATTTCAAGAGTAACAGTGTAGCATTCAGAGCGCAGGGCCCCATGTGACTGCCTATGCCACATGCTCATGAAGCCAGCTCTGGTTACTTTGTTTCTCATCTTCATTCCTTTCCTTTCTCTCTTCCATCACTCTGCACACACATACTCCCACTCAAACTCCCTAGCTTTTTGTTTTCTGATGCCTGGTAAACTGTTTCCCAGTCTTTAGCAGGACAGATAGCTTGATATGCTGTCAATGCTAGAAATAAAAGGACATTTACAACTGATTTGTGGTCCTCTCCTTTTGTGTGCTTTTTTTTTTTTTTTTT
>VBSM01002937.1:2179067-2233660 GCA_008086735.1 Cheirogaleus medius
GGTTTACGGGATGAAGGGACAGGTGGCGTCCTGAGGAGACCCTGCCTGCCTGGCTGTCGGGTCTACGGGATGAAGGGACAGATGGCGTCCTGTGCTCCCCAAAGGAGACGGCGCAATCGGCACCCAGGACTACACGCCCTTCCCTGAGGCCGCGGTCACGGACAAGTGCTCGCCATGGCGAGGGCGACCGCTCCTTCCTTGACTGGCTCGTGGCCGCCGCCCGCACAGTTGGGACGACGCTGGAGAACTGCCCGGAACCATCTAGAAGAAGCCGCCGCCAGCCTTCGAGCCTCGCTGGAGCGGTGGGGTTGGGCGGCGGACATCGCCAACGTCCGGGGACCGGGCTCGCGGGTCACACGCCCGGCTGCTGTCCGCGCCGGGGAGACGGAAGCGACGCCCGAGGCCGTTGTAGGTGAGACTCGAGCCTCCCCGCCCACCGCGGGGAAACGGGGACAGGTGTCTGTGGGGATTTGGGCCTATTCGTTCCCCACGTGGCCCAACTGGGGGGCCACTGCATTCGCCGTGTAAAAAGGGGGCACAGCGGGCTGGTCCCCGAGGCAGGGGCCTCTTTCACGGCGGCCGAGTAGGCTGCGTGTGGCCCAGGCCACGTGCTACAAGCGGTGGGCCGCGCACAGCCCTTCGACCTTCGACCTCGTGGTGACAAGCGGGCGGGGGTCATTATGCGGCGGGTCCCTACCGGGTCTGGGCCCGGCCTCGGAAGGGCCCCAGGAGCGCTGTTCGCTGGTGGCAAAGCAGCTGGCGGCGGTGCACGCCGCCCCTTGGGCCTGTGGAGCCACAGCTGGGCGGTCTGGGGTGCTGGTGCGCCCCGCGTACCCCAACCCCACGGCAGGGGGTGAGGCCATGGATAGCCAGCCTGCGATCGGGGGTGGCCAGACACCCACTCTGGCCAGGCGGGGACCTTTGCTGCAGGCAGTGCTGGTGCTGTGGAATCTGTGTCTGATCCGACCCTCGGAGCACGGTGACACCTAGGGAACACAGCCCGTGCCTGGAAGGACGGGGCCCCCTCCAACGGGTCCAGTCGTGGCCCTTTAGCCCAAGGGACGGCAGTGGCTGTCCAGTTGGATCACGATGAAACTTGGTTTGAAACGGGGCAGGGACAGAGCAGCCAATGGGCTGAATTGTGTTCCGTGATCGCGCACGAGCCGTCCAGTGTGCGTGTCTGCACTGATAACTGGACCGTGTTTAAGGACCTCTCTCTCTGGTTACCTACATGGAAAGTCAAGGTTGGCTAGTTGGGCACCGCCTGGTATGGGTGGCTTTATCTTCCCACTCGTCCACGGGAAGGTGCACGTGGGGACGGCCATATGTCCTGGGGAAGGTCCCCCCCACCTTCACCAAGAAACCACATAACTGGGATGCCGTGTCTTCCCGCTGGCGCTGGGGGAAACAGGCTCCATGGTGATTCTACCTGGCAGCTATCTTTTTCCCAGGCGGTGGAGCCATTAAGGTAGGAATAAAAGTGAATGCCCTAGCAGAGCTACTGCTCAGGCCCTGAATCAAACTCAGCAGGCCTTGACCCTCCTGGTGGGTGACGTCGCCCTGATGAGAAAGGTGGTTTTGCAAAGCTGCACGGCCCTCGATCTTCGTGCTGCAGCCCGAGGGAGCACACAGGCAGTCATATGTACTGAATGCTGTGTATGTACCTGATCACCAGAAGGATATCTCCTCTGCCTTGAAGGAAGTTGATGGTGAGGTACAGGCCATGCAGTAGTTAATGGAGTCCCACTGCAGCAATGATGGGGACGTCTCTCATCGTCCTGGCGTTGGACCCTCCTAGTGTTAGGATCTGCTGGCTGTGGTCTGGTCATACTGTGTTATTCCCTACATTGTTGTTGTGGCCTTTGCGCCTAGGGGGCCGCCCTGTGGGCCTGGATGTCGCCATGAAACCTATTACCTAGGAGGTGGAATGTAAGGGAAATTGCGTTTGTTTAGACAACAGGTTTCTTAGGCCAAACTAAGGGGAATGCCGCGGTGTTTTTTCCTGCCCACTCCCCACCCCATTAGCTGACCTTCCGGGGAGGCGTGAGTCAGCACACGCATGTAACCAAGGTGTGATCTGCCATGTGAGCCCATGTAATCACACTTTCCCATGGCATGTTGCTGCTATTGTTCAGAACCGTATATAAGCGCTCGCCATGCTATTGGCCATGCTTTTCGCAGCTGGTGTGTCCCACACGCACACACAATAGAGAGCACGTGTCACCTGCCCACTGCCATTCACCTTTCCTTCCAATTCCCCAAGCCTGCACAAGCTAGCCACAGAGCATCCTCCTCACAAATGTGTTGCCTATTTTCTTCATGAAATTTCTTTTTATATATCATAATTTTAAAATGTAACTAAAATCCACTCAAAAAATAGAAAATCTGAAAACTTCTGTGTATTGGGTAATGGAAAGGCTAAATATTAACAAGATAAAAACTAGAAAATTAAGGTAATTCACTACACTCACGGGATATAGGAGAAAAACTTATCATCATCTCAATAAAAGTATAAAGAGCATCTTACAAAATTCAGTATTGATCATGATTTTTTAAAAATCAAAAGATAAAAGTTTCATAGAAAGCTAAAAATTGAAAGAAAATCCTTAAACTGATAAAGGGTATATTCTCCAACCCACCCCACCCCCCAAAAATCCACATACAGCAAATATGATACTCAATGATTGGAAAAGCATAAAAGACTTTTTATAGAGGATAAGATTTCTATGTAGAAAACATAAATCTACCAGTTAAAATTAATAAGACTTTAGCAAAATTTCTGGCTATATAGTCAATACACAAAAGTCCATTTAATTTGTAAACATCGCCAAAAATTAATCTGTTTATTTAAAAAGATTCTCTTTAAAATTTTTGAATTACCAAGAAGTAAATTTAACAAAGTATGAGCTCTTTAAATAGAAAATGACAAAATGTTGTTGAAAAACATTAAAGAAGAACTAAATAAATTGAAATACATACCATATTTATAGTAGAACTATTCAAAATTGTAAAGATATCAATTCTGTTCAAATCAGGTATCAAGAATTATACTGAAGGTCAAATCATGCTCTCTTATTGCCATTCATTCATTCGTTAAAAAATATTTTATACTTTCATAAACAAAAATGATATAGATGTATTATTTTGCCTTAATGGGGACTATTTCAGTTAAGAAAAAAAATCAATTCAAACTAGTTTAAGCAATAAAGCACATGTTCTGGCACTATAAATGAAAAGTCTAGGGATCATTCCAAATTCAGGCCCACTACATCAAAGAACTCAAATAGTATCATCATTAGGACTTTGTTAATATGACTCTCCCTTTCTCTTTCAGCTTTCTTTTCCTCTGTTGTCTCTATTCTCAGGATCTTACCACCTGGCAGCAACATAGCTATCAGCTGCTACAAGCTGAAAACATTCTCTGCAATCCCAGCAGAAAAGACAACTTTTCTCTACAGCTGCAACTAAAATCCCGGAATTTAGTCTCATTGGCCTGGTTTGGTTCACATTCTAGACCACTGTGGCTGGGAGTCGGGGTGGGGGTGGGAACTGATTGATCAGACTTGGGTGATATGCCTCCCAAGTGGAGTCGGCCCGCCCCAGCCACATGGATTAGAGTTCCAGTAGCTCCCTGCCCCCAAATATCAAAGCTGTTACCAGAAGAAGTGTGAACAGATGCTGGGTATGCCTCAAACAATAGATGTCCATAACAGGGTGAACCAAAATAAAAAGATCCTTATTTTCCTGTTTATAATCAGTAATCATCCATAAATATCAACTAACAACTCACAAGTTTATATTTTTCAGCTCAGACACTTGCTCTGAATTTTAGTGTCATAAATCAATGGTCAAGAGACATCTTCAACCAAATGTCTCACATAGATCTCAAACTCTGAGAGTGCAAATTTGAACTTGGTGTCTTCTCCTCCAAACATGTTCCTTATTCTATACCTGCTCCCTCATGTTTATTATTTCTATACATCTCGATGCAGAAAAATAGGAATCATCCTAGGCTACTCTCTTCTCTCTCACCCTTTTATTCAAATGGCCACTTAATGCTATAGATTCAACCACCTAATAGTTTCCAGATGCTTTCTTTAATACTTCATTTGCTACTTTAGTTCAGGCTATCCTCACTTCCCATATACATTTGTGTAAAGGCCTCCGGACTGGTCTCTGTGCTGCCAACTTCATCCTTTCTGATCCATCCTCCACATGGTCATCATGGTAATGTTTGTATGATCTGCCCCTGGTTTGAATGTCCTTAAAATTTATCAATGACTCACCATTAACTTCCAAATAAGATACACAACTTCATAATAGAACACACAAGCCTCTGCAGAATGTGGCTCTTCACCCTCCCCACTGTCTTTTTTGACATTTCTTGACTCACACCTTACCCATCTGCAGAACGGAA
This sequence comes from Cheirogaleus medius, assembly GCA_008086735.1. Lineage (NCBI taxonomy): Eukaryota > Metazoa > Chordata > Mammalia > Primates > Cheirogaleidae > Cheirogaleus > Cheirogaleus medius. The sequence goes on from VBSM01002937.1 coordinate 2,183,485, forward strand.
TAAGGTGAATGTCCTAGAATGAGCTATTCCCTCTATCCCCTGGGCCATCTTCAGAGATGTGGCTCAGATGTAATCCTCTGGAAATCTCTCTTTGAAACCGTTACAATCCCTCCCTCCCAACCTGCTCACATAGCTCCTGTTCATGTTTCCATCAGCACATTTGCTTATTATATACATCTGCACATAGCTGTCTCCCCTCTCGTCTGTAAAATAATTTAGGATAGATGTATGTCTTTCATCCCTTTATCTGATAGCTAGCTCAGAACTTGGCAAATAGTAGGTCACTTCATCAAGGTATATGAGTAGATGTGCACATATGTGAAAATGTCTGGTTTTACTGCTCATTATCACTATGTTGTGTCCTGACCACAGATGACCTAAAAAATCATGTAAAACCCCAAAAATAACAAAGATTGAGTCTATATCAAAGAGCTTGCTTCTTCCCATTTGTCCCAGTTGCTCTAATACATTCAACTTCTAATATAAGTATTTGAATTAGTATCACTAAATACTCTGTGTATTGGAGTGAATTTTCATGTATGTATTTAAATATTTAACATTGAATGCAATGAACACATTTAGTGTGTGTGTATGTACCAAAATATATAGTGACAGATTATTTTGGGTCTAATTTGCATTACAATACAATTTGCGTTATTTCCTAGAACTGTGTTCACTGTATCCTTGCTCCCCACTCCTGAAACAAAGGGAGATCTTTCAAGTATGACATTTATTTTATTTTGTTGTGTTAGTCCCCCAGCTGGATTTAACCAAAGCAACCGATTTTAAGCTGTAAACTGTAGTTGTAGGAAACATACCTTGCAGTTTGGGTATACATTTTCCCTCCTAGCTAGAGTTTAAATCTCAGGGGACCTCATGCTACCTCACTCATACTTGTTTCCGTCATCAAGGCTCAGCTGCGTACCTGTCCGAGTAACATGTGCATTGATATTATTGAATTGAATAGCTCAGCTTAGTCCTTTGGATGAGGAGGAACTACTGAAGAATGGGCTGCCTCCTTTATTTAATGTGTTTTGTGTTCAGGAATATTTGAATTGCCTTTTAATTTAGGTTCTGAATGTATGGTAGGTTATTTTCCTAAAAGCATGAAATATTACTTTAATCAGAAAATCCAGAAGAGATTTATCACTGGCACTACCAAAGTGAGCTTCGCTATCACCCTCCCCCTTTCTCCATCCCATCCACTTGCTCCTTCCTACAACCACAACAGTCGCAAAAGAATACAAATTGTCGGTCACACTGACTTCCCCCTCCTATCTCTCCATCATCACTAGTTATTCATTACTTCATCTCTTTCTCCTTCATTATTAACATTTCCATGGAATCAGTAATTAATAGCACAAAGATAAATTCTTTAACAAATAGATTATTTTCTGAATATAATATTTACTAAAAGTTCCTAGCCTTCAATATTCTAATGCACCTGTATGATTTTAAGAATACTGAGATGTATACTATAGTGGACAATGTGGAGTAGACTGGCTTGGGTTGGGTTTACCAGCTTGAGAAGCTTAGTTTAGGAACTTAGCTAGAGACAGATTGCCAGCTGACGATCTGTCAAATTCAAATTACAAAGACTAACAGAAGCAGAAAACAGAAATCATCTGATGCTTTCTGGTGAATGTACTGTATACAAATTAATAGTGTAAATGAAGGTGATTTTAGAGGAAAAAATGGGTCAATTGTCAAGTTTTCCATGGAAATTAGTTGCAAATAAACTTTAATTGGGTTCTTACTTAGGCAGCTATAGTGGAAATATCTTTGAAGATAAGAAAATCATTGACTCACATTTTTAGAAGAAATGATTGAAGAGTAACATTAAAAAAAAAAAAGCTCATGAATACAAATGGATTTAAATGGGATCTATTATTGCCTCAATGCTTGTATGCAACTCCATTAATATTAATAAGTTAGACATAAGCATATATCAGAGATGAATAGACTCTTATTGTGTTTACTAAAAGATTGTTTTGCTTATCCAGAAACCTGTAGTGTTGAACTTAACTGGAGTTGCCAACAACAATATGAAAAGAAGAGAAAAACTTCTCCAGCATTGATAGCTTTTATTTCTTCCCTCTCTCTAAAAGATATTCCTTTTCCTACAAGAAAGGGGAATTAAAAATATATGCATTTATTGGTTTGTAAAATTTTGCTTGAAGTGATCAGCTCGCTTTCTACATGAATAATTAATAAGACAGAAATGAATATGTAGTAGGCTCGTTTCATTCCTCTAAGGGTTAAGTTCCATTTCTGTAAATTGGTTTGGATCCTATTTCAGTTCTCCGTGTCTTCGCATCTGGGCATTTTCTTTGGTTCTTTCATCATGTACTGAGATCATCAGAGATTTGTTAGTAATTGACCTGTTTGGATTGCACATGAGTGGCATCTCTTAAAAGATAATGTAGCCCTGCAGTTCACAATTAAGTGCTGGCCACATTATTAACTTGTGGCCACGCCAGAATAATGACCCCTGAGACATCATTTTCCTTTAGACAACTTCATTTTGTTCTTACTGTAATCTCCATTATAAATGAAGCTCTTTGGTTGAGAACAAAGATTTGTGTGTCATACAGCTTGCCAGCCCCATGTATGTTATAATTAGTTATCCAGTCCTTACGGTCCCATTTTCACTCACTCCCTTTCCCTCCATAAGCTCCCCACCCCAAGAATAACCACCACCAAAAATCGACAACACTGCTCTTCCCAGGAGAGAAAGGATCAATATCATGTGAAAGTCAGATGAGTTAACCTCTCCCACTCACTTAAATGATGAAGACCACCACCACTAACATGTCATTTCCAGGCTTCAGAATATAGATGGATCTTGCAATATTTTTCCAAATGCCCAGATGTGCTATATTTGGTAGGAATCATGTATCAGGAAAATACTTGCTTTCTTTTATCACATTAACAGATGTCAATTTAAACTGAGCTAAAATTTGCATGGAAAAGCCGGAGATCAGCAAGCAAACACAGACACTGTCCTGAATACAGTGGAACAGAAATATTGCTGATTTATGTATTTAAGAATGACAATCCAAATATAATATTAAGAGGCCTGCAATAATTGAGGGCTAATTAACCACACATGAAGGGGGGGGAAGTACTCTTTTCATATGGGTAAACTGAATTCAGTTCAAGTACCTTCGGACCAATAAGCATTTTAGAAAACCTGGCTAAAAATTGCTCTAAAACAGAGTCAAGTATGTTTTAGCAAAAAAGAGAACTTATAGAGTATCATTTATCTAACAACTCATTATCAGAATGATGTGAAGCAAATTCTAATTTTTGTTTCACTTCAGATTAAGAAACCAAAGGTGATAGCAAGGAAAATTTTTTGAAAAGGAAGTTAGTTTAAAACTACCAAGTCTCTAAGGAACATATTTATGTGTCTAGTAAACACACAGTTTATTTATAACAATGTAATAAAAATAATATAATTACTTCTTTTAAAAAATCTTTTCAGTTTGAAAAAATATATGGCAGGAAATTTTAAGTCACAAAGTTTGAAAATACCAATAATGACATCATTTTAAATAAAACTGCATTTTAGGAGATCTTGATAAAATAGTTTGTAAAAAATGTAAAAGTATACCATTTAAATTATTCATAATTATTATTGAATAGTAAAATCCTCTGTGGACTAGATGAAAGGGAAGAAGCATTCTTTCCTGCCATCTAGCAGGACAAAGGACTTTTCTCTCAAAGGACATGACAATGATCAGACAAGCTAACAGTGAATTCAAGAGACCTTGGGAATGGCCAAAGCTCCATGTCCACCCAATAAAGGAAGGAGAGAGCCAGGAAAGAGAACTAATCACCTTTGGGGTTAGTTCTGACAGGAGGCCTGAGGTTCAGATTACAATGTCCATGAGAGATGTGGAAATACAGCTCTGTTCAGACTAGTATTGTTATTTTAAGAGTTTTCTCTGGAAGGCAGGCTGCAGGAATAGCATCACCCAGGTAGTGGACCACTGGAAAGTGCCATTATCGTTCTGGATGGAAGACAGGGTCCATCTGGTTTGAAGCAGGATCCCAGGCAGCATCTGGGGGGTATAGAAACTGACAAAGATTACTATGTTATAAGAGTCTCAGCCTCTTTGACTAAAATTCAAGAAAAAAGGCCAACAGCAAAACTGACTACAATTAGTGGCAGAGATCCTGATTCACAGAATACATGTGCTTGGTAGGGTTATGGGCGAGGAGCAATGTAGTTTGGTGAATATGCAAGTTCAAACCAGATAAAGAACTATTCCAGAAACCAGTCAGTGGAAAGCCAGGGCTCTTAGCATTGTATAACCTGATTCAGTGAATGTTACCTGAGGCTCCAAGTGGGGCCAACACTACAGATCAGAGACTAGACAGTTGTTCACCATCCTATTTTCCTTTCTTCTTGAGCGCACAACTAGACCATATATGCCACAAATACCTTGAATTCCAGTTCCAAAATGGCAGTGTAGAGGCAAGCTGGCTTCTTTCTCTCTCCCACAAAAAACAAAAATGAATATACAGTACCAAGATCTTTTCCAATAACAACCCAGAGCTCAAGTATGAGGATGAGACAGTTCCCAGGGCCACAGAGAAGTGAAAAATCCCCAAGAAGATAGTAGGAGAACCAGACTTCTACATCTGTGGTGCTCCTCCCCACTATTCTCCCAGGCACCAACCATGCAGAAAAGCTCTACTCAGTTCATTGTTCCTACACTGAAAAATGTGAAATTGAGGTGAGTCGACCAGCTTCTCCACCTTCTTGGGTTCTCTAGCAGAACTATCCTTTCCTTAACCCATGGGTAGAATCATGACTGCCTGAAGGGAGAGAGATCCCTGGGGACAGGTGGAGGCAGGTGGGGAAGTGGGACTACCATGCTCGAACCAGAAACTCTGTTCTGTACATCAGCAAAAGGAGACACAGACAAGAGTGGCTATGGGAGCTATGTTCCCCAGGGCCCCTGGTCACTAAACTAGCCACTTTCAAGTTATCCTACACTGTTGGAATAATACCTTTGGGACTTCCCCCATTTGGGACAGGTAATGCTCTGACCATTTACTAGAGCTGAGATGAACCTGGGCTTAAGGCATCATCTAGAGATGAAAAAGAGGCAGTGACCTAACAGTGAAGATTTGCCAAGCAAATATATTCAATAAAAAATAAATAACCTGGATAGAGAAAACTGGAATAAATAACTGATTCTTCAATGCAAAAACATAGATGTATACTCACAAGAAACAATGGCAAACAGGGTACCATGACCTTTTCAAAAGGACAAAGCAAAAATCCAGTGACTAACCCTAATGAAATGGCAATTTGTGAGCTCTCTGACAAAGAATTAAAACTAGCAGTTTTAAGGAAACTCAGTGATCTCCAAGACAACACAGGAAATCAATTCAGAAATTTATCAGAGAAATTTAACAGGAGATGGAAATAATATTAATAATTTAAAAAATCAAACAGAAATCTTGGAATGGAGAAGTGTATTTACTGAAGTGAGAAACTCTTTGGAGGCTCTCAACAGCAGAATTAACCACACAGAGGAAAGAATCAGTGAGCTTGAAAGACCAGCTATTTGAAAATATACAGTCAGGATTCAACCAAGAGACTCCTGGAATTGATAAATCAATTCAGCAAAGTCTTAGGATACAAAATTAATGCACACAAATCAGTGGCATTCATATACACCAATAAGAGTCAAGCCAAAAATCAAATCAAAGATGCAACACCCTCCACAATAGCATCAAAGAAAATTAAATATCTAGGAATATATTTAACAAAGGAGATGAGAGACATATATAGGAAGAACTATATATGTGAAACACTGAGACAAGAAATTGTAGAAGATATAAACAGATGGAAAACCCTACCATGCTCATGGATTGCCAGAATCAATATTGTTAAAATGTCTATACTACCTAAAGTTGTCTACAGAATTAATGCAATCCCTATCACAATACCATTATCAATCTTTACAGATCTAGAAAAAATAATTCTACACTTCATATGGAACCATAAAAACCTCATATAGCCAAAGCAAAAAGAACAAATTGGGAGGCATCAGTCTACAGACTTCAAGCTTTACTACAAGGCTATAGTAACCAAAACAGCATGTTACTGGCACAAGAACAGAGCTATAGACCTTTGGAATAGGACTGAGAACCCAGATATAAAACCCAGATATAAAATCCTCATATTGTCATCTAATCTTCTACAAAGCAGACAAAAATACACATTGGGGAAAAGAATCTCTGTTCAATAAATGGTGCTGGGAAAACTGGATAACTACATGCAAAAGACTGAAACTGGATCCCTACCTCTCACCTCTCACAAAAATCAACTCATGATGGATAACAGACTTAGACCTAAGGCATGAAACCTTAAGAATTCTAGAAGAATATGTTGAGAAAACTCTTAGAGACATTCGCCTAGGCAAAGAATTTATGAAGAAGACACCCAAAGCAATCACAGCAGCAACAAAAATAAATAAATGGGGCCTGATCAAATTAAAAAGCCTGATCAAATTAATTAGTGTCCTTCTGCACAGCCAAGGACACTATTATTAGAGTGAATAGACAACCTACATAATGGGAAAAAATATTTGCTTTTTACATATCTAATAAAGGGCTGATAACAAGAATCTATATAGAACTTAAGAAAATCAACAATAAAAAAATCAAACGACCCCACCAATAAATGGACAAAGGATATGAACAGAAATTTTTCAAAAGAAGACAAAATAATGGTCAGAAAACATATAAAAAAGTGCTCAACATCTCTAATCATTAGGGAAATGCAAGTCAAAACCACAATGAAATATCATCTAACTACAGTAAGAATGGCCTCTATCAAAAAGTCCCAAAATATCAAATGCTGGCATGGATGTAGAGAGACTGGAACACTGTTACATTGCTGATGGGACTGTAAATTAGTACAACTCCTCTGGAAAGTCATTTGGAGATAGCCTAAAGAGCTAAAAATAGAAATACTATTTGATCCAGCAATCCCACTACTAGGCATCTACCCAAAGGAAAAAAAGACATTCTATAATAAAGACATCTGCACTCAACTGTTTATGGCAGCACAATTCACAATTGCAAAGATATGAAAACAACCCAAGTGCCCATCAATACATGAGTGGATTAATAAAATGTGGTATATGTATACCATGCAGTTCTACTCGGCCACAAAAAAAACAATGGTCATATAGAACCTCTTGTATTATCCTGGATAGAGCTGGAGCCCAATGAATCTCCCAGGTGTTCATTGAGCTTCTTGTATCTAGATGTCTAAATCTCTAGCAAGCCCAGGAAATTTTTCCTCAATTAGTCCATCAAATAGATTTTCCAGATCATTTGCTTTTTCTTCTTTTTCCTTAGGGATACCTATTATTCTCATATTTGGGCACTTTACATGATCCCATATTTCTCAGAACTTTGTTCCTCTTGAGTCTTTGTTCTTTATGTTTGACTGACTGGGTTAATTTGTAAGCGTTATCTCCAAACTCTGAAATTCTTTCTTCTGCTTGGTCTAGCCTATTCTTAAAACTTTCCACTGTACTTTATATTTCCCTAAAAAAATTTTTCATTTCTAGAAGTTCCATTTATTTTTTTAAATATATCTTTTTAGTAAATTTTTCATTCATTTCCTGAAATTTTTTTTGTTTCTTTGAGTTGGTTTTTCATTTTCTCTTGGATCTCACTGAGCTTCCTTACAACCCATATTTGGAATTCTTTATCTGTTATTTCAGAATTTTTATTTTGGTTGGGATCCATTATTAGAGAGCTGGTGAGCTGGTGTGATCCTATGGTGGGGTGGGGGTCCTTTCACTCTGATTTTTTATGTTTATGGAGTTCTTTTGTTCATTCCTTTTCATCTGGAGCAGCTGTCACTTCTTGTTTTTGAATTCTTTTGCTTACAAGGGTCTTTCTTTCATTTTTCCCTCATTCTTAAGGGTTTGCCTGTAGCATATATTGGGTAAGGAACTTTGGCTTTGCTTGTGGGTTTTTGAGGGGGCCTAGGTTCTGAATGGATAACTTGGTTATAGATAGCCTTAGTGTGGTGGTTTTCTCAATTTCTAGTTATGTGTAGGCTGTCATAGTGGTGTACAACTTGTGTGGGCAAATTCCCTGTCTCTTGTTAAGAAGGCAAGATGTAAGTTTTTGAAATACTTTCTCTTTCCCCAGCTCTGTGGACTTCTGAATAGTAAGAATTATATTGATATGCCCAGTTTAATCTCCAAGTCAGTAAGTGGCATTTGTGGGTAAGATTCAGACAAACCCTGTATTATTGAATCAATAAATGCTGTAATGGGCTATGCAAGTTCATCTCCTTGCCAATAGGTGGTGCTTGCAGGAGACATCCATCTGCAGTGGTGTTTTGGGGACCTATATCTGGCTCTAGCCATTCAGGAGATGCTCTCAGATGTCCCAGGTGATGGGCAGGAATCCAGAGCTCCCAGGGTTCTTCTTGTGTTCTACCACAGCTGAGGCAGATGGGGGAGTGAGGCTGGGCAGGTCTGGGTTGGATGAGCCTGCATTCAGCCTCTACACAGGCATGCACCCATGCTGTCACAGCAGAGGTCAAGGGTATGCTCCCAGTCCACTGTAGAAAGCCACCAGGGAAGGGCTGAGGCTGCCCCTCCATGCTTGTGAGGGGATGCAATCTAGGATTCACAGTCCAGCAGAGCAGCTTTCCTATGAGGCTGTGAGGGGAGGTGCTCCAGGAGTGTGCTGTGGCTAGGACCCACCCCACCCTCACCTTTTAGTGCTACCTGCATGGGCTTCCAAATCTCTCAAGATCAATTCATGATTTTCTCCTCCGCAAACACTGAGTGACACAATTGAGTCCCGGGAATACAGGTTCAAGCCTGCAGTCCTGTCCTTTGATCCCCTGAGTTCAAGCCCTGACAATGACAGGGAGAAGTGTGCTGCCTCAGCTCAGGTCTGTGATGAGGGGGAGCAACACTGAGAGGGGTGCAAGCCTGCTGCTCATTTCTCAAGAAGCTCCTAGTTCACTGATGGCAACAGCATTTGGGCTCATAAGGATAGAGAATCTCTCCAATAATTTGGTAACCTGAAGTCTGCCAGAGGTATGAGGAGAGGAAAAACAAATGCCCCCACCTACCCTTTCCATGGGGCTCCAAATTCCTTGGGGATCTATCTCTGCCAAAGTCTTTCTCCTTCTTATTCTGCTCCACAGCTTCTTCCTGTGGAATCTCTAGTAGGTTCTGGCACTCTTTCCTCAGAATTATACCTGGGCTATGCTTTTTCCACCTAAAATGTTTTTTTCTTTCTTGGACAATCTAGCAACTGATGTCTCTAGTCAGCCATCTTGCCTCCACACCCTCTTCAAAGATTTTTAGACTTTTAGCTCTTATATTTAGGTCGTTAGAGTTTTTGAAAATAGGTGCAAGATATCTATTTTATCTCTCCAATTTCATTTTAGGTTTGTTGCCACATGGACCCTGCCCTTGATTCCTACATCCCATTTCCTAGGATAAACATCATCTTGAACCTCATCAAGAATAAATTTTCTCTTTCATGAAATCACTAGTTTGTTTGAGTCATTAAGTGTCTTAACAGGGACCCAAGTCTTATACAAAGGATAACAAAATGCAAAGCCTAGAATAGATCTCTACAAACTTTTTTTTACTGGATTGAGAAACAGAGGTGTGTGGAAATTGCTAGGTATTTAAGGCTAAGACCATTGGCAGACTCCTCATTTTGATCCATTTTGGTTTGCAGAAGGACGCACACTAAGCCACAGTGGAAAGGGGTGGAGGGATACAAGATGAACCTTGGTGGGTGGTGATGGAGAGGCTTGGGTGAAGCAAGGTGGGGACTAAGGAATCAGAAGACTTTTACATGTGGTCTTCCTCTGACCAGTCCTTTGAATATAAATAGGGAATGAGGATTTGCCTCTTCTCTCTCATGGGTCCCCTGACCATCATCTTCCTAACCTTATTAGATAGAATTTATATGGGGGAAAAAGAAAAGAGATAATTGTATAGAAAAGGGTGTTGGAGTAGAAAGGAAAAAATATTTCTCTAAATTACACATGAAATGTCTTGTCAAATGTCTAAGGTACAATACTTAATTTTATACTTTAAACTTCAAGGGAACATTTTTAATTTGCAATCCATTTCCATTTATGCACTGTCTTTCTACAGTTCCTGTGTCCTGGGCATAATTATAATAAATTGAACTTTCACACAATTACATTTGAAACATGTAGCATGTTATTTAGAATATTTATTAATACCAAATCTTATCCATTAAGAGTAAGTTTTATATTTAGAAATAGCCAAAAGCAATATTGAGCCAAATATACTTAATAAAGCAGGCAATCAAGCTACATGATGCTTTTTCGATAAAAAGAATTAAATTATCCATGCATTGATTTATTCACTTATTTAGCAAATATTTCTGTAGTACCCAGTGGGTGCTGGGTCCTGCTCTGGGTACTTGGGATATAGCTGATGACAGAACAAAGACCCTTTCCTCACAGAGTTTACACTCAAAATGGGGAAACAAAGTATCACATGTTGGGCAGGTTGGGTAGCTAAAGAAGACTTCTCTGTTGAGATGACAGACGAAGGTACAATAAAGGAAAGAACAGTGGTGTTTTCTGCTTACATGTTAATAGATTCCGCTCATGCTTTATACAGGATATGCTTCACAGTTCTATAAATACCAATTTCATTATTAGAAATGCATTGCTATACCATCCCTTTCTTAATAACTAAGCCCCGATTCCTTAGAAGTACTTTCACATTCACCCTGGAAACCAGACTGTTTCTTAGACATTCCCAACACTTGTAGATTCCAAGCTACAACAGTCTGGATGTGTTTTATTTCACCAAGTACAGATAAGTACATAATCACAAGTAGGATCTGAATTTTATTATCTGCCATTTTCCTTCCCGGTTATAGTTTTCTAAAAGTGTCATGATAAAATTCCTCAAAAAATTGAAAATATAGAGCTTTTTAGAGCTTCTAAAGGACATCTAATTCATTTCCTCACTTGTATCAACCCCTCTGAGAAAGGTATTTGTCTAGTCCTTTCTCTATTTTATTGTTTAAATTTCTCAGAATAGATTTTACTCTCTAGCTCAGGCATCCTCAAACTACGGCCTGCAGGCCACTAGCGAGTGTTTTTGCCTGTTTGTTTTTTTACTTCAAAATAAGATATGTGCAGTGTGCATAGGAATTTGTTCATAGTTTTTTTTTAAACTATAGTCCGGCCCTCCAATGGTCTGAGGGACAGTGAACTGGCCCCCTGTTTAAAAAGTTTGAGGACCCCTGCTCTAGCTTATCCTTTGGCTTTGCCATAAATAAGAACATAACTAGTAACAGATACCTTGGCCAATTGAAACCATTATTTTGGGTTTTCTAGAGCATACATTTTAGATATACTCCTCAAACAACAAATTATTTGAGAAAAGCTCTATTCTGCAATCTTGCTTTGCTTAAAGTCTAACAAGTCGCCATTTCTACCAAGGACTCAATTATTGCCAGAACTGTTTCATCCATTGCAAAATTGCATTAGGCAGAAATTCGGCTCTCAAAACTTTAGACCAGATGTAAGTGACAAAGAAATTTTTTTTCTAAAGATGAATGAACTATTCTCTGTTTTGAGAGTCCCTATGAATTTGCACATTTCCCAGCCTCCAAACTCAAAGCCAGAACAATTTCCTCAAGCAGCAGTTTTGAAATTCATCTGATTTGATGTTTTTCAATAGATTTATAAATGGACTGATCAAAGCAGATATCTTAAAAATATTCATTATTATATTCTGGAACCAGTGAAAAATTTATCCCTGACTCATAATTATCATTGCCATGTAATTAGGGTTTTGGATCTAATGATTGATTGTTTTAAGATGTGGTCTTTATATACAGCTGATGTGACACTATGTTATTTTCTCTTTTATGAACACATCTCTGTTCCTCATTGCATACCATATCTTTTCCATTCATTCTGTGCCTTCAAAAGTCACTGGAAACCTTGAAGATAAAGAAAACAAGAAGTTATGAAAGGAACAAAAGTCCTGATCCACAGTAACATCATAAATAAGTGATGTTGAAAGGAATTACATAAATAGTTATAGGTGAATTTTGCTTTATTGTTATTTCCATTAAGATGGTGCCACTTTTTATCTGAACTGTCACCAAAGCAATACTACTTCAGGAAAATTACTTCACAGTCTTTCTATACTTCCAGTTCCTTTGCATCCTTCTTTAAGCAGAAACAAGCACACAGGAAGGGCTGGGAAAGATTTGCTACATGGATTGTAATGATTTACAATGTATTTTGATTGGTCACACATAGGCTCCCCACCCTCCAAACAAAAATAAATCTCATTTACAACCTATTCCTTTCTCCACCAAAGACATGAGCCTCTTTTAAAAAGGCCAGGCACAGTGGCTCACGCCTGTAATCCCAGCACTTCAGGAGGCCAAGGTGGGGAGGATTGCTTCAGTTCAGGAGTTCAAGATCCACCTGAGCAACATAGGGAGATCCCATCTCTATAAAAAAAAATCAAAAAAGAATTGCCCAGGTATGATGGCATGTGCCTGTTGCAGTCCCAGCTACTTGGGAGGCTAAGGTGGTGGGATTGCTTGAGCCCAGGAGTTCAAGGTTACAGTGAGCTGTGATTGGGCTATTGCACTCCAGCCTGAGCAACAAAGAGAAATTCCACCTCTTAAAAGAAAAAATTAAGAAAATTAAAATAATTTTCCTTTCATGAGGAAGTCTATGATGGAAAACATAATTGAAGAAAGAAACTAAACAAAGAAAGTACTAAGCTAAAAAGGAGGAATAAAAGGCTAATTTTTACATGGACATTTTAACTTGTCCCCATTCTGCAAAGCAGTAAATAGCTTTGCACCTCACTTAAAAACACCAGCGCAGGTGTACCTGAGTTTATGTTCCCCCAGTCACAGAATAGGAAGCAAATGATGCCACAGGAAAGCATGGTAGGGTCTGTAAGTTGGAGTCAATTCTCCCTCCTTACAAAGCATGAGGGATGTATTTGTCCTATGTTGGTGTCCACCATAAAATGTTATTTGACCTATTTCAAGCATGTTAGCCTCAAAATAGGAGCAGATTCTTTTTTCTTCCTGAAAATATAGAAGTCACCAGTTTTTTTAGTGACCCTTTTATTCAATCTCTTCCTCCCATGTTTCGGATGTATGTTTATGTCTCCAGTGTAGATGATGGTTGTGTAAATCCCTTTTTCTATCCGTGTAGCTACATGTGAAGTGGAATCTGGTCCAGGGGGAGGGAGACTAGCAGAGAGAACTCAGTTCCTCAAACCATTTTGAATCTCCCAAGACTTCACTGCTAAGCACTCTGTATACTTTGCATATATCTTATGCATGAAAAATCATTCGGATTTGTTCAGGAGCATGATATTCTCTCCTTTCTACTAAAACATCATTAACAGAATTTTGTGAACTTCCTATAATGCCCCTAAATCCAACTTAGAGTTGTACATCCTGTTCCTTAAGCAATGTTTGGGTATTACCAATATATGGAAAGATAGATGAGATGTGCTCATGGCAATACAGCTTTTAACCTTTCCTCTCCTCTACCCTGACGGGGGTGAATTACTGTAAATGATGGGTGTCCTGTCTGCAGGGTGGACAATTGATTTGACCTGACAGCCTCCAAAGCTCTAATGGACTTTGTGGCCAAATCCCTCGAGATATAAAATATGTTGAAGTGAACTGGGGCAGGTTAAAGAACAGACTTGCTTTTCATTGCAGGCTCTAGCTATAATAGATCTCCCCGTTCTTGGGGGCGAAAGATTAAACATGATCAATATCCAAATCGTTTTTTTAAAACTGTTGCCCTCAGTAAACCTATTTTTGTTATTTTTTTTTCCTTTTGCCAGCCATGGTTTTACAAACCTTGAAGAGATTGTTTTCGTCAAACACAGAATTGCATACACAGCTCTAATTTCAGTTTATTTCCATTTAATTTATCCTCATCTATTCAGTATATTGATTACTTGGGCTGCCCAAAATTTCTTTGGATTTAGATAGTGAACTTCCCATTCTTTGAGTTTATACCGAAGTTTCTATTTGCAATGTGAAAAAAGGTTATCAAAGAGGAAGGAAATGTGGTAGGAAATACTTCAGGTAAACAAAAAGGGAAAATAATAAAGAAAAGGACTTCCAGATAAAATACCAAAAAAAGACAAAAAAATTTGAATTAAAAAACTTATTTTTCAGGTTGAAATTATATTGTTTTTCTAACTCACATGATAGATGAAAAGAAAAACAGTGGCTAGGGAATAAAAAATTGCTAAATTAATTAATAGAAGTGAACAACAATAATATAGAGTTAAATCCAAACACTTTTCTCTCAAACAGTCATTAGAGGAAGCAACACATCCCTCAAGGGGAGATCCAGGTAGAGAGAAAAGGAAGAAGTTAAAAAGAAAATATTCAGTGAACCAAGGAAAGAATACTTTAATGAGTGCTGCTTGGATCAATAGGAAAGCTGATGTCTGAATAATAATGTTTTAATTCTAGATCACACTGGATACAGAGCTTCTCTGTAAAAAATATTATCCAATAATGTATTCTGGGAGACAACAATGTACAAAAGTAGATTTTGTGTCATAATCTCCTAAGAATCAATTTTTTATAAAAATGCATGGTTAATCAGGCCGTTGATTTTTATTCAACAAATACCAAGCAATACTCTGGACAAAACAGCGTGCTAGACAATAAGGGTGAAAAGTAATATGAAAGACAATATTTTTTTTTCCATGATTTTTTTTTTATTTCAGCATATTATGGGAGTACAAATATTACGGTTATGTATATTGCCCACGCCCCCCTCCCCCCTCAAGGCAGAGCCTCAAGCATGACCATACCCCATACATTGCACATCTTACTCATTATGATTGTATATACCCATCCCCTCCTTTCCCCTCCCACCCGCCCGACACCCGACAAATGTTATTCCTACATGTCCACTTAGGTGTTGATCTGTTAATACCAATTTGCTGGTGAGTACATGTGGTGCTTGTTTTTCCATTCTTGAGATACTTCACTTAGTAGAATGGGTTCCAGCTGTATCCAGGAGTATACAAGAGGTGCTATATCACCATTGTTTCTTAAAGCCGAATAGTACTCCATGGTATACATATACCACATTTTGTTGATCCACTCATGTATTCTGCTCCTCAAGGAGATAACAACCTAACTGAGAAAATCAGATAAGCACTAGTGACAACATTAGTCCAAGGCAAAATATGGTGAAAACCACAAGAGGTACAAAGTGCTTTGGGTTTTAGAATAGGGGCAAGTGTCATTTCCTTGTCAAGAGCCAAGAAAGCTTCATTGAAGCTGGGCTCAAATGCAATATGCAGCTAGGACAATTTTAAAGCTCTGAACATTTTTATAAACTAGGTTTATAAGGGAAAATTATTTCTATAAGTGTACTACATTATGTATGCAATTATAACACCACCTTTCTATGACCTAAATACTGAGCCTTAAATTAGAGGGCAGCAAACTCTTTCTGTAAATGGCCAGGTAGTAAATATTTCAGGCATTGCAAGCCATATGTTGCCTGTTGTAACTGCTCCACTATGCCAAAGACAATATGTAAACAAATGAGCATGTCTGTGTGCCAATAAAACTTTACTTATGAACATTGAAACCTGAATTTCATATAATTTTCACATGAAACAAAATATATTTTTGCAACCATTTAAAATTATAAAAACCTTTCTTCGTTCACAGGCTGGAGGGAAAAAAAAAAAAAGAAAAAACAGGTGGTGGGCTGGATTTAGCCTGCAGGCTATAGGAAGACAATCCCTGCTGTGCTTTAGAATGTTAGCATCTTATCCTAGCCAAATATTTCTTCATAATTTTCTACCTATAATATCTTTCTCAAACTGTACCTTAATAATCCTTATAGTTTATCCATAGGGAAGAAAACCACTTCCCTTCTTATGAATATTTCTAGTTATACTTCTTTGAAGCATTTCATCTTTTCTCTGATTTTCTTGAAATGAATCAACAAGTATGTACATGTTATATGCTATATCCTATTCCATAGTTTTCCAAAAGAGCAGGGCTGCAATTTTTGTTTGAGTTTTACACCCCAAAGCCCTATTATCAGATGATAATATTGAAGTTTTTAGCAATAACAACATATGGGTCAAAAATGATGCATGTTTAATATGCCGAATAGCTCATTAGAAAAAAAAGAATGAGATGAAGCACAAAGGATATATTTGACCCTAAAAGGGAATTTGAAATAATTTTCTAACATGAACGTTCATCCTGAAAGTAAGTATATGAGGACCTATTGTTATGATCTGTAGGAAAGGACATTTATGGGATATACGTCATGAATCTTAGTTGTATGTTATTTCAATCTTCTCTTTAACCCTGTGAGAGATGTATCATTTTCATGTTTAAAAGTTTAAAGTGATTAAATGACTCACCTGTTAACATTAAATGATAAAAACAAACGTAAACCTAGCCTTTCTGGCTCCAAATTCTAATACTATTCCACTTGCTATTCCATTCTTCAAATCTGAAGTTAAGCTTATCTTAGCATACATTTTTTATATAATTAAATATTAAGAAACTAACCAAGCATACAAAATGCACACATAAAAGCAACTTCAAATTTAGTATAGTCAATAAACCAATCACTATTGAGCAAATATTTAGCTTAATAAATATATTGTAATATATGGCAGAGGGACAGGCAACAATGTCATCTCCTGAACTCCAGGAAAGAGGGTTATTTTCCTATCCCAATTCAATTTTCCTATTCCCAATTTGCAAAGTAATGCTGACTAAAGAAAGAAAAGAATGAATGATTCCCATACTTTATCAAATAAATCACCTTCTATCTAAACAATGATTAAAAAATACATATATATCAGTAAGGAATGTTTTCTGGAAGCTAAAAAAGAATAATGAAAGAAAAAAAAGAAAAACAAAAATACATATTATCATTCTTGCCTATAAGGATAACTAGTTTAAAAACTAAAATATTCAAGTAATACTTCAAGAAAACATTAGAAATATTATATAAAGAACAGAAATATGACAAAAAACTGCCACTTGTCTAGGATAATGCCAGAAATTGCATTCAGTCCCAGAATATCAGAGGTAAAACAACTAAAGGGTTTTCCAATTTGGTTGCTTTTTGCAGAGGTTGGTAAATGGAATCTCTGAGCTTCAAATAGCCAGAATTATTAAAAATTAAATAATCTTATAAATAACAAAAAGCATAATGTCTGCTTCCCATCCATGTTAAAATGATATTGAGATACAGAATTTAGCCAATAGACCAAACACAAAGCTATCAAAAGCCACTTCTTGATATTATAGAATCTCAAAAATTTCAAAAAGAATAAACAATCTAAGGGAAAAATAGATTCTCCTTAAATTTCTAATTGATTAATAACCTTATATTACATGGTGATACCAAAAGTCAAAATAATGAGAAAACAGTAGCTCAGGAATAAAGTAATTTCCAAATGTTCCATTGCTCCTCTAATCATTCTCACTGAATTCCTACAGAAAAAATTACAGTAAGAGAAACATGGGCATTAACTTCATAATAGCTAGATAAAATTATTTAATTTGGTTTAATTCTACTAACTGTAGGGCGGTACTTTGCTTCTTTTTTCTTTACTTCTACTACGGAGTCCCATGGCCACTGGACACAATATTTTCATGATGGTATTTTGCTCTCCAGTGATGAAATACATAAAAAGAAAATGCATTTTCTTCTATATTTCTGAATTTCTGTGAATCAACGGCTCTTATATAACTTGCCATACATCTAAAAATAATAGAGATTAAGTAATCAATGAAATGTCTTTGAATAACCAACTATTAATAGCTATATGTTTGACAGAAGTCTATAGACTATTTACCCAGATATTTAGCATAATATTGATACAGCTATTTTTTACTTCTAATTCATCTTCTTAACCTGGACTACCTGTGTCATTTCTACCTTTTTATCCCAGAAGCTCATGTGTAGTCTCTACGAGTCCTTTCCAACAGGGTGGAACATGGGTGGGGACAGTAAAGTGGAGATGGGGGAGGTACTCTCATGGCCACAAATTGTGTGTGTGTGTGTGTGTGTGTGTGTGTGTGTGTGTGTGTTTTATTTATTCAGTTCCTTACCTCATTTTAGTGAACCTCTTTAGCAAGCCTGGATGTCAAACATACATTTGTTTATAAGCTTTTTAATTGAAGTTTAACATCCATCCAGAAAAAGTATTAATCCTAAATGTACAGCTCAATAAAAAGCAGTGAACACATCCATGTCACATCCCTGGATCACAAAATAGAACATCTCCAGCATCTCTGAAGGCCCCCTCCGGTCTTTCCCAATCTCTACCCCCTTATTTCTCCTCTCCATCACAAAACTATCTTTTGTATCAATTTTGTTCCCTTTTGATATAATTTAAATCTATTCATCAACATCATATATTTCTGCCCAATACTATCATCCCAGCTGAAATGTTTTTATAACTTTATACATTTTGTGACACAGCATGTTGAAATTAGTAGCCTGGCCTCCAACTAAAAAGATCTGGTTTCTCTGCTTTCTAGTTGTGTAACCATGAACAAGTTATTTACCCTCTATGAGCCTCAGCAGTTTCCATTACAAAGTGTAAACAATTATAGTATCTACCTTTGTAGCATTATCATGGGGGAAAAATGATAAAATGCTTGTAAAGTTGCTAACACTGCCTATTATTTAGTAACAAAACTATAAATAATTATCATTACTATTTCAGTTTTTACTAGTCTGGCATGATTATTGGCAGTCAGTAAATGTTTGAGCCCCTATCCTGGGCTCTATGTAACTCAGTTTGTATAAACTATATAAACCTCTGTGTGTACATAATGTGAATCCCTCTCTAATTTTAAATGCAATCAATACAATCCTTAATCTTAGGCAGATATCAGTAACTCTTCAATTATTTCTAAAATCTAGTTCACAATATATGTGTATTTGTGTGCATAGCTCTCCTAAAATGAAATACTTTCCACCTAGTTTCTTCTCAACATCTATCTTTTAAGACTCATCTCAAATACCACCTCCCACAGTAAGTCTTTGCTTAATCTCCTGATTCCAGGTAACCCCTGTTCTAAGACTTTCCTGAAGCTTAATACTTCCATTATCTCTCTGGGACAAGAGAAATATATGAGTGAGTGAAATGCACCTGCTATAGGACAGTCTCCCTGAGCACCATGGAAACTGTTTCCATATTCCTTATAGCCATTTCAGCATTACATTTTACATGGAACAATAATATAGTAATAATCACACTATCGAACAAGTATATACAAGTTTATACTCTATTTAATTCTCATGTCACCCTTCAAAATATGTAAATTAACTATTCTCAGTTTACAATTGTTTAATTTGACAAAAACATATGCCACTTAATACGCCCCAGCAGCATTCTACATGTTTTGCACAGCATCAACTCATTTAATCCTACTATATGATGTGGGTGTTATTATTGTTCCCATTTTACAATAAAGATAATGAAAATAAGACACAGAGTGGTTGAATATGTGGCCTAAGGTTACCCATATCATAAATCGAATCACTAGAGTTCACCCCCAGGCAAGCCCCCTAACCATTCATATAAGGTCAATAAAGAGCTGAAGAAACTGACTAAAGATAGGCTTACAAATAAAGCTTCCATGTATAATTCAGTGTAAAAAAGAGATATTTTGAATATTTGGAAGGCAGAAGTTGGTTTTCTTCTTCTGCCTTGACCTCATCATCACCCACCTCCTTCCCAGTTAAGCACTGGGTGCTAGAGAGCTTGTGCATCACAGGGCTTGTTGCAAGCACATGAAGGAGTCACCCTAGGCTCCTCATGATCCAGAAGCATATATACGTAAAAAACATTAATATTGGGGGCATGGGGAATATACATAACCATAATATTTGTACCCCCATAATATGCTGAAATAAAAAAAAGGGAAAAAAAGGCTTTAATAAATAATTCTTTGATTTAAAAAATCAAGCAATTTAGATTATAGTAAGAATAACTCTTTTGTAATCAATATTAATTTTTCAGATCTGTGAGTTTTTCAATGGCCAGGTATCTCTTCTGTAGAATGGCTTTTCTTGTTATTGTCAATACAGATTTATTAAGTGACTACTCTGTGCATTGCACTGCTCTAAGCAGAAGAGATACTGAAACATTAAGACATTATTTCAAATGATTTATCATTTAGTCTTCTCTTTCAAAAAATATCTTTTTGCCTTGTTTCTCTAACTGGTAGCCTTAATTGAAATAACATCTACAAAACATTTCTATTTCTTGGAAAGCGGGTGATACATTATAATGTTTTGTGTGAGCATTACAGCTAACACGTGGCAAATTATTCTAGGTAAATGCTTTTGAGATATTTCAAATATTTTTTCACTTAGTTTAAATTTATGTTGACCTAATTGTATTTCTTAAACTTAGGAGGGGGAAAAAGACTTCTTTAATTCTTTTCCCTTAGATAAAATGAATAGAACACCTGGAGAATATTTAGATGTCCGGGAAGAATCTTTTATAGATCGCGATTTCTATTTGCCTCTTTCCTCTTACGAGCATGAGCAGATATTCTTTATAACGGCATCTTTGCTTTATTCTGTGGGCTGCATGAGAAGCTATGGGTGACCTCTCTGGGCCTCTGTTCTTGCATTTGGAGACACAGCCGGGTGTTGCTGGCCTCCTCCCTTAGAGGCCAAAGTTGAGCCCTACATTATCTGGGCAGGCAACACCTTATTCTTATGCCTCAACAATTCTAACAACTCACAGCCCCTCTCAGTCCCTTTATGAACACAGATGTCATTTTAATGGGGGGAGAGCTGAAGTGACAAGAAGGTGACCTGTGGGTGAACCCAGGAGCAGGTGAGGGCTGTCAGTTTTTAATTTGAAACTGGTGTCAAGTGTGAGGAATGGCTGGTATAATCACATTTGTAGCTGATCTCCTATAAACTCCACAAACATTCACGGGATGGCTGTTGCGGGCAATATGAAATTAACAATTCATGTGCAGGTCTCCGGGCACCTAACTGAATTAGATGTATCTTTGAAAATTGTATAAACGCTGCCTGTTTTCCACATGACAAGACTGGCATAACCAAAAAGCACCAATTGTGCTCTTAATGAAAAGATTCGTTTTGGCATCAATTTATAAAGACCTAACATTTTAAAAAGACAATTACTGTTTCAAGGTATAATTTAACTTGTCACATAATAGTCTAAGCAGAAAAAGTGTAAAATTAAACTCAATACTATCATCATATAATATTCATCTTCAAAAGTTATGCCCTAATGTACACAGGAATGTTTCTTGCTTAAAATATTTTCTATTTCATCCCTTAAGATTTCATATAGCAAAAATTCACTCAAAATATTAGAAGTATTATTATTCAATAAATATACCACAGATATAACTTCTAAACTTTACATTTGGTAAAAAAATATTAACTTGGAACCTGCCTACAAAAGTAAAATCCAAATGTTCTATAAAATTATAATAGTGTCTCTACCAAACCAAGAAAGCATTTTGAAGCTCTACAAGATTTAGAGAATGGCATGACATTTAGTGTCTAGCAATATCCACTGATGTTAGAACAAAATGGCTGGAGTACATGAGATTTGTCACTTTTCTTCCACAGCTTTAGGATGAAAAATAATAATCACTGGTATTTTTAGTACTTATTTGCTGGGTGCTGTTCTAAACACTCCACATGTATTAACTAATTGAATCTTCGCAACAACACTGTGAGAAAGGTTTGGTCTATCATCCACGTTTTGCAGATCAAAAGACCTGAGAAGAGCACGCTTAAGTCGCTTGCCAAACCACCAGTAGTGGAGTCAGAATTTGAACCCAAGTCTGATTCAACAACTTTTGCTCTTAATGGCTTTTTATCACCCCCTTGGGACATGTAGTTTTGTCATCTCAATGCTTCTGGAACATCGAAGAACATGAACATGTTGTCTAAATTGAAAAGTTTTCCAATGAAGGACATGTGAGATAGATCAACAATTACATATTTCCTGTTGGCAGAATGACCACCTGTTCTTATGGTTTTTCCTTAGAACTCAGTCTTAACAACCAGTTCAGGTGATTTCACTCCCTATG
The DNA here is from genome assembly GCA_008086735.1 of Cheirogaleus medius. Taxonomy (NCBI): domain Eukaryota; kingdom Metazoa; phylum Chordata; class Mammalia; order Primates; family Cheirogaleidae; genus Cheirogaleus; species Cheirogaleus medius. The sequence continues at coordinate 2,205,667 of VBSM01002937.1, forward strand.
TTTTAGACCTGTGGAATTTCTACACTTTCAAGGGGTCAGTTCCATATTCCTTCTTCTTCTGAAGCTGTTCACATGTGTGACAGAAGAAAATATTGTATAAAGAAAAGAGTTTAGATTATGAAGTCAGTGAACTTGGATATGAATCCCAGATCTGCAGCTTACTCTCTAGGTGAACTTGCTCAAATGACTCAGCCTCACTGAAACTTGGTTTCATTATCTCCATAATGGTAAAACTATGACTTGCTATTTCCTCAGTGGGTTATGGTGAGACTCACAGACTATATATGTAAAAGTACTTTATATATAGAAACATACAGAGGTTGATCCCAAATAAGTAACTTGCTTAGGCTAGTGGTATCACCTAGAGACCAGATCAAGAAACAATGTGATCTCAGATTTCTTTCCTACCACTCTTTTCTGTCATGTTGGGTGTGTTTTATATGACTGATACTCTCCACTTTTCCTAAGTCATCTGGGTGAATTCTAATGGTGCCCATTCCTTAAGGTTTCAAGACTGCAGACAGATTCAGCAACAAAATAAAAACATGCACATGCTAAAGAGTTTCCAAAGTCTCAAGTCTCCAGGCTTTAACATGTGCTATTTCCCTTTTGGGTTCTCTGCTAACAAACTTTCTTCACCTGTGCATTCCCACATAACCCTCTAGAATCAACGTAAGTCCCTTTTTCTCTTAAGCCTTCTCTGAATCCTCATGTGGATCTGAATTTTATTTCCCCTACTACCCAACAGAGCCTGTTTTCTTCTTCTGTTGCACTCAGCACATTGTATTTTAACTATTTCTTTCTCCCCAGTTGAATACAAGGGCCTAATTACAAGATGGAATAAAAAAAATTAAAAAAAAAAATGAATACAAGGGGCCTAGAAGGCAGAGAACTTTGCTGAGTTTATTTCTGTATTCCTAGTATCCAACATCATGCCTGGCACAGAGTAGAGGCTCAATAAATGATTGCTGACTATAGACTGGGATCCAAACAGACATGAGAAACTAACTTTGACTGAAAAACAGAGGAATTCTATAAACGAAAGGTAACTCAGGTGGGCGATACATTAAACCAGTACATAATATGAGGAATAGGCAAGAAATTTGTGGGAAACAATTCAGTAACAACATGCTAAGCAGAAGAAAATATATTTTGAACATGATAGATAAGGAAGTATTTTCCAAATCAATTAAAATAATTGAGACTGTATAATATGTTATGTTAAGGAGCTCCAACAACTCAACAGAAAAAAATCAAATAGTCCAATAAAAAATGGGCGAAGGATCTGAATAGACATTTCTCAAAAGAAGACATACAAATGGCCAACAGGTATATGAAGAAATGTTCAATATCATTAGTCATCAGAGAAATGAAAATCAAAACTACAATAAGATATCATCTAATCTCAGTGAAAATGGCTTTTGTCAAAAAGACAGGCAATAACAAATGCTGGTAAGGATGTGAAAAAGGGGAACCCTCGTACACTGTTGGTGGGAATGTAAATTAGTGTAACCAGTGTGGAAGACAGTATGGAGGTTCCTCAAAAAACTAAAAATACAACTACCATATGACCCAGCAATCCCACTGCCAAGTATATATCAAAAGGAGGGGAATTCAGTATATTGAAGAGGTATCTGCACTCCCATGTTTATTGCAGCACTATTCACAATAGCCAAGATTTGGAGTCAACCTAAGTGTCCATCAATGGATGAACGGATAAAGAAATTGTGGTAAATATATATAATGGAATATTATATGGCCATAGAAAAGAATGAAATCCTGTCACTGTGACAATATGGATGGAACTGGAGAATATTAAGTGAAATAAGCCAAGCACAGAAAAACAAATCTTACATGTTCTCAATCATATGTGGGAGCTAAATATTAAAAACAATTGATCTCATGGAGACAGAGATGAGAATGATGGTTACCAGAGGCTGGGAAGGGCAGCAGGGAGGAGGAGATAAAGTGGGGATGGTTAATGGGTGCAAAATATAGTTAGTTAGAACAAACAATATTAGGTAGCACAACAAAGTGACTTTACTCAAGAATAAGTTAGGGTATACTTTTAAAAAAGAGTGGAATTGGAACATTCCTAACACAATAAAATGATAAATACCTAAGGTGATGGATACACAAATGACCCAGATATAGTTTTATTAATTCACATGATATGCCTGTATCAAAACATCACTTATACCCTATAAAGATATATAATTATTATATGCCCATAATTTAAATGTTTTAACTTTTTTAAAAATTAAAAAAAAACTTTATGGAAACTGCCAAATTGTTTTTCAAAGTAGCTGTACCATTTTGCATTCCTATGAGCAATAAATGAGAGTTGCAGTTTAAAAAAGAAAATAAGGAAGATATCCAAGAGAACAAAATTGAGATTTTTTTTTAAGAAAGAAAAACAAATTCAAAGAGAAAGTGGTTACAATGTAAGTCAGGTAAAGAAGATCCAACATAAACATTATTGAAGTCCCTAAAGAAGGGAAGATGGAAGAGAGGGAAGGAGGAAGGAGGGGAAGAAGAAATGGGGAAGAGAGGGAGAGAGGGAAGGAGGGAAGAAAGGAAGGAAGGGAGGAAGGAAGGAGAAAGCTAATATTAAAAACTACAAAGAAAACTTCCCAGAAATAAAAGAAGAATTGAATCTACACGTTAGAAAGGTACACCAGATACCAAGGAAAAGGCTGAGCACTATCAACTCTGGGATATATTTTAGTAGAACAAATAAACTTTAAGAATAAAGAAAAAATCCTCAAGGCCTTCAGGCAAAAAAAGACTAAATAACTTACAAGAGCAACAAAATTTTCTAAAGCAATATACGAAGCAAAGCAACATTTTCAAGAAACTTAAGGAAAACGAAAACCAAGGATTTTATATCCACCAAGATATCCTTCAAGTATCAAAAGTATAGAAAAACAATGTGAACATAAAAGAATTCTGGAAATCTGGTACATATGTTTCTCTCCTGAGGAATCTACTAAAGGATAAGCTGCGTCCAACCAAAAGATCCCTGGGAAATCTGTGGCAAAAGGACTGATTAGCATTTCATATATTTATTTGTAGCACTAAGACCAAATCAAGGATGAGGCTCTGAATACAGTATATCAATTGCTTTGTTCAGGCCGGGAACAGTGACTCTCACCTGTAATCCTAGCACTTTGGGAGGCCAAAGGTGGCAGATCACTTGAGGCCAGGAGTTCATAGTGAGACCCTGTTTCTCAAAAAAAAAAAAAATTGTTCTCACAAAATAAAAATAAAAAGAATGCAACTAAAAAGTGTTGGCTCTCCTACTTCTATAGTTATTAGAAGTGAGTCAAAATATATCATTTAAAACTGACAGATCTTTTAGTAAATGGTAAAATATAAACAAAAAGTTAACCACTAAAACAAAAATACAAAATTCTAAGTATGGAAAAATTTTAAATGGGAAAGATGATAAAACAATAAGCATTAAATACAACATAACACACACACGAATTATATCAAAACAAAAGTTGAAACCACATATATCAGCAGAAGTAGTAAATGTGAAATTAATTCATTCAATAAGAAGAATATTTTCAAATTGGTTCATAAAGCAAAATCCAACCCTATGCTGTATACAGGCAACATATATATGTGTACACACATAAATATATTCCTGTTAATGTTCTATATATTCAAAGCAAGTGTTGAAAAAAAGAAAATACTAAATAAAAACAGAAACAATTAAATACAACTGAATTGTATTTTAATTGAATATAATCACATGTAAGAAAAAACTAATTCAAGTAACTTTTGAACACAGTACTTTGACTAAAAATTTGCAAGAGGAGCTGTGGGTACAATTGCAAACAGATTTTTAGTAATTTTAATAGGGGCATGTGTTTGGTGGCATGACTGTGACAATTCTAAAACAATTTTATGTGTTTTGTGCCATTGAATAACCTAGTACCAAGATCAACACTTGATACTATGGAGGGCCAGCACTCTTGCTGAGGAAGAAACCTACAGCATATTTACTCATATTACAAATATTACAAATAATATTTACAATATTATTTGGCAGTAAAAAGATTGATAATGTGATGCATGTCAACTCAAAACTCAGATGAACATCAAAACACTATGCTGAGAGTAAGCCTAACTTAAAATAGTACATATTCTATGATTCCATTTGTATTAAATTTTAAAACAGGAATAATACCTGGTGAAAGAAACCAGAACGTGGTTTCCTTTAGGGAGCAGGGTGGGAAGGGAATTGCTGGAGAGTTATGCCTGGGAAGAGATTCAAGTGAATGTTCTAGGGAGATAAAACTATTTTTAATCTTGATATGGGATATGGGTTATGCAGTTGTATGCATTTGTAAAAATTCATTTAACTGGAACACTGCATTATAACTATGTGTAAATTATACCTCCATAAACATAGTAAAAGGAAAGATAACAGCCTGGTTTTATAGTCTAAGTATAATAATAATCAGCTTTGTCACATCATCACAAGGAGGCTTTTCTTACTATGAACACAGGAATGTATGTAAAAGACACAGCTAGCAAACTTTCAGTCTTTTCCTCCACAGCTAGTGTGAAATTGCTTGTAAAAATTCTGTTGACTTTTACCATCTCTTTCCACCTGCTGGCAGAATGTCCACTATGGCCAACTCCACTGCAACCATTTCTAGAGTAAACCATGATCTAAAGGATCGGAAATAAAATCTATCTGATCTGATAGAGAAACATAAGCCATCTGCCTGGAGTCATAGAGAGCATGGCTTTTTCTTATTACACAATACTATATACTGTGGTAAAAATGTCCCATGCGATGCAATTGACACAGCTGTTCTCTGGCTGACAAGATGCCCCTTAAAACAATGCTCTTATTTATGCTTGCAATTTTACAGATCTTAAGAAAGGGAATAAAATTAAAAGTAATTTCTTCTGAGGAAAACTTCTAAAACAAAACATGCATTAAAAAACTATAAGATTGTATGTCAAAGTATCGTTTATCACTGGCAATTAAAAATTACTTTGACCAAGAATGGCAATCTGCAGGCCGGGTGCGGTGGCTCACGCCTATAATCCCAACACTCTGGGAGGCTGAGGCAGGAGGATTGCTTGAGCTCAGGAGTTCGAGACCAGCCTGAGCAAGAGCAAGACCTCGACTCTACTAATAATAGAAAGAAGTTAGCTTAACAACTAAAAATAGAAAAAATTAGCCGGGCATGGTGGCACATACTTGTAGTCCCAGCTACCCGGGAGGCTGAGGCAGGAGGATCGCTTGAGCCCAGGAGTTTGAGGTTGCTGTAAACTAGGCTGACGCCACAGTACTCTAGCCCAGGCAAGAGAGTGAGACTTTCTCAAAGAAAAAAAAAAAGAATGGCAATCTGCAAAACAAACTGCTGCATTATCACATTGTCCAATCTGTTGTTTCTCCGCATTTAATAATTCCTTGAATAAAAGTGTCCAGAACTTTTTCTTAAAATTCAGATTTTGACATTATAATCTACATTATATTTCTAAAATCATCTGGATTTCAATATCTGACTTATAACAAAACAGGCACTTTTAAAAATATTTTATGCTTAAAATTTTTTATTGGTATGATCAACTCTTTTGTATATTTTTAATAGTAATAAAATTTCCCAGTAGGCAAAAGAAACATACAAACAATTTAAAATTCATTCTAATTGTTGATTATCAATATTTGATTCTTAAGACAATTTATTCTTGGCACTGTTTCAACATTTTTACTACAGTCACAACTGATATTTTATATTAGTCAAGCATTGTAAGCTATTTTCAAAAGAAATCAAAAGTATGAAATAATAAGCATTTCAATTTTGTGTGGAATTGAATATTTGACAAACTTTCACTAGCATGTCAATGTATTTCAATTCTTTCCAACAAACTAAATGAACCTAAATTTTGATATTTGGTCCTTTTTTTTTTTCCTTTTAACTCCAAGCTACTGCAGATTCTTTCAAATCCTGCAAAGTGAATGTTCTTTATTTTCCTTTATTTTCCCTCCATTCCTAAAATTTAACTAATATCTAGTGATATAACTCTGTATTTAAGACAGTGATTTCTTCCAATGTGATTTTTTTTCCATGTAGATAATATTCTGCCAAAAGAGGGGGCATGAACAAGATTATAAACAGCACCACTGGCCTACATCCACTAGATGTCAGCCATGCAGTTAGCATCAATTTACATTCCTAATCCTGAAGGACACAAAGAAATTCTATGAAATCTGTCCCGTGAATATACCACAGAGACACCGAGAATTTCACACAATGTGGTCTAAAATCTTGCTACTAGAAGAGCCACTGTTTTGCTCTCCTGGGGACTGTAGCCACCAATGAAATGCAGGCTTCTGCCAAGTGCCATTGGTAGTTGAGGACAACTGTGCTGGGGGCATTTGTGGTGACTCTAATCAGTTTATAGGACAGCAATATGTTTTGAAAGACTTAGTTTATGGGAACAGAGAAGCACAAAGCAGAATATTTCTTACATATGTAACATTTAGACTATTTCAAAGAACACTCCCCCCCCCAAAAAAAAAATGCTGATTATGTAAAGAATAAAATAGTCTTGGGGAAATTGACTTAAGAAGACAAGACATCTTAGGTTGTTGCCACCAAAATCACAAATTAGTTCTGTTCTTTCAAACACCTGATTTTGCTCTTCTCAGTATCATTCTAATAGTGTATTACTTTTACAAGAAAGGTTCTTAAGGATTCTCATGGAAAAGTATCATATAAGGAAGGTGCTTACTGTCTCTGGGAATGAAGTGAAGTGACTGTCTACCCACTTCCCAGATTGTCTCAATCCAGTGTGACATGTTAATTGTCACCAAGCACCATGTCTGAACTCCTTGCTGTATAACCAATCTCATCATGACACCAAGTACTCCACACATTTCCCAAATAAAATGGGAGGCAAAATATAACAGAAATAAGGCTGGGAAAGTCTTGGTTTCCTTAACACTAAAATTAAGATACCATACTAGGTGGTCTCATATTTTCCTTCCAGCTCTATCATTCAGTGAGTCTATGATGCAACATGTTCTTTTCCTCAGAATAGTGGAAACTTTATATGATGACTAGCTGTAGCATGTTTGTTATCTTGAAAACAGAAAAACATAAATATGTGTTATCAGTTACATTACTCATCAATAACACTGATCCCTGGCTTTTGTGATCTCAAAGGATATAAAATCTACTGGAAGATAGTGATGAATTAAAGCACATAAAGTTCTAATGGGAAATAAAATCACCACAAGGGTTATGACAGTACAAACAGCAACAATATGGTTATCAGTAAGAATAAAACATAATGCTGTGTAGAGCAGGCAGGTAGATTCTCCCAGGTAATGTGTTCTGCATTGCAGGATGATTTCAATGTAAATGACAGAAGTATAGTTCCAGGGAGTCAGGTGCAAGGACCGAGATGTGTCTAGAGTATCCCGTTTTTTCAGTTACTGCTTTAGAATTCTGGAGGCCTATATAATCCTAAGGAATATGTGCTCTGATCTGATTCTAGCCCACTGTTTATATTATTAATTTTATTTTTATTTCCTCAACAACCTTATCAAAGTGTGTTGCCAACTGCAAAAAAAAAAAAAAAAAAAAAAAAAAAGCAAGAGAGAGACAGAGAACTGAAATGAAAATTCATCCCCACCTTCCTTTGTACTTTTGATGTTTGGCTCCCTAGGAAGACTTTGAGTAGAAAACCCTGGAAGTCCTCAAAGCCAATCCTGCTGTCACTTTGCACAATTTATAAAGGACGCAACAGCTAATGGACTGTCAGAAGGGAGAAGTTTATTAAACCAAGCAATTAGCTCTTTACTTTAAAGGGATGTGGTGAGATTAAATGAAGTAAAAGACACAAGGTAATTGAAGCCTTTTGAAAGGAAGGACAAAGTATCCAGAGCTGTAGGAATAAAGTTGCAAAGATTTAATGAACATTTGTCCAGCACTTTACACTTTGCAAGTGGCTTTCCCTTATTTTATTGGCTCCTCACCATAACTCTGTTAGGTAGACAGGGCAGACACATGGCTTTCTGTGGTCCCTGAATGTGGGTCATTGAAGTCACAATGAAACACAAACTTTTCAGGTTTATACAAACCTCACTTGGTGGTGAGGTATGGAATGCTGCTGGAGCTGGCCAACAAGATCCCAGCACAACACAGCATCAGCCACCGGGATGAGGTCAGCAAGAGCTGGGAGGAGAGGACCTTCTGGGCAAGTGTGACTCCCAGAAGGTAGGAAGGTGATTGAGGAGGAATTACACACAAATAGCCAAGTCTCAGAGAGGTGAAAATAAGGTGTTTAAGATCATGTGGTTAGCTTACGCTTCGGCCATTAGTTGCCCAGTTGGGTAGTCCTTCGAACATACTGTATTTTCTCTTAAACTGTTGTTGAGCAGGGAAAGGGGTGGGTAGATCTTCCTGTGTTGAAGGCCTGCTACATGCAAGAGGAATTCTAGGTGCTGGGTGTACATTACCTCGTTTAATTCTCACAACCACCCTGTGCGATATTATTATGGTCTCCGTTTTAGAGGTGAAGAAACTTGAGTCTAGGAACTTCAGTAACTTACCCAGAGTTACCTGGCTGCAGGAAAAAAGGAAACCTGGATTTGAATTCTGGTCTATTGTATTCAGAAATTCATGACTTTTAAAAAATTATTTATGTTTCTGCCTATGTTTATTTCTTGTGCTTATTCCATAGTACCTCTCCTACTTTTTTTCTTGAGACTTAATTAATATATACTTTCTGAATTAGAACAATATTTGCTAAACCTTGAGATATATGAAGTTGCTTCCTGCCAAGTTATCAAAAGGGATATCAGGGAAACCATTAAAATACTTAATTAAAAAAACAGGGAGATGCATGGACACAAGATATTACATGAATGGAATTAAATAGATAATATATAAATAAAAGATTGAGAAACTGGATAATCGAAACTTTTAATTACCTATAAATAAACTAATGCCTTTGAGAGATATGGCAATTATTTGGGTATCAACTTGACCATGGCCCTTAATGTGATTAACATTCCAAGGAAATATGAAATCATATTGATATTAGAAAATTTCGCATGTATGATAAAAACAGCCACAAAGAAAATATTTTAGCAACATATACTGCTGTACAAAAGGTGTATGGATATTGACTTTTGTTAAAACTTATATCTTCAGTGCTCTAAAGAAAAAAAATCCTACCATCAATTATCTTGGAAAGTGAGAAATAGCGTTGTAAAGCGAATGTTTTCCTCCTTCTCTCAATTTACCTTCCATTGTCTTGCAGTGAAATCCTCAGGTAGTGGTCATATCCATATCCTGGCATAAATAATTAAATTGCTCTTAGATAAAAGAGATTATAAATCGAGTCCTCTCAGACCCTAAAAATGTTCTACCCCAAAGCAAACAAGCTAAGGATTTGTTCCCTATCCGGAAAATTGTCTATCTATATTCCCTCAGATTTCCTCAATATTCTGACTTTACCCCTGCTGGTGAGCCAGCGCCACAGTCCATTTAGACTCTGCAGCAGAAATAAAATGCATACATACTATGGCTCTAATTCAATTAGTCTCCTCCTTGGGTTTCCTCTGCTCTGTGCCAGGGTCACTTGTGAGGCCATCACTCACTCCAAACTGTTGCACCTGTGCTGCTATTGAAACACCCCTTCCTCCCTTCCACCCCCCGCCCTCAGCTCTATACTTCCAGGCACGGTGCCCTAATCACCTCCTTCCCAGGCACAAAAGCTTTCCTTTGCAAGGAGGAATGCTAGAATTCCCCCAAGCATTGGCAAGGAAATATTTAAATGTAATCAGAAGATCTTCCTTTGTTTCATTTTTTCCTAGGGAAATTAATCTCTCTAAGGTATTCGATGTATTCTTTTGCTCTTCTGTGAGGCAACATCACACAGTACTGAAGTGGTCACAGCTTGCAAAAGCTAAACATTTTCTTCTCCTTTGCTGCTGACACAGATGATACGTGCCTGGTTTTCTCAAGCATCTCTAATTGAATACTTTGCTTCATTTAAATTGTTTTAAACTTGGCTGTGAGAAATGTATGTATGTATATCCCATCCCTCCCCCACCTGGAGTATGAATGCAGAATCACAGGCAGCTGTGGCTCCCCTAATAGCTTCCCCCTCCCAAGTCGCGTTGCCTCTACTCTAACTAGCATGAGAAACTTCCCAGTTCAGTTCTCCCCAATCATCGCTGGTCTTTGGTCCTTCCAATTTCATATCATTTCTAGTAGAAAAGCTAGACTGTTTTATATACCTTTATACGTTTAAAAAGCTTTTAGTCTTTAAAAAAAATTAAAAATAAAGTTAATCTAGTCTTAAGTCTCTGTTCTACCACATGCATCTGTGTGAGCTTAGACAAATTACTTGACCTCTCTGAACTGCAGTTTTATTATTTATAAAGTGGTGGGACTAATACTAACTGCATAGAGCTGCCCTGAGCATTAAATTGGATAATGTATATAAAGTATCTAGCATAATCCTTGGCACATACTTGTATTAACCATATTTTTTATTTTCTGTATTTTATGATGTTCTGTAATACCATCTTAAAAAGCTCACAGACCAGGGAGAGACTGCCCCTCGTGGGGCTCGCCAGCCAATGCTTACAGGTAGCAAAGGGCTCATGAACCTACCAACCAATACCGAGTCTATAGCCTCAACCCCCTCTTTGACTCTCACACACCAAGCCAGTATCTTCCCTGCCCTAAATCATTCTAAGGACAGATATTGAGCAACGAGAGACCACGTCTGTGCCCTAAAGCCCCCCAGAGTTATTCAAACCAGCCAATTCTAATAGAGGCTCTAGCCTTGGCTTTCCCGATGCTCTTGCTTCTGCCCCTACTGACGCTGGTGTTTCCCCCACTGGCCCTGTGGGGTGTGACGTGCCTCGCATTTCTTGGGGAGCTATGAGTAGCAGCAAGCTGTTCTTTCAATGGCATTGACCTCTCTGTGTCACCCCTCTATAAATTAAATTCTGGGTGTAATTTTAGAACAGTATTTAATGAACATAAAATGTCCCTCCTTCCCATATTGTCATTTTACAATTACTGAGTGTCCACAAATGGTCATTAGAGATAATGGGCAAAGACACAGACAGGTTTAACCCCTTTGCTACCAAACCAACAAGATGCAGACAGACCTGCTGGCGTGGGAGGTGCAGCCTAGGGCAGGGGTTCTCCTGCCTTAGCCAGCTTCGGTATCACCAGCAGAGTTGTGAAAACACAGATTAGAGTCCAACATCCAGAGTTTCAGATTCAGGAGGTCTGGGCTGGCCTGTCAGGGTTTGCATTTGTGAGAAGTTCCCAGGTGCTGTTGTTACTGGCTTAAGGACCATATTTTGAGAACCACGGCTTTAGAGGATGTGAAAATAAGCAGTTTGGGGAAAATAACTGGCACAGTAGGATAAACAGATATCTCAAGTTGAATAAAATCAAAGTTTTGAAGTTTGGGGGAAGGATCAACAAAAGAGGTCCCTGCTTCACAAAAGACGCCTAGATTACTTAGGCAGGTTCCCAGAGTAAAACACCTTCTCGCAGTTTCCGAGAAAGAGCCACTCTGGGGCGTATGGATTGGTCTTCTGTTTGTTTGTTTATTTTGTTTCTGGATTTTGTTTTGGTTTTGTTTTTTTTTTTTTTAGGTGTGCACTGTTTATTTCCACTTTCCTGCAGTTTTTGGCCAATAGAGCCAGTGTGAAAGCTTACAATTTGTACTGCAGAGGTAAAGTGCTCTGTACCCTACTTTCGTGATAAACAGGACAACGATGACTCACATTATCAGCTCCTAACAGTCAACTTTGGCCATGATGGGTGATGTGAGGAAACCCATCCGGCCGTGCAGCTGATCGGCTGGCTGGGGAGAGAACTGGGTGCAACAAGCATGGACACCACACAGCACAGTTCTAGGGGGTTGCACTGACTCATATAATCCCCACTAGAATCCCGCAAGGTAAACATGCCCATCTCCACTTTACCAGAAGGAGAAAACTAAAGCTCCAATAAGTCAGTCTGTCGTTTCCCCCAAGTGGTAAGTGATATCACGTGGATTTTTCAAGTCTGACTCCAAGACTATTTTGACTCTGCCCTTTCACTTCCCTTTTCTGTAAAATTCGTTAGACTGAACTGCAAATCTTTGGTTCCTTCTGCCCGGCTCATTCCACAATATGCCAGGTTTTCTCTTCTACATGTGGGGTGACGTTTTTTAAAGTCCACACATTCCCAACACTGGCACGTAAATAGTGTCACTCTTTCAAACTCTCAAACATCAACTCAGTGTCTTTAATAACCACAGAATTTTTTCTAGCTCATTTTGGTTTTAAGCCTCTATTCCTTATTAGATCTGCCATTGTCCTGCAGGTTACTAAGAACAAACTAATGGAAGTTTTGCATCTCAGTTAGTTAATAACCTCTTATGAAGCAATGTGGGCTGTAAGTAGAGTTGCCAGAGTTGGTAAACAAAAAGACACCTAGTTAAATTTGAATTTTAGATGAACAATGAATAATTTCCTAGTATATGTTTACCCTGTGCAATATTTGGAACATACTTGTACTAAAAATTATTGCTATTTATCTGAAACTCAAATTCAACTGAGCATTCTTGTATTTTATCTGACAACCTACTAAAAGGCTCCCTTAGAGGTCATTGTTGGGCTCTGTATTGTCAGAAGAAAAGAGAGGGGGGAAGGAGCTCAGAAACTGAACAATATGTGAGGTAAGAACAATGGAGAAAAGCCCCTCCCTCTTCTGTGACCTGCCACTGCTGCTTCCATCTGCACATTGCGGCGGGAAACCTGTTAACTACAGCTCCAGCATCACTTTATAAATCATTACTCACTTCCCGTCCATTAACATCGCCAAACAGCAAGGGACGACTTGTAAGCTATTATCCTGCAGTCAAGCCCTCGCATCAAAACATGAGTTCCCCAAGTGTATTTGTACATTGTAATATAAGATAGCTCTTTCCTAAACCAAATCCTACCCTCCCCCGCCATTGCCACCTCTTTAAAATTATTTGCCCATAAATGCGCTGATTTATCTTTCTCTTTCATTACGTCACTATCAAATAATCAGTTTTCACTTTTTAACATTTTCCCCCATTATCATCAAAGACAGTACTAAACACCAAAACCCATTAGATAATGCACGAAGACAATTCAAACCTCGAGGGCTGCCCCTGGAAACTTTGCTAGGTGCTAAGGATACAAAGATGAATAAGACACCCTTTTATGACTCCATTTAAGATATTTGGGAAATTTTAAATTATTTAGAAAGTATTCATCAGCCCTGTTGAACTACTGTGGATACCAGGCACCCACTCAATGCACAATTATCCTTTTCTTAGAATTACCTCCCCCTCTCAGAAAAGTAGGTCCTGGCAAAAATATGAGTGAATTCTGTGTGTCCCTGATCCCTTGGCCATGAGATTGGACCAGGACATATGCCTGATACAAGTGGTGTCAGTTTTATTTTCTTACCTGGGAATTTGGGATTGAGACTGAGAAACAGCTGAATTACCTCTGAGTGTGATTAGAACTATAACATGAAAACTGGAGATCTGCGGAAGAACCGGTTCTGCGTGTAGATTAGAGACATGGAAACAGCTAGTCTAGGGAGAAAGGAGAAAGCAGACAGAGAGAGTGAAGAGAGGGTAGATTTTTTTCTCTATTCATTTGTCAAATGCCTATAACCCATATGTCAAACACAGCTCTGCACCCAAGGAACAGAGGAGTGAAGAGATAAAAGCCCCTGCTCAAAGTGGACAATAAATTAAATGAATAAATAAAAAGATAAACAGATAAATAAATTATTGAATAATACGGTCTATCAGGTAAGTACTAAAAGGAAAAGTAAAAAAGGGAACATTTCTTGTCTAGAAATAAGTCATACAAAAGTACAGGACAATTGCAAAGGGAGTGGTCAGAAAGACCTTGCTGAGAAGAAGACATTTCAGAAAAGCCCCTGAGGAAGGTGAAGTAGTGAATGTCTTACAGGGAGATATTTTGGCATTTTGGCAGCACCTTGAACTTGAACAACTAACTTCGCAACCTCAAATCTAAAGTGCATTTGCACACACCCTCTAACAGAACGTCCATCTCCTTTGCCTCTGGCAAGTATTATTAAGTAGATACCTGTTGTGTATCTACTGCGGGGAGTCAGGACAGACAGCTGGATGGAGTGGATGGGAAGTGAGTAGTGACCTGGAGGTGCTGATATCAGGGACAAGCAGAGGCACAGCACAGCGTGGGGTATCAGATGGCAGGAGGAAGGGCGTCTGGGTGTGCAGTACTGTGGACTGAGTCACAGACCTCTGCTTGGATCAAACAGAGGGTGTACAGCCACCTGCATGCTTAGTCCAGAACTATACAGGACATGAGAAGAGAAGCTACTGCCACTCAAACCTGCCCCCACCCCCCAAAAGAAGGTATCCCGGGGGAAATGTCAACATTCAGTTAAAACACAGAAGTGGTGGTCTAGAACCTAGGTCAGAAGAAACTATCATGTTTAAGGATCTTATGTGAATAGGTAGCCGAAAATATTTCGTGCTTACTGGTGGTCTACAGCTAAAATACTATGTGCTTTTGTTTTATTTAAATAAAAGTATATTAAAAGAAAGGCTGTATTTATGGAAAATCAGACTACATTCCAACTTCAAATGTATGTTTTTATGATGGCACGATGTCACAGCAATTTGCATAAACAGCAAGTGACGTTCCCATTGGGTGAAAGAATAAGGAAAGCATGGCAAACTTGAGTTTTCACAAGTTAAAAAGCAAATTACTCTCTTGGTGAGATAACTGAGACCAAAGAAAAGGGAGGCATAAATAAGTTAAAAGAAAGAAAATAATGAGAAAGAACAAATCACTTAGATGGAAAGAGGGGATTAGGAAGGGACCTGAAATTGAGGCACTAGAGCAGCTGCTGGCAGCCCAGCAGCCCATGTACGACTAGGAAATGCTGAAGATTGAAACAATTCTCTTTTCTCTGGGAGCCTGCTATTCTTACAGCACTACCATAAACAAGTGATACATCTGAATTATTATGAGCATGAGGTATTTTGAATGACTTCAGGCTTCATTAGGTTATAGTATCACATAAATCATGTTCAGTATGCTTGGGTGAGGTGGCACATATTTGTTCCTTTTCTAGGGGTTAAAATACATTTTAATTTTTCTGCTTCTTTGAAATCTGTAAATACCCAAACCCAGAAGACTCTGCTTTGTCCAGTGCATCAAATAAACCTTGGGAACAACTATCATTGTATCATAGCAAGGTCAAGATGAACCAATAATGTAATTCTTCAAATCATAATTTGGCTCCAAATCATCTCAAGTTTAGGATTGAGTAGAGGCAGGCTCAGGGAAGGTTGCAGTACAGAATGAAAGGAGAATATATTATTAAAATGAAGTAAAAACCAAGATTTGGGATGGCAGACTTTGGGGGAAGGCAGAGGTAGAGATCATCATAGCAAGGGCATGATTCCAGCATGACCCCTTTCATATAAATACCCGACACTGACCCATTGTGCCACGGGTGCTCCAACGGTCCCTTTCAAATGCAACCTGCTCCAGCCTACGTCTCCCTTAACTCTAGTCAGAACCATCTGCTTACAGATGCCACCACATCTGGTATTTCAAAATATTTCCCACGTCCATACAGTTGGTCTGCCAGCACTTTCTTTCTTCAATGTCCTGCTCTGTTGTACACCCACAAACACCATCTTTCAAGATGCAACTCAAGCTATGCCCATCTAGAGTTTTCTGAAATATTTGCCTCCCATTCCAGAAATGTAGAATTGATCACTCCCTCCTTTGTCTCTCCTTTCCCCACTGTGCCAATCATGCAGTCTTGACAGAACAACAGTTTCATTTTGTTAAACTTAGCCATCAGTTCTCTTCCTACCAGACTCAAAGCTCCCTTAGGGCAGCAATGGTATCTTTTTCATTATTGCCTACCGAGGTCTAGCAACTATAAGACAAGCAGTTCAGTTATCTATAACTTTAATTCTATGACATCAACTAGTATCTTTTGGATAATTCTCTGATCAATTGGGAATTCTGGCTAAAGCAGATGATGTCTTCTTTCCAAGTCAACATATTGAACTTTAACATCCAACCATGGTCCTAAGCACAGTGTGTTTGGAAAGATGCTAACAAACCAGATTCCAGCTGACATGAGGTCACCACCAGCCACTTCAGCCCTTTTTGGAAGACTGAATTAAGTGAAGAGTATTCAACGTGTCAGTTTCTTACACACAAATATTGGAGGGACTGTGTGTGGCCACAGAGCCAATCCATAGCCCTTCTCAGAGGAATTTCATTTCAAATCTTTATCTCATTAATTCAGTTGTATCCACTAACAATAGGGTATTTCAATGTGGAAGTTCTATAGTTACTTCAAAGACAATAGTATCAAATTTGAACCCATCACTGTCTCATTTAATTATCTTTTCCTACCAATAACCCCTCACTCTCTGGATGGCCTGGCTCAAATATTGGTATCATTGTTAATTCCCTCCTCTCTTACACATCTCGTACACTACTGTGATTATCTTACATTTGCATCAACTTTGGAGTTTAAAAAACACTGTCATACATAAATTGCCTCATTTAATCTTTACAGTAAACTTTTTCAAGATAAGAATCATGTTTTAAATACTCAACTAAAAAAGGAAGAAAAAGAGAAAAACAGGAATAAAGAACAAACAACAATTAGAAAACAACTATCAAAATAGTAGCTTTTAATCTAACCATATAATCATATTAAAGTAAATGTCCTAAATTCTTCATTAAAAGACAGAGATTGGGCCGGGCGTGGTGGCTCACGCCTGTAATCCTAGCACTCTGGGAGGCCGAGGCAGGAGGATCGCTTGAGCTCAGGAGTTTGAGACTAGCCTCAGCAAGAGCAAGACCCCTTCTCTACTAAAAATAGAAAGAAATTAGCCATACCACTAAAAATAGAAAAAATTAGCCGAGCATGGCGACGTACACCTGTAGTCCCAGCTACTCGGGAGGCTGAGGCAGGAGGATTGCTTAAGCCCAGGAGTTTGAGGTTGCTGTGAACCAGCCTGACACTACAGCACTCTAGCTCAGCCAACAGAGCAAGACTCTGTCTTTAAAAAAGAATAAAGAGATATATGACATAATGACAAAAGGATCAATTCTTTAAAAAGACATAACAGTTCTAAATGTGTATGTATGTAATAATAGCATGTCAAAATGCATAAAACAAAAACTGGTAGAACTGAAGGGAGAAATAGGCAAATCTACAATTAGAATTGGAAATTTCAATATACCTCTTCATAACTGATAGAACATGTCAGAAAATCAGCAACAATATGGACCTGAACACATTATTATTCAAGTTGCCCCTATAACCATCTGTAGAACACTCTACCTGACAACACTAGAGCATACAATCTTTTTTCAAGTGCCCATGGAACATTCACCACTATAGATCATATTCTGAATTTATAAAACAAACCTAACAAATTCAAAAGAATAGAAACTCTACAAAGTATAGTCTCAGAAAATAATGCAATTATACTAAAAACCAATAACAGAAAGATATCTGGGGAAAATCCCCAAAAGTTTGGAAATTAAACAGCACACTTCCTAATAATCCATAGGTGGGCCAAAGAAAATATCAAGGGAAATAAATATCTTGAACTAAATGAAAATGAAAATACAACATACCAAAATGTGTAGTATGCAACTAAAGTAGTGATAAGAGAATTTTATAGCATTAAGTGCTTGTATTAAATAAGGGTCTTAGTCAGTAATCTCCCTTAAGAAAGCAGAGAAAAGAGAGAAAATTAATCCCAAGGAAAGAAGAAGGAAGGAAACAAATATTAAAAGAAGTAGAAATCAATAAACTCAATAACAGAAAATAAATTAAGCCAAAAGTTGGTTCTTTGAAAAGATTAATAAAATTGACAAACTTCTAGACAAACTGGCAATAAAAAACAGAGAAGACCCAAATTACCAGTATCAGGAATGAAAGAGGGGGACATTGCTACACACCTTACAGACATTCCAAGCTTAATAAGGGAATACTACAAAAAATTCTATGCCCATTCAACAACTTAGATGAAAAGGACGAATTCTTTGAAGTTACCAACTACCAAAATCACTCAAGAAGAAATAGATAAGCTTAATTTTCCTATATCTATTTAACAAATTAAATTTGTAATTTAAAACTTTTCAAAAAAAAATTTCTAAGCCCAGATAGTTTCACTGATGAATTGTACCAAATATTTAAGGAAAGAATAATGCAAATTATGTATAACATTTTCCACTTGTGTCAGAGTAGAACCCCATGGCATATATACCACAGTTTCTTAATCCACTTATGTATTGGTGGGCACTTGGATTGTTTCCACATCTTTGCAATTGTGAATTGTGCTGCTATAAATATTCTAGTGCAGATGTCTTTTTGCAACAGTAACAAAGACAATGGGACATTGGTGAAAAGATAGACATTATGATCAGTAGTACAGAAATACAGAAATAGACGCACATAGATACAAAGGCAATTCCATGATGTTGGAAAAATTGGAGATTCGTATGTAAAGGACATAAGCCTGGACCTAAACCTGTACGTAATTATTTATAGCAGCTTTATTCACAATCACCAAACACAGCTGTTTTTCAACTCATGAATGAACAGAGTAGCACCTATATAATGGAATACTATTCATCAATAAAGGAGGACAGATTTGCTTCACACAAAAACATGATGAATCTTAAATTCATTTTACTAAGGTGTGAAAACTATAAGAACTGAGAGCAAATCAGTGGTTGGCAAGATGGGATACAGGAAAGGATTGATGGCAAAGAGGCAGAATGAGAGATTGTGATGATGAAAATGTGAATTATGACTATGGCGATGGAAAATCACTTTACAGATTTACCAAAAAACACAAGACGGCGCACCACAACCAATATTTTTACCATATGTAAATTAGAAAAAAATCAACCAGGAAATGGATTGAATCCAAAATGGAATCACTCTAACAAATGAACATCACCAGTAATAAGAGATATCAACATCCTGTTTTTCCTGATAGATTCACTGAGAAGGGCACATGGAATCTTTAGTATTCCCACCAAAAATGTATAACTGCAATGTAATCGTGGAAAAACATCGGGTAAACCCAAATTGAGATATGTTCTATGAAATATCTGACCCATGCTTTTCTGCAGGGTCAAAGTGACGAAACACAAAGACTAAGAAACTGTCAGAGATTATAGGAGACTAAGGAAACAAAACAACTAACTGCAATGGGAGGATCCTGGAATAGAAAAAAAGGACAACATTGGAAAAACTGGTGAAATCTCAATAAAGTCTATAGTTTAGTGAATAGCATGTTACTAACGGTAATTTCTTAGTTTTGATAGTTTTACGAAGCTTACAGAAGATATTAAAATTAGAGGGATCTGGGTAAAAGGAATATAGGAACTCTCTGTAATATTTTTGCAAACTTTCTGTAAAATTAAAATTATGTTTACATTAAAGCATTTAAAAATACATTCAGGATCCATACTTAGTTTTACTGTCACGTTCACTAGATTTCAGTACCAGCACAATTGACGTATTGATACATATAATTGTTCTGAGGAAAGCTGATTTGATTTGGTGATTTTCTGTATTTTTTCTAAAACATAAGGGAAATATTTCCATTTCAAGTAAATTGGTGCAATGGCCAAATTCAGAGAGAATGATACTGATTTTTCCCCGGTAACCACTAGAGCCTTAGAAGAGCAGACAAAACCTTGGGAAATTAAAATCAGACTATTCTAATGGCATAAGTGCTTTGGATACAGATTCTTTGTGTTCCTTCTCAAAGGACTTTTTGCTTATTAAATTAAGGAATTGAGGGCAAGCTTCCTTCTGGAGAGGTCACGCTGTATATTTACAACACAGCTTTCAACAGCATCATTGGTGGGATTTTATAATCTTGAGAAATGCATGAAAGTCTCAATACATTTGATAAAGGTCCTTGCGGGACAGAATTATTAACATATTACAGTCAGAGTCTATCTTGTACTTATGGGCACAGATGAGTACCAGTGTAAATATTTTGGTATCTTGGGTATCTTTAGTTAAGTCCTCAGAATATTATACAATTCCCGGGCTTCAGTTTTCTGTAAATGTTCAAGATCATCTAATAGCAATGATGTGAACTGCTATGACAGGTAGTTAATAAAAATTATGCTAATGAATTTGTAGTATACAACCTCTCTATGTGGTCTTTATTCTTGTAGAATCCTATGCTCATTTTTTTAAACATTCAAATCAGTCACTGTGATAACTACACAAAATCTGCTCAGAAATTGGTATCTCTGAGCTGACCTGCAGATACTCTGCAGCATATTTTTGTGTATTGGGTTGGCCCTGCACTATGTTATATTATGTATGAAATGACCATTATTTCCACTAACAGTTACTCCTGTAATTATTCTCCCTGGTATTGATGAGTGTCACTAGCCAAATCTTTCTCTGGCCTTCAACATGTTACCTTGGGTTCTGTGTACAGAGATTGTTGAAGAGTATCAATTTCAAGCTCACATGATAATGATCAAGCAAAGAAGTATTTTTAAAAATCTCCAAAATTAGACATGCCCATCTCCTACATCACAAGTAGCAGCATTCTGATCAGGCTCTTAATAGCAGCTATGAGACATGACCAGTAAGAGGTCATGCTGGTGATATGTATCATTTCAATTATATTTAATGTCACTAATGTTTTAATGCCTTAGTTTTAAGGGCCCCACATCAGTGAGCACCACAAAGTACTTCTTTTTAGTAACCCTATTTTATCTCCTTTGCATAGAATGGATATCTACATATGTATTTAGGCAGTAGGATAGGCCTCCATCACTTCAGCTACACACAAAGCAAATTTTTTGTATTTTTATAAAGTTATTTTTAAAAATAGCAATTGCAATGACATCAGTGATCAATCACCTGTACTCGCCCTACTGCTAGGGGAAAAAACCTTTCTATATAGTTGAGTCCCAAAGGAAAACCAAGACATTATTATCCGTCACCCTATAGCCAGGAAATGCTCTTTTGGTCCAGCAGGATCATCACTGACATGTTTAATGTACCAGTGTAATTGGAACATATACATTTATAATTCTCCTACCAAAAAAAAAAAAAACTCAAGTGACATAATTAAACCAATTATTCATGCATCCATTCACTCTCTCTGCATGAAGTGCAGTGAAGTCACACTATAGTCCCAAAGAAAAATGAGTGAAAGAACTAGTAACTTTTAATCACAGAGTCTAAAAGTTTGTGAGTAGAGATTTTTATTCAATTGTTGGTTTAAAATGCACTGAATAATGTATACTTTCCATTTTCTTGAGCTTTCTTTTCAATCAAGATCCCATCCTTGACACCAGAATACCTACTAGAATAGGAAAAAAGTAGAATTTGAAGAGCAAACATTGAATAACTACTTCTTTAGGTGAAAAACATATCATGGCTAATCATACCTTAAAAACTTCAAGTCTGCAACTGCAGCAACTTAGAGAAACAAGATACTAACAGCATCACTGTTTCCAGCATGCACAGTATAACAATAATTCTGGAGGTAATGGAGTGCTCTAGAAGGCAGTATCCGTTAACTGTTTGTCATTGCAGGTTCTATCTCATGCTGTCAGGTCTCCTTGAATGTTCACTTAAAATTGAAACCCAGAAGTTGCCCAGCAAAAAGGAGAATCTATTTGGCTTTGTAGAGGTAGATTAGCACTGGCATTTATTCATGTGCAGAAAATAAACTTCTATCATGTAATACTGAGCAGGACTTTACTATAAATTGAATTCTAATTGTATTAAATGCAAGATTCAATTTAATTTCATATTCCATGTAGGTTGTTTGTTTCTCGACTAAATTAGAGCCTCTATTCCCTGGGGTGTTTTGTCCTCTGTGATCTTATATCTCAAAACAGCTACCTCTGACCATCTTAGCTTCAGCAAACATCTTGAACTCTTTCTCGAATGATCTGCCTTCAACAAACGCATAACACATGCTATGTAGAATTTTTTCTATTAACATTTAAATCTACATTTATTTGAAGGAGAAATTTGTTCTAAATATGTCTAATTGTTTACCCTTCAATCACCAAAGAGAAAAAATAGTGAGGGTTATTTATTCATCAGGAAAGTTTTTTAAGCCATTTGATAAATTTTCAGAAAACTTTTAAAGTTTTTTTAATACAAGAAATTGCTTTTTTTTTGTTGTAGCTGATGTGGAACTTTAAATCTCAGTTCATATGCATTTACCCTATGATTAAAATAACCTCTAAACATATAGACAAGAATCTATTTAACCTAGAAGCCTATTTTTTTCTCTATATTATCTGATCAAATTCTAGAATGTTTTGCAAAGATATAGTGGAAATATCTACTATTTTGAGAGCAGTCCAATTCGATAATACGCAGACCTGCGGAACGCCTCCAGTGGGTATTTTATTTTATTTTTTTTAATTTCAGCATATTATGGGGGTACAAATGTTTAGTGGGTATTTTAAATGTAGGAAAATCTGACTTCTGAACTATCAATTACAGTTAAAATTTTAAGATAATACTAATCTCTGGTCTTTAAAAAATAATTGTAGGTGAACTTAGTATTTAGGAAATGTGAATCAATTAATGGAATTAACCCAAATATATAAAGACAACTGAAATATTTGAAACACGCCGATGGAGACCTCTAAGTAGAGGACACATATGCATATAGGTGCCTCAATTCTGAGCCTTCTTAATTAATCTATGATTTTTTCAGAGCTGAGATTTTCTACTTTTAATACAATAGTAAAATAACACTTCAGAATGTTCCCAGAGTGAGAACAAGGATTGTGCTGATATAATATTTACAACTGCCTCTTCCCTGTGTTCTTCTTTTATCTCTTCCTCTGCTCTGGGTCTTTTATCAGTCAGTCAGCTAAGGTCAGACTCACCTCCGTGGCTCAGCACACCAGTCTTGTTTCTATTACATTTGGAGGCAGAAAATCTGAATCTTTACAATGCTGACCTTATTGTTTTGCAAGCTATTGATTATGGCTATCAAGTTCCAACAGTTCGCTGGGATCAGTTTCCGGAAAAAGAAAAGGCAGAAAGAGAAGCCACATTCCTCTCCCTCTTCCTACTGGACTGACTTCTCCATTAGTTAGATTTTTGTGTAATTAGAATGAATCACCACAAGACACAGCTGCTGTCTGCTCTAGACCGCCACTCTCGATTCACCTAGATTTTCAGCCATACATCAGAGTGCACATCTGGGATGTAATGAGGAATGTACGGAGAGGAAAGGGGAGGTCAGCGGGAAGTGAATGGGCCGTCTATAGGAATGATTATAGAGTTACTGACACACAAACAAATGGCACGTATCACAATCCACAACTCTTAGGAAGTGTAAATCTCATATTTGACATACCCTTTGGCAAGAGATAGACTTTATGAATCTCTTTCACATCATGAGAGCAGTTTTATACAAGGATACCCTGTCCTGACATAATTCTCAACCTCGAAATGCTTTTCTTACCTATCAGGAATATATTTTTACACTGTAATCTTTTTTCAACATATTAGGCCTTTAATACAATCATCATTAAACCCAGTACTTTTGCTTCCTATATTATTTTCTCTCCTGGACTACTTTCTTTCTAATCTTGTGATTCCTTTAATAATAGTATTATTTCTCAAATGCTTACGCTATTCCAGGCACTGTGGTAAGTGATTTACATAATTATCTCATTGAACCCTGAACTATCTAAGGTAGAGTTGTGCTATTGTCTTCACTTTATGGATGAGACAAAGAGAGCTTACATTATTTGATGACAGTCATACAAACATTAAGTGGTAGAAACCAGACTGACCCAGGAAATATGTTCCTGAGCCTATGAGTTTAACCAATGTAACATATTGTCTCCTTTGCATTAAATGAACAAATGGATGAACTAACCAACTACACACCCACCAACTCTGTGCCTGTCTCTTTGCTGGTACTGGGAATACAAAGGTGAATCTCTCATTGTCCCAATCCTTAAGTATATCACAAAATAATATTAATAGCATGTGTATAAATAGTTTCATTATAAGAATATAACTACAATAGCTAACATTTGCTTTTCATTATGTGCCAGACACTGTTCGAAATCCTTTACCCACCTTACTGGATACAAACCTCACAACTCATCAAGGTGGGTACTATCATTATCCCCATTTATAGATAAGAAAAGCAAAACACAGGAAAGTATAGACGCCTGGTCAAAGACAGCCAACTATGACAGGACAGATCTGAGATACAAAATAAAGAGGAAAGCACCACAAGATGTGCAGATAATGGGCTTTTAATAGATTTCATAAAGAAAAATGTGTCTCTTCAGTTGAGAAAAATCAGGAAAGGCTTCATGGCAGAGATAACATTTGATCTAGACCTTGGATTCTAAGAGGAGGTAATACGATAAGATAAAAGATTAATGTAGAAAAATACATTATTTTAGGAAAAACATTAATGTAGGCAAATGCAGATAATAATAAATAGTTCTGAGGGAACCATGACTGAGAGTATGGTTAATAAAGGCCAGACTAGGTAGATTTCCATACTTGTAGTATCCTTGAATTGTTGCTATTAAATAACATAATGGTAAATGGACAACAGAATTTAATATGTAACTCACCTGTAAAGACAGAGGAGAAGGCCAAGTCAGAGCTTCAAGCATGTCCATCCCCCCGACCATGCACACCACTAGGTGTGATGGCTCACACCCATAATCCTAGCGCTTTGGGAGGCCGAGGTGGGAGGATCGCTTGAAGTCAAGAGTTTGAGACCAGCCTAGGCAACATAGTGAGACTCCATCTCTACAAAAAAAATGTTAAATAAATCATCTGGGTGTGGTGGGACATGGCTATAGTCCAGGCTATTTGGGAAGCAAAGGCAGGAAGGTCGTTTGAGCTCAGGAATTTGAGGTTGCAGTGAGCTGTGAGGATGCCACTGCACTGGCCCGGGCAACAGAGTGAGACCATTGTCTCAGAAAAAAAAAAAAAAAGAACACTCTCTTAAAAAACTATTAAACACATTTTTCACATTACAGCTTGATTCACAATCTATTATAGTGATGTGACAGTCCAGTGTCTTCCAGTCGTCTTTGTCACTGGTATGTTCTCGGGACAGATTTCCTTGCCTGCGTTTTTGTCATGCACTGTATCAGTCAGGGTCTGGACAAAAAACAAATGGTGCAGTCAGACTGTGGTAACTTGAAGAGAGTTTGTAATAGTTCTATAGTCATTTTTATGAAGCTGTAGGTGGGGTGCAGAGTAACCACCAGGGATAGTGCAGGAACTTGCAAATTTGACAATGGTTATATATGTGCAGAGCATATTTGAAGAACAAATGGTTTGAATAATCATTAAAATATGCTCCTGATTTATATTGAATCTTTTAGACTGTTCCATAGGATCACTTGAACTTAGTAAATACCTTAACAAATGACTTCTTACACTTTTGAAGTAAATATACACCCCAGATACTAAGATATTCAAATAATTATGTTGTGACTCCTGATTCAGACCAAAAAAACTTCAAGAAAAATCATTTGATATTTATTTTAATAAATAGGTATAGAGTTTTACATGAAAACTTCCATTTAGGTCAGTACTTTATAAACTTGGTTATATATTGAAATCACCAGGGGAGCTTTGAAAAGCACTGATGCCTGGACTCACCATCAGAGATCTGTTTTATCTGGTCTGAATTCCAGCCTGGGCAAAAGAAGTTCTAGACATTCCACAGCAGAGTCTAATGTGCACTCAAGACTGAGAGCCACTGATTTAGTCTATAATGATGGCTTAAGATGGTCTTCTTTTTATCAGACTTTTACAATATGATCTTATTATTACTGTTAACTCAATATGACATTAGTCCTCTTCAAAACCAATCATAAGGCAATTAACTGTCTAGTTACTCAACTGACTCATGGAATAAATTCCAATTACTACAAGAAGGCTGCCACTTTCCCTTTATTTTCACTCCATGTCAACATCACGTGGATCAAGCAATTATATTTTACATACAGAGCCTACATGTTACCTTAAAATTGCTAAGGAAGCAAGGTATATACATGTATAATACTGGTCCAAAAAATAACAAGTGTACGTCATTGTCAATATTAAAATTTATGTAAAAATTTTATCTTTTTGAAAACTCAGCTGCAAGCAGCTCCCATAGAAGGTTTTATTGACTACAGTAGCGTTTTCCCTGCATTTCATGGTGCAGTCCCTGCTAGCGCACTTTGTTACTGCCAGATGAGGTTCCATACATGAGAAAAGGCAGCAAAAAAGTTAGGAACTAAACTCTGAAGCCAGACTGTTTGAATTTGAATCTGACTCCACCACTTTACAGCTATGCAATTTTTGTGAAGTCACTTTTCTGCTTCTGTAAAGCTGAGATAATAATGCCCACCTCACAGGGTTATAAAGAGGATTGCCTGAGTTGGCATGAATAAACTCGCTCAGAACATGGCCTCGCCCATAGTGAGAGTGACATGTGTTAGCCATTATTATCAGCCACGCAACTTGTGCTGAATCGTGTGCCGGGAAAAGCCTTTTTCTCCAACAGGACTTTTCTCTCAATGATGCATCAGTTTACCAGTTAGGGTTTAGTTAACATGCAAAGGTCATTCATTCAGTTAATTCTTGGCTTTAGAAAGTATATGAAAAAAATCAATAAATACACAATTAAAAAGAAAAGGAATTAAAGTTTTCATATTTACATTGCCATGTCTCTTAGGAGCCTTCTTGATAAATACTCATTGATAGTGCAATCAATAATGGGAAGGATTTGAAGATCACACCAAGAAATAGGCATCACATGGGGAGAAAGTTCATTTAAGTTCTCTAGGATATAAAAGCATAAAGTTAATTTCTAATCAAATATCTAGTGGAATGAGGGTGATTCAAAAATTGAATCACCTTGGTTATAACTTGGTTATAACTAGTTGAAGGTTTTCTCTTTGGCAGGGGACAAATTCTCCTCCCCCATCTGCATTCATGTGGTTTATATTGTTTTTACCTAATGAGATATAAAATATCTCCTAAACATTGACATGTTAGAGACATGCTTCACGCAGCATGAAGGTTTGAGACATCAAGGATACCTTAAGCATCCTCGGATTCCAACAACTTATCAGACAAATTAGCACCTTCTCAACCAAGGGTAAAATTAAGTTTCACATTTCTTCCCTGGTGGGGGAAAAAGAACGGAGGAGAAAATCACTCTAGTTTAATACTTCCTTTGTTACGACAAATACTGAGAGTCTTATCAACTCTGTATGGCTCTCCCTGACCTCCTGATTTTTAATTCATTGGTTTTAAATGATCCTTGACAGTCAAGATCCTTTTGTCAACTCCTACATGCTTACTGCAGAAGACCCTGTGGCTTTTATTAGTCAAGCCTGTTTCTTTTTTTATGCATTTCACAAGCGAGTCTTACAGGAAAATTAACATTTTGCTAATTAATGATGAAAAATGGATAAATTATAAATCATATCACACCTTAAAATGTTATATATGGTCAACTTTTAAAAATGTTTTAGGCATTTTTGAATTGAGTCCAGGTTATGGACTGAGTTAACCATTTCAAGAAGAGAATTACACTAACAATTTAAAAATTCCTCTAGGAAGCTTGAAAAAAATGTTACCTTGGAATTCTCTATAAAATGTACCATGTTCATTCTTTCTTTTACCTGCAAGTAACTTTTCATTTTATAAGGTAGAATGAAATACATCAAAAATGTTTTGAAAAGATATTCTGTTTGGTATTGTCATTACAATAAAACCATATCTTTATCTTTCTAGAGCTAAATATTATAGAATCCCCAAGCTCCAGAAAAATTTCATAAAAGAAACTCCTAGGCCGGGCGCGGTGGCTCACGCCTGTAATCCTAGCACTCTGGGAGGCC
>VBSM01002937.1:2233760-2269956 GCA_008086735.1 Cheirogaleus medius
AAAAAAAAAAAAAACAAAGCTGGTGGGCACCAGGAGAACATGACAGAGGGTCTTTCTTGGACACGGTGTTTGGCCAGCTTGCTCTGCGGGGAGAAGGATGAGCCGTCACCAACAACCAGTGTCTATTCCTATGAAAACGCTTTCTTCAGTGAAATCCCAAACCACCAAAGCTTATAGGAGAATGGACAGAATGCAGTAGAAGCAAAAAGAGATGAGAGAAGAATCATCATAGAATTAGAGAACTAGAAGAAATGAGGGGTCACTTTTTTTCCTATTCCTTCATTTTTCAGAAAATAGAAATCTAGAGTAACTTAGTGGTTTTCTCACAGACACATTGTTACTCTGACTCCCAGAACAATGTCTTTTCACTTGTGAGCAGTGCTTCTGGGGTTGACAGCAATGATGACAGCTACAGTTGCAGTAAAGCAGTATATGCATATCGGTGATGGGTGTTGCAGGCTCCAGATGCTCAGGCAGAAAAACAACCAGTGTCAGAGCACAGGGACACACGACAGCCCTGCAGAGGGCGGCTCCTCAGTGGGGAGGCGGGACGGAGGGCTGCTTAGCTGCCTGCAGACTCTGGACCATCCGTGAGCTACTTTAAGGACATACATTACTTAGAAGATGGTGACTCTATTGCCAAGGACACTTAACTGGCCTCTGCTAATATTTTTCCCATCTTCCTGCCCTCCTCCTGACTTCTCTTATGGATTCAACCTATGAACCCAGGAGTTATTGAGAAAATAAAACACAGTATTAGGAGAGATCATCTGAGAAATTTGATTTCACACAAATACTGGAAATGCTTAACTTTATTATACTCTTAAAAAGGCATTTTAAACATGGAGTAAAAAGATTGTAATGGGTATTTGTTTTAACTTGTAATTCAGATGAAATCACCATTTACTGGATATCTGCTTTATGCCAGAAACTGTGCTAAGGGTTTTCACTTAGAGTATTTTATTTCATCTTCACAATAGCACTCTGAGTCAGAGTCTGATTATTACTTAGAAGTGGACACCAAGGTCCGGTGAAGTCCGTTAGTACATCAAAAGTCACGCACATAGCAAGTTAGCGAGCTGGGATTTTTTCCCCCCAGGTTTTCTGACCATCAGTCCAGAGCTTCCCCACAACGCTATACTAAGGAGGCACAAGAGTATATTAACTATGGAATAAGACAGTCCTGCATTAGTCATGACAATCCAGTTCTATACCATTGCAATAAAGTGACTATCACAATAAAGCAAGACATACAGACTTTTCAGTTTTTCAGTGTATATAAAATTATGGTTATATTATACTGTTTATTAAGTCTGCAATAGCATTACATCTAAAAAGTCTAAAAAACAATGTACAAACCTTAATGAAAAAATACTTTATTGCTAAAAAATACCAGTGATCAGCTGAGCCTTCAGTGAGTCATAATGTTTTTGCTGGTGGAGGGTCTAGCCTCAGTGTTGATGTCTGCTGACTGATCTCAGTGGTAGTTGCTGAAGGCTGGGGTGGCTGTAGCAATTTCTTAAAATAAGACAATAATGAAATTTGTTGCGATTGACTCTTTCTTTCACAAAAGACTTCCCTGTACCATGCAATGCTGTTTGATAGCATTTTACCCACAGTAGAACTTCTTTCAAAATTGGAGTCAATCCTCTCACACTCTGCTACTGCTTTATCATCTAAGTTTATGAACTCTTCTAAATCCTTTTTTGTCACTTCAACAATCTTCACAGCATATTCACCAGGAGTAGATTCCATCCTAAGAAAGCACTTTCTTTGTTCATCTGCAAGAAGCAACTCCTCATCCATTCGAGTTTGATCATGAGACTGCAGCAATTCAGTCACATCTTCAGCCTCCACTTCCAATTCTAGTTTTCTTGCTATTTCTACCACGTCTGCAGTTACTTCCTCCATGAAGTCATGCATGAGGCTTAGAATCAAATTCTTCCCAAACTCCTATTAATGTTGATATTTTGACCTCCTTCCATGAATCCCAGATGTTCTTAATGGCATCTAGAATGGAAAATCTTTTCCAGAAGATTTTCAATTTACTTTTCCCAGATCCATCAGAGGAATCTCTGAAGGAATCCTCCAACTATCTTTGCCAGCTATAGCATTACAAAATGTATTTCTTAAATCATAACACTTGAAAGTTAAAATTACACCTTGATCTATGGGCTGAAGAATGGATGTTGTGTTCACAGGCATAAAAACAACATTAATCTAGTATATCTCCATTAGAGCTCTTTGGTGACCGAGTATATTGTCAATGAGCAGTGATGTTTTAAAAAAATTCTTTTTTCTGAGCAGTAGGTCTCAACAGTGGGCTTAAAATATTCAGTACACCATGCTATAAGAAGATGTGCTGTCATCCTGGCTTTGTTGCTCCATAGAGCACTGAGTAGATTTAGCATAATTCTTAAAGGCTCTAGAATTTTTGGAATGGTAAATGAGTATTAGTTTCAACTTAAAGTCACCAGCTACAATATCCCAGAACACAGAGTCAGATTGTGTCCTTTAAAGCTTTGAAGGCAAGTATTGACTTCTTCTCTCTATCTATGAAAGTCCTACATGGCATCTTCTTCCAATAGAAGGCTGTTTTATCTACATTGAAAATGTGTTGTTTAGTGTAGCCACATCCATCAATTATCTTAGCTAGATCTTCTGGATAACTTGCTGCAGCTTCTACATCAGCACTTGCTGCTTCACCTTGCACTTTCATGTTATGGAGATGGCTTCTTTCCTTAAACTTCATGAACCAACCTCCACTAACTTCAAACTTTTCTTCTGGAGCTTCCTCCTCTCTCTCAGCCTACATAGAATTGAAGAGAGTTAGAGCCTTTCTCTGGATCAGGCTTTGGCTTAAGTAAATGTTGTATCTGGTCTGATCTTCTATGCAGACCACTCAGACTTTCTCCATCTCAGCAATACAGCTGTTTCAGTTTTCTTATCATTTGTGTGTTCACTGGAGTAGCACTTTTGCATTTATTTTAAGAACTTTTCCTCTCTATTTACATCTTGGCTGACTATTCGGCACAAAAGACCTACATTTTGGCCTATCTTGACTTTTGACATGCCTTCCTTGCTAAGCTTAGTCATTTCTAGTTTATGATTTAAAGTGAGAGACCCGTGACTCTTCCTTTCACTTGAACACTTAGAGGCCACTGTAGGGTTATTGACTGGCCTAATTTCAATATTGTTGTGTCTTAGGGAATAGGGAGGCCCAAGAAGAGAAAGAGAGAGAGACAGAGAGAGAGAGAAGGGGGAATGGCCAATTGGTGGAGCAATCAGAACACCCACAACATTTATTGATTAATTTCACCATTTTCTATGGGCATAGTTTGTGGCACCCCAAAACAATTACAATAGTAGCATCCAATGTCACTAATCACAGATCACCATAACTAATATAATAATAATAAATTTTGAAATATAAGAGTGACTAAAGCATGAAATGGAGGCACAAAGTTAGCACATGCTATTGGAAAATCAACTTGCTTGATTCAGGGTTGCCATAAAACTCCAACTTGTAAAAATCCCAATATTTGTGAAGTGCAATAAAACAAAGCACAGTAAAACAAGGAATGCTGGTATTTGAATTGACAATCAACAGGCTTGGACATTTTTACTGAGCTAGTCTTATGCTCATGACATCATTATACTCAGGAGTCCTAATTGTTAAATAAAAAAGAGTACAGCAAACTTAAAAAGTCATTATTGAACAACTAAATGTAAGGTGTAATCCTGAACTTGATTGTGGCCCTGAAAAAGAACACTAATGAGACAAGCAGCAAACTTAAATAAGATCTGAAGATGAGTAAATAGAATTAAACCAGTGTGAATTCCCTGCTTTTGATAATCGTGTGAGGCACAGGTAAGATGTTAACATTTGGAAAAGCTGGGTGAAGGGTATATGAGAACTCTTTGTCCCATTTTTGCAACATTCTTGTACATCTAAAATTATTTCAAATTTCAAAATGAAAAGTTCAAAATTTTTTTTAAATTGAATGACAGGCAAAGCCACAGGTATTTTAAGTAATCACATTAGACATTTTATAACTTAGATGACTCTTTCCGGAGCTGCCCCCCTCAGCTTAGCTAACCTCAGCTGAATAAATTCATTATTAATTTTTCCCTTATTTGACCACATCCTACTTGCTGAGTCTGAAGTATTCAAGTTTTCATTTCCAATCCCATGAAAGGGAAGAGGAAACCTGTTTAAAGTGAGAAGTGGTCCTAGCCAGGAATGTGCTACATGTGGGGAAACAGAGAGGCCTACCCTTCTGTGTGCACGTCCTAAGCACGTGCAAATACAAACCCACAGCGGTGTGAAAATTTCTGAGGAATTTCAAAATGTTCTTCTTGATAGGAAACCAGATAAAGAGAGTCACGTCAGAAACATATCAGTAGTTTCTTTGCCTATCGCCCTCCTTGGATACCAGCTTCTTTTAGCCCTCCTATTTCTGGCTAGAAAATTGGTACCAAAAACCAGGATGTTCATCTTCTCTTGGTTTCAGGTAGCACAGTCAGACTCCTTAAATAGCATGTCATTCTGTCAATTTTGTTCTACAAACTAACAATCAAACAGCTAGAATTTTTGCTCATCATTTTCACATGTATTTTTACATGATATAGAGGGAAATAAATCAATGATGGCACAAGATAACTTCCCGAGCTATTCCCCCTGCCACCCTCCTGTTTCAGAGGCAGCAGGTGTTGTTTATGGCTCCTGCACTACTGATGACATCACAGCTCATCAACCCACTGTCTGCTCCTAACATTAGCCAGAAACTCTTGGATAATGTTACATCTACTAAAGAACAACAAGATGTGGCTTGTTAACTAGATAAAGAAATGCAACTTCTTAAACTGTGGGTCCATACTTGTGCTATTTTGACACAGCCAGTCCTGCAAATTTCGGTACTGTGACAGAGTGGTCCAACTAACGGTCAATCTTAGAAAAACAAAGCATCAAGGGGACTCTTCTAAGTAAAACCTTTAGCAAAGGTAATTTATCTTTATGGTCATCTGCTCTATTATGAATTAAATGTGGTGGGTAGAGTTCAGGAAGATTATGTTTTGAGAAAGGAAAGTAAAAAAGGCAAAAGTGCATTTTAAAAGACTGCAAAGTGCTAAGGCTGTCACAAAATGCTTCATGGTTCTCACTTAGGTGTGGATATTTAGCGAGGGCAAGAGCTGTAAAACCTTTGCACACACAGCTTTATTTGCACTCAGATGATTCAGACAGCCCCAAGCAAATTATAAAACAAGGGAATTTGTTTTGGATCGCCCTGCCCTATATAAGAACAGAATCTTCATAGCTTAAGATGCATTACTTTGAGCATCATCTGCTCATATAGCAAAATTCGCAATCAAAACAAAAAGAATTCATATTGCAGGTAATGTTGTCTTATTGAGACATGTTAGTGATGTTGTGTCCATGACAATAAATGACTAAGTTCATATTTCTGAGAGGTTCTTGGGGACTCCTCTATGAGTGTGGGAGTTTTCACCCCGCACCTTGACCCCACCAATGTGGAGCCTCTCCTCTCTGTCTCCTGTCTGCCCTTTGGCAAAGGGGTCATAGAACAGCAAAGAAAAAAAAAAGCCACACTTAGCTTTAGGAATATGTATCCTTTGCTAAAGAATGCAGGGCAGCAGGTGCTCAGACAGGTAAATCAGAAGATGTGTGTGATATTGGACCTCCATGTTCACAAGACACTGACTGTGATTCACTCACAAAACAGCCTCTCTGATTCTAACTGAGCTGGGCTAGTTAAATATGACAATTTTCTAGCTTTTTAAGGAGCTAATTAATTCACTTGTTGATTAAATACAAATAAGAGCCACTTTTATTTTCTTAGCCTCAGGCCTAGACTCTCACAAGGCTGTTAATCCTGCATAATTACTTCATCTGAATTTAATTTTTTCAGGCTACTTTGAAACAGTTACATAACTAATTCATATTAGTCATCTCTGAGAAATCTCAAACCGAGTTTCTATGTGTAAATAGATACTCCTACGAGTCTTCTTTCCTCTGTTGCAGCATATGTGAAGAAGGTGAAAATTCCACCATTAGGCCAAGCACGGTGGCTCCTCACACCTGTAATCCTAGCACTCTGGGAGTCTGAGGCGGGAGGATCGCTTGAGGTCAGAAGTTCAAGACAAGCCTGGGCAAGAGTGAGACTCTGTCTCTACTAAAAATAGAAAACAATTAGCCAGGCGTCATGGCATGTGCCTGTAGTCCCAGCTACTCAGGAGGCTGAGGCAGGAGGATCGCTTGAGCCCAGAAGTTTGAGGTTGCTGTGAGCCATGATGACGCCACTGCATTCTACATGGGCAACAGAGCGAGACTCTGTCTCAGAAAAAAAAAAAATTCTACCATTATAGGTTAATGCTACTGATCTTTGGGATCTTTCTGTAGATCTGTTGCTGGTAAATTAGTATAAATTATTGTACAAACAAAGCCAAAGAAATTTTAGTGCATTTATAAATTTTAAATTAAATTAAATCTGTAGAGAAAATTAAGCTTACTTTGACTCAAGTCAGATGGAAATAGCCTAATAGCCCAGCTACCTCCTTCTGAACATCCTGCTTCCCCCCATCTAGCCTAAGTTAACTCCAATTAGGGGGTAACATTCGGCTTTTCACGCTATAGTTGCTAATGAACGACTCATTCCTGATTTACTGGGGCACTCAAAGAAGTCATGTTATTTGGTCAGTAAGTCGCCATTGTCAAGGGATAATTCTACGAGTATTGCAGACAACAGAACAAAGCGGCTTGGATATTAACCTAGTATTCACCTGACTCCGCGTAATCAGTGTCATTTTTGAAAGGGAGAAATTGCTTTTGCAAGCTCTATTACATTGAGAGAATTAGTCTTAGGAATTGCCTTCCCTCTATCCTAAACCAATCTTGCTCTCTCATTTTCCCTTTTCTTCAGTGCTCTGCCTTCTGTTCACTCTCTACCCAGCCATATCTTCATGAATAGCAAAACACTCAATTGGTGGAGAACAGTAAACGTACTTTGTAGCCACCAAACTGGGAAATAACCTCATTCATTAAGTAAAAGCACCTTATTTCCCTCTTTGATAAAATTGTGCCATGATTCTTTATTATTCCAACCTGTATTTCTAGAAAATACCTAGTCTAAAAAGGTGCCCTTCTCTGTTAGTTTTATGAATAAAAATATTTATTTGTTTTTTTATATTATGACTAAAGAGTCTATGAGTCCAGTTTCAAGATCATCTACAATGCTCAATGTCTTACTGATGCAGGATTTGTAGAATATGTTTACAGTTAAGTAATAGTTTACAGCATAGGATGGAAATCAGAAATTTTATTCTGTTCTTTTGGATGGTCACTCTGAAGCCAGAATCTATTCATCAGCACACAGAGTGATGAAGACCAGACATCCATGCATCTTAGAGACGGGGGTGGGAGGACCACATCCCAGGAGAGTCATGAGCTCTTGGAGGAGGTTCAAATGTGTTCCCATCTGTGGCTCCAACTTGAAAATCCTGTGGCCCTCCCGGGATGGATCTCTAAACCACCATATTTATCAAGGTGTAATTGACCTAGACTAAGGAGCCAAAGAAGACTTCCCTGAGGAGGTGATAGTCATGATCTGAAGAATGAGCAGGAGTTGAAGACAAAAGATGGCAAAGAGATGGTGGGAATTTCCAGATATAAAGAACAAGATGTACAACAGTCCTGCAGGGAGGAGGGACGGGACACCTTCTTGGAGCCTGGGAGGAGGCCAGATCACAAAGACCAAAAGGGAAAGTGATGACACTGGAGATACAGGTAGTGGCCAAGGCACAGCCTTCTGGGCCATACACCCCCTGGGAGTGAGGACACGTATCTTGTCTCACTCTGATTATTGTGTGCCAACTCAGTAACCCAGCTATGAGCTGTTTTCATCATAATTGATTAGAAATTCCAAAGATCGCTGCACTAGTATTTGCCTTAGGTACCAAGTATGACAGTTATTGCTAAAAGGTGCTGAGTGTCTGTGTGCAGATGAGCTGCTGGACACCTCCAGCTAATCCTGAGCCTCTGGCTCCATCCAAGGAGGCAGATTAGACACCAACTAATGGGGATAAGATTTCCGAGATATTGGCTCGTGTTCTTTTCTCCCCAGCATTTTCCTTTTTACTTCCAAGCAGTTGGGGCTCTGTGTTCTTTGCCTCAAGGAAGAGATGTGACAAGCAGGAGAAAAATGAAACCAAGGAAATTAAAATTAACTGCACAGAGCTTTAGGAAAACCTAAAGAACTAGATTTTGGCCATTTAAATTTAATTTTAAGTAAATTAATTTATGTATTAAGAAAATGTGATATATATATATATATATATATATACACACACACCATGGAGAACTATTCAACTATAATAAGGAATGAAATAATGTCTTTTGCAGCAACTTGGATGGACCTGGAGACCAGTATCCTAAGTGAAGTATCGCAGGAATGGAAAGACAAACACCACACGTGCTCTCTAATGATTGGGAGCTAATCCATGGGCACACGCAGGCACAGAGGGATGTAAAGGTCATTGGAAACCAAGAAAGGGGAAGGGAGGAGGAGGGGATGGGTAAAATCATACCTAACAGGTAGAATATATACTATCTGGGTAATGGACACATTTATAGCTTTGACTCAAGCAGTACAAAAGCAAGCCATGTACCAAAATATTTGTACCCTCATAACATTCTGAAATAAAATAAATAAACAAATAACTATGTTTTTAAAATGCTTATAAAGTAGCACAAGATGGTCACTATAGTTAATAACAATGTACTGCATTCTCAAAAATTGCTGAGACAGTAAATTTTAAGTGTTCTCATCACAAAAGAAACAATAAGTATGTGAAGTCATGCATATTTTAATTAGCTGGATTTAACCATCCCACAACAAATACTTATTTTAAAATATCATGTTGTATACCATAAACATATATAATTATTATTATTAATTAATCATCTTAAAAGACTTATAATATAGTACTATGAAAGCAGTGTGGTATTGGGGAAAGGATAGACCAAAAAACAAACAAAAAAAACCCACAATGAAACAAATAAGAGAAACCACAGACAACCAACTCGTATATGGTTACTTGATTTATTGTAAAATTAGCATTGCAGAGCAGTATGGAAAGAATGATGCTGGGTCAATTAGGTATTTATATGGAAAACAATTAAAACTTGACAGCTAACTTAACAGCTAACCATATATTTTTTAAAAGCAATTTCAAATGGATTGTAGACATGAATTTGAAGAGTAAAACAATAAAGCATTTAAAAGAAAATGTAGAATATTTTCAAGGTTTTTGAGTAGAGAAAAATTTATTTTAAATAGAACAAAAAATACTAGTGTTCAAGGAAATTTGATAAATGACACCAATTTAATAAAGAACATCTATTCTTTTTTTAAAAAAGCTATTAAAAGAACATAAAAACACACCATGAAGTTGGATAAAGTATTTATAACACAAATAACTAAAAAAAGTTCATATCCAGAATATTTAAATAAATTTTATGAATCAATAAGAAAGTAACAGAAAACCTAATAGAAAAATAGGCAATAATAATAATAATTCCTGGTCAGACACTTCTCAAAAAGAAAAAAACCAACCAGTCAATTGATATGAAAACTTCATAACTTATTAGGAAATTGAGACTTAAAACCACAATGAGATAACACTACAGTTTCACCAGAATAGCTAAAATTAAAATGACTGACCATACCAAGAATTGAAGTAGAAGATGTTCAGCAATAATTACTTTCATACTTTGCTTGTGGAAGTATAAATTGGTGCAAGTACTTTGAAAACCAGTTTGGTTTTATTGAAGTTAAAGATAAAGTCACCTTATAACCACCAATTCTACTCCTAGTACATACCCTAAAATAAAGGTCAGCAAACTAAGACCCTCATGCAAAATTAAGCCCTCAGCCTGTTTTCATAAATGAAGTTCTATTGGAGCACAGTCACACCCATTCACTGAAGAATTGTCTTTTGATGGGTGCTTTCTTACAGATTTGAGGAGTCATGACAAATACCCTATGACCTTCAAAACCTAAAATATTTACTATCTGACTTTTTACAGAAAAAGCTTGCCAACTCCTGCCCTAAAGAAATGCATGTGCATGTGCAGCAGAAGATTGTACAATTAGTAGCATTATTCATAACAGTCCCAAACTAAAAACAACCCTAACGTCCATCAAAAGTATAATGGATAAATAAATTGTGGGATATTTATATCAATTGGGATACTACACAGCGATAACAATGAACAGACCTCAGTTAGTACCAATAACATACATGAATGAATCACACAACTAAAACCAAACACAAAATAATACATGCTCTATGAGTCCATTTATGTAAAGCTAAAAAACAGGTAACACTAAATCACAGTGTTTAGGCATCCTCATTCAGTTGGTAAAGAAAAGGAAATAAATGAGAATCATAAAAGTTGGGGCCACTGGTTACCTTTAAGTAGAAAGGAGTGTATTGGGATTAGGAAGGAACATGCAGCAAGTTTCAGGGTGCTGGCAATTTTCGGGTGGTGTTCATTTTGTAACAATTATTTTAGCTGTTTATTTTTTTTTTTAATTTAGAATATTACAGAGGTAAAAATGTTTTGGTTACATGGTTTGCTTTTGTATAGTTTGAGTCAAAGTTATAAGTGTGCCCATCACCCAGATAGTGTGCACTGTACCCGTTAGGTGTGAATTTACACATCCCCTCCTCCCCCAATCCACCTGCATGATTTCCGTTGAATTTTGCTACCATATGTGCACATGAGTGTTGCTCTGTTTTAATTTAGTAATGAGTACATGTGGCTTTCGTTCTTCCATTCTTGTGATACTTCACTTAAAAGGATGGTCTCCAGTTCCATCCAGGTTGTTACAAAGGTATTAGTTCACCGTTTTATATATATGCCATATTTTATTGATCCACTCATATGTTGATGGGCACTTGGGTTGTTTCCACATTTTGCAATTACGAATTGTGCTGCTATAAACATTTGAGTGCAAGTTTCCTTTTTATAAAATGTCTTTTTTTCCTTTGGGTAAATACCCAGCAGTGGGATTGCTGGATCAAATGGTAGGTCTACTTTTAGTTCTTTGAGTTATCTCCATACTACTTTCCATATAGGTTATACTAGTTTGCAGTCCCAACAACAGTGTGTAAGCATTCCTTTCTCTCTGCGCCATCATCTGTTGTTTGGGAATTTTTTGATAAAAACCATTCTCACTAGGGTTAGGTGATATCTCATTGTGGTTTTAATTTTCATTTCCTTGATGATTAGAGACATTGAGTATTTTTTATGTGTTTATTAGCCATTCGTCTATCTTCCTGGAAAAGCTCCTGCTCATGTCTTTTGCTCACTTTTTAAGGGGGTTGTTTGATGTTTTCTTGCTGATTCACTTCAGTTCTTTGCAGATTCTGGTTATCAGCCCTTTATCAGACAGATAGCATGCAAATATTTTCTCCCATCCTGTAGGTTGTCTATTTGCTTTATCGATTGTCTCCTTGGCTGTGCAGAAGCCTTTTAATTTAATAAGGTCCCATTTATTTATTTTTGTTGTTGCTGTGATTGCCTTTGGGGTCTTCTTCATAAATTATGCACTCTTCTGTATATGTGTTAATTTTCACAGTAAAATAGGTTTTAGAAAAAAGTGTGGAGAATTAATAAACGCTATTCAGCAGATGCCACTTGTCTTCTATGAGCTTTACTCTGGGGTAATTCGCTGGTCCATTTTGGAGTCTTTCCTCTTGGGCTGCTCTGGTTCCCCAGGGAAGGTTCTCTTAACCTCCTTCCTGGGGAGTAACATTTGGGCTTTGAGGATTCCTTGGAAGCTAAAGAGCACTGAAGGGCATCAGCAATCAGAGTGCACAGGCTTACTGGATCCTGTGTGACGTGGAGTATCCACTCTCTCAGCTTTGTCAGGGCTCCTCTGATGCACAGGCTTGGTGTCACCCTCTTCAGGGGATAAGCCTCCAAATGTTAGTGGGAGTTGAAAAGGGACAGTCACCCAGCAGCAAAGAGTGGAAAAAGGCATCTGAGGATCTAATTGCTTTTCAAACAGTTTTCAGTTAAGTTCTTACTTTAGCTCTCTACATCCTTTTATTTCTACCTCCAGAAGTACCTGGTACTAAGCATGTCTGAGCCCTTTGTGAATTCTACCTCTAACTAGGTCTGACCTTTCCACATTTTGAATAGGATTGGGCTTTCTCTGGTCTGTCCAGTCAACTGTCAGTCATCTCTCCAGCATTCAGAGGTTCTAACTACTCCTGTTCTCTCCATCTTGCTGAAAATGTTTTTTTAAAAAATCTCTTTACTGTATGTATTTTCACTGTGGTTTCAAAAGAAATAAAAT
This sequence comes from Cheirogaleus medius, assembly GCA_008086735.1. Classification (NCBI taxonomy): domain Eukaryota; kingdom Metazoa; phylum Chordata; class Mammalia; order Primates; family Cheirogaleidae; genus Cheirogaleus; species Cheirogaleus medius. The sequence continues at coordinate 2,246,147 of VBSM01002937.1, forward strand.
TAGATGCATGTATTCAGTCTGCTATCTTTTCACAGAAGGAGTTTTGGTCTCTTAATCTCTAAAATGATCATCAAAATAACCATCTTGTGGGGTTGGCATGACTATTAAAAGAGATTTGTGTATTTAAAGCAACCAGCTTCTTTTCTTGTGGCTATTAAAACAGAAGGACTTAAATACAGATGAAACCACACCATCTACACACACACACACATATACTCGCACCTCCCTCAGCCCAGAAAGATCATGTAAATTCAATCAAGGGTAGAATTCAGATGTGGTTTATCCAGATATGGAGCTTATTCTAAGTGTGAGGCATTCCTAGCCCATGATGAGAAAATATAATTGACTCCAGGAACCCTGAGGATATTTAGATAAGAGGCATCAAACTTTCTCTTGAAAGACACTATTAAAACAGGACACACATTCATAATCAGTTGTGTATCTGGGGAGATACTGGGATTTGAATAGGACAATATTAGTAAGCATTAATAGAATGTGGTCTATTGCCTGACTTGAGAAATCTAGTAGTAAAAGAAGATCACAGTTCCCTGTTAATTAGGACCACCTACAGTGTTGGAAACCTTTTTGGCTGATCAAAGTGGAGGCATACTTAACCCAGGAGATGTTGACAAGCTCTTCAGCTTGTTAGCATAATGTAACTTTTGAAGAAGTGCTTGATGTACAAGCTCTTTTATGCTCTGCCATAGTTTTGGCTTAATGGTTTGTGAAGTGTTATTCCTTACATAAACAATGATAGCTACATGGACATTTGATTGGTGCTAGTGCCTGTCCCTGTATCATTTCTTATTGAATATCCTTTCATAATATTTCTTCCTATTTTAAGAATTATAAAATATTTTAAGATATTAAGAGTGTCATGTTCATTTTTCAATCTGCAATGAAATCTATAAAGACCTTAAAAGGGATGGGTTCAGATTACATAGGAAATCATCTATTTCCTCGACCACTTCACAACAACTGAAGTCATGGTCCTCAATGTGAAACTTCAGGGAATTGAGAAAAATGCATTCTTGGTAAGGGACCTCAGATCAATGACTTCCTGAGTTTTAGAGAAATTTTTTTGAAGTCTCTGGTCTATATAAATAGGAAACATAATAGGAAGATCATTTCCTTTGGATCAGACAAACATGGGCTCCAGTCCCCACTCTGCCACTTACATCTGTGTGCATTGGGAGATTTGGCTTCATTTCTCTGTGTATAAAAATAAGGGTTATAATACCAACTTTCGGGGTTGTTTGGAGGCATAAAGAAGACAATGTCTATAAACCACCTAGCAGATGTGGGCCCCTAATAATTTTTAGCTTTTACTAATAAACAGGTACTCAGTCTGCATTCTTTTTTCACCTAAACCAAAAATAAAATTTCTTATCATGGAAGGTGTTAATGTATCGATAGAAAAAGAAATACAGTATTCAAAATAAATTTTTATATAGTATCATTAAAATTTTATTCCACTTCCTTCAAGCTGCTAAGTACTAAGATCTATCAGTTGATTAAATTCATTTTGCTAAGAAACATCTATTAGGCACTTGTGTGCCAAACTCAGCTCAAGGAGCTGCAGATGGGAGCTTGGAGACCCTTAGACAGTCCTGACTCAGCAGGTCGAGGGGCTTTCTGGTCATTTTTCTCATGGCAATATGTCCTTCCTCTGCAAGCATATGGAAATGGTAACTGTCACTTTCCATACCCATGAAGTAATTTATAGCAAAGGAGAGAAGCAAAAATGTGTTTTCTCTTTACCATTTGCACCATGTCGTGAGAATGTTTGACTTCCCGTTGCTCTATAATATCTCTGCTAGAGGGTAAGGAATGGGCAACATGAAAAAGTGAAAGTAAAACCAGTGGATAATGCAACAGTAGATCATTTGGGGTATGACAAAGGGGGCAAGTCCCCTCAAAGAGAGAAGCCCCGGTCAGGTGGTGTCCATGAAGCTTCTTCCCTGCCCCTCACCCTGGTATCTGCAGTTTGGGGACCAGAGGTTAAGGTGTGTGGAGGAGTCGGTCAGGAAATGAGCCTGGAGGAGCCAGCTGGGGCCAGGCTGGGGGATTAGCCTTCATCCTCTGGGCACCAGGGAGCCAGCAGAGGTCTTTAAGCAGGGAAGTCGTTTGATCAGGTCAGCTTTTCAGGATGATAACTCTTTATTGTAGAAAATGAACTGTGGGGGGAGAGATGTGTGAAGGGATCCAATTAGGAAGCTGTTTTCTTATTGGACTTTCTTATACAATAACTATGTTACTATATTCTATAATGTGTCTCTAAAGGCATCAAAGTGCTGTAACTTTTAATGTTTGTTTAATATTCAACACCATTTTACTCCTAAGCATTCTCCTTCACTCCTCATTAATATATGTTTAAATGCTATCCTAATAAAAAAATAAAAATTCAATCCAACATAATCTTTAAGTTAAGATATTTATGGTTAATCTTAACTCTTCTAAGAAGTAAATGCATAAAATATGTGTGTTTACTTCGCATATGTATATGGAAGTTTTTGTTTTGAATTCAAAAGAGGAATTAATACTTTTTTGCTTCCTGTTCTGTGGTACCATCTATTTATTTCACAATATATTCATAAAACTAGTATCATAGGTTTGGATATTAACTAGGGTCTTTATTAAATTGTACAGTATCAAACTACACTCTTACACTCATTATCTTCATGGATAGCACTCTATAATAAGTTTAAATATATGCATATACATATCTTTGAGGATCCCTCTGAAGCTAAACAGTCTAATATAAAATTACTAATAGACTTTGCTCAAGTTGCACTCTGGAAATTCATTCTTTTTAGAAGTTGTAAAGTATTCATAAAAGCTGAAAAAATGTGCAAAAATTTGCATTGATGGATGTTTTCTTATCCTCCATCAGGAAATGATGTACTTGAAACTCATTATAGATCTACATAGAAACTCGACTGAATGTGCCTTGGGCTTTGTGCTCACCAGCACATACCGAGTTGACTGCATAATTCATATCTCTTGTGTCACATTTAATGTATAACATGTATTTCCTGTTAATTATGAAAATAAAAACACATCATATATTCTAAGAGCATAATTACAAAAAATGCTGCAAAAAGTTATGTTTGAAGTCTATTAGCTGATTTCTCTTTAAAAGATATAAAATTGAAGTTATTTTCTCTTGCTTTTTTAAAATCAGTCTAACAATGCTTCCTTTTTCCCTTCCACCTGACTTTACAGAATGATATAGAGGCTCCATAACATAGGAAACAGGAAATAATAAAGACAGAGGAGTTACCAACTCTATCATCTCGAAACATTTTAGACAAATAAATAAAATGAACTCAGGACTTTCCAGGACAGAACCAAGATTGTTCTCTGGATATGAAGACCAAAGCAATTCACTGATTAGTGATTAATTATTTTTTTTCTCTTTTAGAGGCATATTTTTTTATGTGTTTGTAGTACATGGAAAAATAAAATTCCATAAAGGTCCTGGTCCTAATAGCCTCCAGCAGTCAAAATTCTCTTAGATAACATCTCCCTTTACAAAGAGAAAACATATCATGTAAGTAAATTCTAACTACTTAATAATCTTAAGAGAAAACTTTTTAAGTATCATGTACAGCTCATAAATCTTGAACTACATGTGAAGTTATAAAGTCTATTTCAATCTAAGCTTTCACACCTACATAATATACAAACTCTATCTGTATGAGACAGTCACTACGCTTTGGCTCTTTGGTTACTAATTAAACAGGCATGATATTAAAAATTAATTAGCTACAAAATTAATATTGCATACTTGTCATAGGTAGTTATTGTGCATCTTTTCCCTTGACTCACTGGAGAAAAATTTTTGGCATTAAACTTTGGTGGGTTAATTTGATTCACTGCTTAATAACATGGGCTGGATTGTTAGATTGGCTGTCATCAAATATGAACTTTTTTACATAGAAGCTGATGAGACACACTTTGAGTTCCCTAAAGTGACTCTGTTTTGCTACCAAAAATCCTATCTAAGAAAATTATGTGACTCATTTATTAATGCATATAACATTCATAAATTCATTCTTTTATGGACTCATTAACTTATCTACAAGTGCCACTGGAAACTAACATGGCTTATAAAAATGAACATAAAAATTCCTATTTACAGGAATGGAGAATAGGTTTTATCTGGTCAACAGCTTCCAACCTGTTAGCATTAGCTGCCTACCATAGTCATATGAGTTCAGCAGATAATACTACTAACAATGGCTATTATTATTATTAGTTCCCAAAAGTGAAGAATGGGAGAGTAGTCTGTGTGCCCAGTATTTGCAGACTCCAAGTAAAGTATTATGGACAGTATTATAAAAGCTTGCACAAAGTACAATGGAGGCACCAAAACCAGAGTACTCCATTCTCCGTTGGGTGGAGGGGGAAGGGGGGAAAGTCATAGAAGTATCTTATGGTGAATTGAGACTCCTCAGAAGAATTCAAGTAGAGATGATTAGTGAGCAGTGGAATATCCAACACGAGAGCTAAAGACAGAGGTCTGGGCTCGAGTTATAGGTTTATGAGTCACCAGCTGATTCTTGAAGGATGCGGAATGTTTTCTAGGTGGGCTGGGATAGAAGGGCATCCCAGGCAAAGGTACCAACCTGAGCAAATGAACAACCCTACTCACCTTATCTTATAGTTCATCATGACAGAAACATTAGATGTATTTTCTAAGTGAAGAGAGGGAAATAATAAAGCATTAGAAACCTGATTGGCTAGAAGAAAACATTAAACTAAGACTTTATTTTTCATAAATTTATATTTCTCAGAGATATTTATTTATATATTTGTATTACATAGTTACATATTTTAGCACTCTTAGTTGTTAACTTAAATAGGCATGAAATCTTATTACTCAGTAAAGTATCTGAGTGAATATTTCTCTTTATTCAGGGATAACTGCTTCTCTGTAATCATCATAAATTTAATATATATTTGAGGTAATAACTACAGTGTGTCACTTCTATTTGATAATGAAAAAATCTAAATGGTATCTTAATAAACATTTTCAAATCCAAATTATATACTTAGATTTTCCTAATTAATGACATTCTTAAGTATGTGTAGGACAAATACACAAGTTTTTTAGGGTTTGCTTAAGTGTGTCAAGACATAGCTTTTTTAATTAGACAAAATTGCTTTCTGAGCCTAGGCAAATTGCTTAAAGTTCTGTTTAACTTCTGCTTCTTTTCAATTGAAAAAACATATTTTCCCATAGGAAGGTGGTGAAAATGGAGTGAAATAAAGCAAGTGCAACATATAAGTGCTAATAAATCATGACTATAATATTATTAGAGCACATTATTATGGAATAGTATATATCTTATCTACAAGAAAACAAGAATGTCTGAAATCATGCAATTATGTTCTCAAATTCAAATGCAACATTCATTAGTCAAAGACCTACATCATTTAGGTCCTGCTTTTAAGGAATTTACAATTGATTGATGTAATTAAATAAAAGATATCAAAATTAATTTGCATTAGGAAAATGCCTAGTGGTATTGTCCTACTGAAATCTGGTCCTTAAGCAGTTTACAAATGATGGCTTTTGTAACATGGAGAAAATATGAATAAAGCCTAAATTTTAAAAAAATTTAAGTAGTAACTTTTAAAATGATTTTAAAATTATAAAATTAATTATTTTATTGGATTAAAGAGTAGATTTTAAAGAGCTTATTATATTTGTTTAAAAACAGTTAATATCTCTTTGACTCAAAGAGTTTTCTGTTTGTAAGTTATTTTTAAGCCCCCAGTTGAGGCTGTCACTCTCATTAGTCAAATGAAAAATAGATTTCAGTTAGGACTATTCTAATTTGTTTCAGAATGGAATCCTCTTGCCCCCTTTTTTTCTTTTTTCCTCCTCCTTCCTGCAAAGATTTATTTCTAATTTGTTTCCTCTTTCTCCCACGACTAATCATTTAGGGCTTGTTATTTCACGTTTGTTAAGACCAGGCCAAGTGCAGAGTGCACACAGCAGAGGACATTGAGGATGCAGCTCAGCAGCACTGGTGGGAATGGGGTTCATTCGCCATTGTTCCTCTGCTGTGGGGTTGAGGGACTTACCTCACTTATTACTTCCCTCTCATCTTAATGTTTAATGTTAATGTTTTGGGGGACTTCCATAAATGCTTTGAGTATGCTCTGTACCAGGGATCAGACAGATAGTAAGAGACAAGATAATAATTATAAAGCAATGGGACAAGCAATTATTCCCAAACACAGGATGATAGAGCGTAAAAGATGGACTTAACTCACCTGGGGATGAGCTGAGCAGGCTTTCTGGAGGACACAACACTTAGTCAGGGTCTTAAAAATGCGTAGAAATTACCCAGTAGAAGTGTGAAGTGTGTATAAACTGGGATTGGGAGCAGAGTAGGCTCTACACAAAGAAGAAATGCATGAGTGAGATGCACACAAAGGCACAACACAGCATGATGCTTTTGCTGTTTGGTGGAGCTAAGCCTGGAGAAGTGAATAGCTATGGGTCAAATTATGGAAAGCTTTGTATGAAATGTTGGTGTACATAAGTCATGTCATAGATTTTTATATAGAGAGAAAAAAATAGCAGAAACCTAGGCTCATAAACACCCAACCCCACCTCTAGAGGTTCAATGACAATTGTATCCAAAAGGTCAAGAAAATAAACACAGCATATTTATTTTTTCTCTATTTATATTTATTCTCTATGTGATCTCATCTAATCTCATGGCTTTAAATACCATCTACAAGGTCTTGACTGCTGCATATTTCTCTCCAGACTCTATCCCCTGAACTCCAAACTCATGCCCAACTGCCTGCTCGATATTCCCAATCAGACGTCAAACTTAAACTCAGTACAGAAACCCCACCACCCCGCCCAACCTGTTTCTCCCACAGTTGTCCTCATCTCATTAAATTAAAACTCCAGTCTTCTAGTTGCTCAAGATGAAACATTGCCTCTCCTTATCCAACCTGTCAGGATATCCTGCTGGCTCCTTCCTGAGATATAGGAAGAAGCCAACAGCTTTTTAACTACATTACTACCAATCTAGTCTAAGCGACTATCACCTCTCGTCTAGATTATACTAGTCGTCTCCCAACTGAGCCCCCTGCTTCCAGGCTTGCCTTTCTAAAGCAGATTCTGCACACAAGACTTCTGGTGGCTCCCAGCCACACTTAGAGTAAAGCCCAAAGTTCTACCATGGCCTAAGGGCTCTTGCATTGGCCCTTGCTACCTATCTGACCTTATCTCCTTCCTCTCTCCCCACTGCTCACTCCGCTCCAGCCCCATCCCCGGGTCCTTCCTTGCTGTTCAGACACACAAAACACACTCCTGCCTCCAGACATGTGCACTCACTCATCTCTCTGCCTGGAAAATTCTTCCCACAGAGCCTCTTCCTCATTTGTTTCAGACCTCTTTGAAATGTCTTATCGTTGAGTTCTTCTTGACCACTCTATATAAAAATAGCAACAGCTTCCTACACTCACCGACACGCGGGGGGGGAGGGGAGGACTATTACCCTGTAACCTGCTTTATTCTACTCGATAGTTTTTATCATCGTTTACCCTTATATATGTATGTATCTGTCTGTATCCATAGCTTGTTTATCTACTGTCTGTTTCTCACCACTAGAATAAAAGCTCCACATGAACTGGCATTTGGGGCTGTTTCATTTGCTGCTGAATCTCCAGCTTCTAGAATCATGTAAAGTACTCAACAAATAATTCAATTTGAGACTTCATTCCATATGTGATATCCCCTGGTAAGATACTCTGGGTTCCTTCTGCTTTTCTCTTCCTAAGCCCCAGCTTCTTCCATCTGCAAGTTACGAGCTTTCTGAGAGCAGAAACCAAGTCTCATTCATCCTTCATTCTTTATCTTTGTCTCTCAAGTGCCTGGCACAGTGTCTGGGCCATTCAAAGACACAAAGAACATGTGGTTTCACTGATCCCTATACTTAAGAAACACAGTAGTAATACAATAATCATTACTTTAGCCAGAAATAACTTCTTCACCTCCTAAGCCCACTCCTTAATGACAACTCTCTCCCTAGCTCACCATTCTAATGATGAGGATAGAGCCACCCAAGTCAACCCATGCAAGAGGATGAATCATGGGCCACTTGCCCAAGGCAGCAGCCCAAAGCCCTTGTATCTCCCTGGTCACAAGAAGGCATGTGTCTCCAAAGGGAATCACAGGTGGATTGAGTGTGTGGCTAATAAGGTTTAAGCAATGGAACACCTCAATATCATGGACACTTTCTAAGGCTCTATGCCTAATTGTCTATTCATAATTTTTTTTTTCCTTAAAGAGACCTGCACTACATCTTCCACCTTCAAACCCCACAAAACCTGGATGAAGTGGGAATTCCTCTAATAAAAAATGGGAGAGGAAAATGCAACCCATCCTGTTCTGGAATATGTGTGCACCTGTCCCCTCCTAACCTCTGACCTCCTCAACCATACATACGTTCATCCTTCCGCTTCAATTCCACCTTGTTTGAAAAGGCCTGACCTTGATGTTTTTGAAACTTAAATTGGTTGTGTCTATTTTCTTATCATTATGCACAATAATTCTCATTCTCATTTTTCTGCTGAACTGTTTAACAAGACTTATTTCTTGAAAATTTGCTTCAGACAATCAGATAATTTTTATTTTCTGCCAGGTTTTCTTGTGATTCATTTTTCTCGTTCACTGAGTCCTGGCAAGTTTCTTACTATTGTTTTCTTTTCCCCCTTCTACATTTCTTTTTCTAATGTATAGACTCAACAGTCAACTTCTCTCCTTGGAACCTGTGATTTATTGAGGAGGCTACTGTCTGTCAGCTTTATTGTTCTTTCTAGGGACTGCTCTGTGCTGTTATGTTTCCTTTCAAGGCCTGACACAGCACTTGGCATGAGAGGCACAAGATGAGTAAATGAAATGTAAATCTAAAATAAATTACCTTTGAATGGCAGATGGTGCCTGCTCCAGACGGAGTTCAAAGCCGCCTGTTCATTCATAAATTCAGAATCCCCAAATTGCATTATTCATAGATTCACCCACAACATAAAGTTGTTATAAATTTAACATGTATAGAGTGAAAGCTAGAACCTGGATTGCCCATGGACTTTATCTAGAGTCAAGAAACTCAGGGGATTCTCAGTTTCTTTAAAAGGTTTTTAAAAAGAAGAACTACAGATCTTCAGAGTAAGGAGCACTTAAATTTATAAGGTTACACATTCAATCAGCCAGGATTTTATTTATGGTTGTCTAAGCCTTAACGGGAATGAATCAAATGCCGAGACATCTAAAATGTGGGATTTCTGGTTGTCTCAGCATTTTACGTCCCTATAAACTTCCCTCTAGAACATGATCTGTATTTTAACCAACTGATTTTTGAGAAATTTCAGGAGGGAAAAATGGTTTTACCTTAATAACTTACACATCAACACAAAGAACTTCACCCAGAGCTACCCTTACAATTTTCTCTGAAAATTTCCTGTGTTAAGTAGCATGCTACATTCACCCTATTTCCTTGCCAGTCCTTCCCCCACAGAGCCTCTACTTTGTTCAGGGTCGGATGGAATCATAGACACAAGAGAACGAGAGAACCCCTTCCCTCTGGGTCTTCTCTTCAACTAGGACTGGTCCTAATGTAAAGAAGTGAAATCCTTTTTCCCCAAGACACTTAAGATTTTGTTCTCCTTTCATTTCTAACTTGAAATTCATATCATTGAGAGCCTTGTCTTGCGGCTCCACCAGAGTGGGACAGGTGCTACCAATGATAGGGCTTTGAGCCTGAGGTCTACTCTTTTTATTAAAAAGGTATATGCTCACATGGAAGTAGTATCCATTGGGTTCCAGGTAGGTGGGAGGTGGGGGAGAGGGGAAAGGTAAATTCCTACTTTCTGGGAGATGGGCACACTTGTAGCTCTGGCTTGGGTGATGCAAAGGCCATATATGTAACCAAAATGTTTGTACCCCCATGATATTCTGAAATTTAAAATAAATAAATAAGTAAAATGGTATAGCAGTGAGAGTGAGAGAGGTCTTAAATCATACAAACAACAAACTGCAAACTGCAAACTTCCCCTTGGTTTATCCATAAGGAGTAGAACAGACTTAAAAAGGGAATTCCTCTCTTAGTAAAATGTCTGTGTTGCTCAATTTTATTTCCATGAAATATTCTTTACCTGAAATAGGAAAATAGCCTTTGTGGTTCCCCCTAATTTTCCTGATAATTTGAGCTACTTTTTCATGTAGCAAATGGGCATTTTTAAGGAAATCAGAAGTGTCACCCTCATAAATATCAAAGGGGGATGGTTCTTGAGCTGCGGTTGATGAGCAGACAGGGCATCATGGGCAGCCATGGGCTCCAGGGAGCAGTAGCAATGCAAGGGCCAAAAGAGGAAGAGAAATCTGCTGTCTCCCTCTGGGGGGCCCAGTGCTGAGCCTTCTGTAAGTGGAGAGATGGTCGGCTGCTTGGGAGTAGAGAACCCAAGGTAGACTCCTTGAGCTCAGCATGCTCTGGTGGGAGAAAGACTTGAAAATAAAAAGATGCCCTTCATCATAGGAGAGAGGAAAGAACAGCAGCAGCAGCAAGTCAACTTCTAATTTGCTCCCTTACTCTCAAATATTCATTTCTTAACTCTCAGTCATCTTTGCATACCCTAGACCCTCCATAATTCCCTCCCTGAAGGCCTTCACTGCATAGTGTGTACCAGGAAACCCAGTTCTTGTACTTAACCTACTAAATTCCAGGAAGCTTCCCAGAAATATAGAACAAAAATGATTCATAACTATCTCTTCCTTACAGAAGTGCCCTTTCATCCTTCTTTCTCAGCAGCATCCTATACACAGCATCAAAATGACACAGAGCCTCCCCAACCCTGCCCTTGCAAAATGATCATAAACTTCATTTGGAGGGGGAAAGGGGGATTGATTCAAATTCAGCCTGACTACTACTCTCCGACAATAAAACACACAAGTTGATGAAGTTTTAGCAAAAATGAAACCAGTGGGTTTGTCCAAGGTCTAAAGTTTAGAGACACAGAACAGAACTCAAAGCTGGGACCTAGAGGTAACGTGAAGGGAGCAGGAATAGAATTTTAACTGATTGAGAAGGTTTATTAAGACCTCTAGACATCAGTTACTCTTTTTCTTATCTGGGACTGTTTTAGAATAATATTCAACCATCTGGGGGTTGTTTCAATAAGCTCTGCACTCCAACACCTAAAAAAAAAGAAAATTGGCTACTAATTGGAAGTGTTACTTGAGCATTCTTTAAAATTCTTTCCAAAATTAATGAGGGCATCTAGTACTTAAAGATACACACAGGGAGATGAGCCGCATCAAGAGACGTTTGAACATCTTCCATGAATGCAGCTGGTAAACAAGTTTACGACATGCATAAAAATGGCAAATGGGGTTATACTTGCAAGAACACCTCAGAGGGGCTCGAAACCCCTGAGCAAAATTTAAAAATTTTGCCACAGACTTTCATGTCTATTGTAATATTAAACCAACTCTTTGTGCCTGCATAAACAGTCCGTTTCATTTTTCCCTTCAATTATACATCGTGACTGCTGAATATTAATTTCACCCTTTCTAAAAGGGAAGTGTATTTTTGTCTGTCATTCAGAGTTTCCATAAATCTTCATATATGAAGCAGATTCATCTAATAACTTGTCACCACCCCAATGACCTCTGCGTTGCCAACAGTCTACATGAACAGGAGGTAGAACGAGAGCAAGAGGACCTTGAACTCATTAAATGTCTTATAGTGTTTCCTATTTCCAGAAAAAGTATAAATTTGTTTTCCAGATCCACTCTCTCTACATGTGTCCATGATGAAAGAGGCAGGCATCCTTTTATCTTACTGAGATCTTTGTTTTGTAGAAAATATAGAAAACAGAAGATAATTTGTAACAATGAATTTAAAGCATCCAATATTAAGTTACAGTCCTATATCAATCTAAAACCATTTAAAGTGAATGCAACAATGAAGAAAGCTATGGCAACATTCTATACTAACTCATCCCTGAACACAGAGTATCTAAACATGTAATAAGGCAGCTTTATCTGTCGATGTATCACTCAATAATTTACTTTTTCATTGAGGATATATTTACTTCTGTTGAGTTCTGCTACCTTGTAGCGAATGGGCTTACCCCCAACCATTTTCTCCATTGCTACATATAGAAATGCCCATGTCTCCAGGATCCAGCAGAGATGGTAGGAAAAATGTGGGGTAAATGTGAGGGAATATTCTAAGAGAGCACACAGAAGGAGATGGGTTTACATAGTATAGGAAAGTCAGACAGTTAGGAGTGACTGAAAGAATGGCTTAAAGATATAGCTTTGACTTTGGACCCAAGCCATAAACTGGGAAAGAAGAACACTTATCTACAATTTAGAATATACAGACCACTTTTAAAATACATGATTGAATTCTTTGCCAATCTTTGAGGATTTACAGACATAGTGCTTTCTCGGCTAATCTATGGTTTATATAATTAAAATAGTTTTTTTTGGAAGCCCTTTGAATTTCAAAGCACATAGAATTATCCTTTGCATAGTCCTGAATCAAGCAATCACATGGAACAAGTCTGCACATCAGTGCATAGATCATTTGTTTATGATTTACTTAATTCATCATCATATTTACCTCTACTATTTACTTCCAAACAATATTGATCCGCTCTTTCCCAAAGCAGGTTATCCAGGCCTGGATTGAACCTGTCTCTGCCAGTAACAGTTTCTCTTGGAGACAGTTCTATTTACAATGTTCCATAGGCCATCTAGTTATCTCTTCATTGTTAGGGATGGTGGGAGAGACTATAATAGACAGGCAGCCTCAGCTGGCTGCTGGAAGGAGGACTAGATCTGGTATTATTAAAAGGATAGATGGTATATTCTATGCCCTATGGAAAACAGCTTGATAATACATCTTGACCCAAAACTTATTAAAAAATCCATTACCTTTTTAATTCAACTTCATAATACCTTTGGAATTTCAATTTAGGCATTTCTTACCAAAATAATAGGTAGCTTTATTACTGAACATGGGAAATAGAGTCTCTCATATTGACAACTCTCTTACATCAGGGTTATTAATTTATTATTGACAAATTCGTGTTCTTACTCTTTAAAAATGGGGGGGTATATCTTTTCCTTCGCAACAGATCTTACATCAACTTTGCTGTTGCCTTGCGCTAATCTTACCATGGTGCACAATTTCTATTTATTGAGCTGTTACTCTTTGTCTAAAAGGGCCTGGCTCAACCCAAAGATTGCTCATGAAATTCTCACCCTGAGAACAGTTTACTTTGGAAACAACCGTGCACACACATGAGGGAGGCATGGCGTTGTACACCTAATCCAGACGGTTATGTTCCCTTTGCAACATCAAAAATCCCATGTGGATGTGGGAAATTCCACCTCGGCCTCTTGTGCATCACAAGTGCTGGCAGGGAATGGACACCTGCTCTCCTCCTTCCTTCCGACACACTTACAAAGCAAACACCACTCTGCTCTGATATGTTTCCTTCCCAGGTGCCGAGCTTTAAAATATGCTCATGCTTGTCGTGTTGGGCTGGTTAAGATATCACGTTACCGCTGTGCAGGGGACCTCCTGGAAGACAACTGTCACCGGCCACTGTGTGCAGCCGCTCAGTGCTTCCTCTGCCTGCTGTGGCCTTCTCTTCCCCACAGCATCCTTGAGGCTTTTAGGTTCCTTCTTTGATATGCTAGTGGCTCTGGCTGGGAGCAGTTGAGAGCGATGCACACCTTCACCTGCCCAGTGCTCAGTCACCTGGAACGCTGGTGACTGGTGCTCAGTCACAGGCCTTTTCAAACTGATTCCTGAGCATGCTTTTAAAATCCTCTGCTGGAGGAAACTTGTTTGTTGAACAAACTGTGTATTTTAATAATAGCTCCAACTGACCTGGGAACTGGGAAATCTGGTAGAGAGATGCAGTGCGATTACCTAGAGTTTGCTGATGATTTCAAACTGGCTTTAGCCACAGATTCCTCGAATGGATCTAGTCAGATTTTTGGCACAGCCTGAAATTTTTCAAAGGGCTTAATGTATTGCTATTTAAAAAAAAAGCATCAAAACAGCATTAGTAAATGTGTAAATTAATATTTAAATGACTGTAGCTGTCTGTGGGAGGAAGAAAACTGGGGAAATCAGTACTATATATCTTGTGGACACAATGTTAAACTCACCTTCATTTCTGGGGTTTGTTTGTTTTTTGTTTGTTTGTTTGTTTGTTTGTTTTCCTGAAGGGTCAAGTAGCATTTCTTCATGTTTTAACACCAGCGTTTCCCAGGAAGATCACGCTGAAGAGACTGTCCACAGAAATTTCCATTTAGCATGAGTACCCTAGAGGCAGGATCAAAGTCTTTTGGAGAAGGAGAGCCTGCTTCAAATTGTTAGCACTTAGGGATACATTAAGCTTATTTTAATCCTTCATTGTTAAAATGGTTGAAAAAAAGAGAAAGTGATCTTTTGCCTTCATTTTTTTCTTCATCTGTGCTCCTGTGATGTGTTGCTATTTCTGTTACTATTTCTTGAAGAATGTGGTTTTCAACAAGTTTTTAGCCTTTTCCATTCTTTTTCCTTACAGTGTCCTGTTATTGTTCTTGAATTGTAATCACCTATTCCCCTTCCAAGAAAAATGACTTTTTAAAAAATTAATGGGGTTATATTTTCCCATTGTTAACTTGGAGACTAAGGTAGTAAGAAATTTTCCAGTAACTCTACAGAGAAGGTCAGAAATAGGTGAGGTGCATTGGGAGTAAATCTAGCCAAACTAAGGGAGGCTTAAGAAAATATTTTAAGTATGGAAAATGGCATAGGGAGGAGAAGATTGGCAAGAGCAGGGCCACCAGGGGTGGACTGATGTGATGTGTGTTGGGGAGAATGGGAGAGATTCTAGAATCAGGAGGCCAGCCTTTCTTATCAAGTAAATATGTAACACTAATGCAACAGCATAGGAGATAAAAGCTTCCAGCCTCAAATGTCTGTGGCTATGGAACTTAATGTATGTGCTTTAAGATTCAGAAAAGTAAATGACCAGCATTGAGTACAATGCTGTAAGTTGCTTAAAACATGAATTCTTATTTCACCGAAAGTAGTCATTCTAGCTAATCAACATGAGCAGTTTAGTTGGAAAATTGGCGAATGCTATGAAAGTCAGAAATACTTATTAAATGTGTTAACAAGGAATAGTGGGAAAGGAAAACATGATTTGAAGATACTTCTTTAGCATATTTTCACAGAGCATTCAGCAATACCAGATCTTCTGACAAACTCAAGCAAAACATTTCCATCAGAGTAATGATTTCTTTTAAGTTCTGCTATTGAGGGCAATATTCTAGGGTGTCCTGCAGACATGCTTCAGCAGCACTATCCCCCAGTTCCTGCATACCCTGAGAATCTGAGGACCATGGTATAAGAGATGAATCATAGGTCAGGTAGCTAATGAGATAGTAATAGCAATAGCTAACAATTGCATGATATTACTGTGTACCAGGAGGTTTTTCAAGCATTTTGTATGTATTAATTTATCCGACACTGCCCCCTCTACTGCCAAAAACTCTATGAGATGTGTACTTTTATCATCCCCACTTTCTCAATAAAGAAGATGAGCCTCTGATAGCTCACCTATGCTCACAAACACAACAAGAACCAGGGCTGAGATTCAAACCCACCCCAGGCATGCTGGCCCCAAAGTCTTGAGTCTTTCCCACTATACTACGTTGCTTTTGAAATTTGGCATAACCTTTTTATACAACAATATATCTCTAAAGAATAATGATGATGATTTTTTCTTGGTCCCATTGATGTGTCCTCTTGCTATTTTTTATTGAAGTTAATATTTAAATGGTTTAATTCATTGGCAAATATTCACTAGCAAGCATTAATGAAAAGTCATATTGCTAACTTTTTAAACTAAAATAAATGTTAAATATTGTATAAAATGTATGTAAGGTGAGTGAACCCATAAAACAAATATGTAATGAGCTAAAGTATTAATAATTTAAGTGACATTTTATCCATTTGTTTAGGTCAATATACAGTTTTGTATATATTACCAAAATTATGGGGGGAAATGGAAAGGAATAGAAAAGCAAATTCATTTTTGCACTGACATTACATTATGTTTTCCTCTTTCCTCTAATCAAATCTAAGGTTACATATCAAGCATTTAACATACTTTATAATCAGTGTATTTATTTATTTTTTTTCTTTTATTTCCTTTTATTTCATCATATAATGGGGGATCATAGTGCACTGCAACCTCCAACTCCTGGGCTCAAGGCCTCCCTATTAGCTGGTGCACCTGGTACACGCCTGGCTAACTTTTTTATTTTTTATAGAGATGGGGGTCTCACTATTGCCTACGCTGATTTCGAACTCTTGACCTCAAGGGATCCTCCCACCTCAGGCTCCCAAGGTGCTAGGACTACAGGTGTTCAGTGTATTTATTGTTCCTCAAAACTATTCTAATATATAGCTTATAGGAAATTTATATCACAGAGGGCTAAACATTGAGGCCTAGGTTTCCACGAAGGTGAATGGTCATCTGGAATAAGTAATGTTGCCTCCATGTTGTTATCATGGTAATTGTAATAAAAACTAATTTAATAACTAATATTAATAACAATCTCATTGCTATTCACTGTTGAAAAGTCTCTCGTGTTTCTACACATCTTTCCAATACAGGCGCTATAATCTTTTCAAGAATGTTTACATGGTGAATAAATTTTGAAGTTAAAAACAGGGTCTCCCTCCAGGGCAAAGGGCAGGTGTACTCACAGACAGGAAGAGAGAATTAGTGTCTTCCTAAAAGACTGACATGCTTACTCCCCATTATGAAACATTTGGGTTCCTAAGTTTAAAGCCCCTCTCCTGTGACATAACTCGCTGCATGTGCAGGTGTTTCTTGGCCTCCTTCACATTGCCCTGTGGGAATTGGGGTTCAGTGAACCAGCACAAGGAAAGCTATGGCTACTCAGCTACTGCATTGCTGTGTGAATAATACACTTTACTATAGAGAACCCGGAAGTCATGAAACTACAGCAGGCCAGTTTGTTAGCTTGCAAGTCGGGCAAAATCTCAGCCCCTTCACAGCTTTTGGCAACCTTCTCCCCACCCCAGCAACACACATTCCGGAATGGTAAACTCAGTGAAAACAGAGTCCTTGTCTCTGTTGTTTACTGCTCTCTCTGCAGTATCTAAAACATTGTCTGTTCACAGTAGGGGCTCAATAAATGTTTGTTAACTATATAGAAGAGAATGAAGCATACTTATTTACTCACTTGAAAACTAATCAATGACCAACAAGAGGACTGTATCTGTAGACTTCTGTTCAACTAAATTAATTTTATTAGACTGCTTTTGACTGCCTTTATATTATTAATACTTCTAAAATCCACATCCTAATGATTATATTTGATCATCTGTATAAAAATGCAGGTAAGAATGTAGAATTCTTCCCATATAACTCATTATTCAAAAGCTTGAACACGTCCAAGAAGCAATCTTTTTAGTATCACATAGATCTACCCACAGACCTAGGTGACCTCACCTAGAGCTGCGTCATTCACACACTTGCAGTGAGCCCTGAGCCTTCACAAGGAAGCAGGAAGCCCTGATATCACCGCAAAACTCGCTTCATCTCCTGTAGGGATTGACAACACTCCTCCCCTTCCACTGGTCACCTTGATCAGACCTTTCCAGTTCTCATCCTGTTCTCCATGGTGAATATGGGGTATGGGAATTGTGGAAAATGGAATGTGAAATATGGAAACCATTTGTCAAAAGTTCACTAGGCAGCAAAGACATGCTTCACTGTAAGCAGTGTTGGTAAATGAAGCAACACTCGCAGATGCGGCATGAACTTTGGAGCACGCAGACAGCTTTGCTAACTGTCTCATAGCCGGAAAGGCACGAGCCTATATGGGAAAGGATGTGGAGCAAAAAAAGAGATATGGAAAGGAGGAAAGACAGAGAATGAAGGAGTGAAAGCTCAAAGGAGAACCTATGGTAGTAGCATAATGAGTCAAAGAGTTTAATTTCTCTTTTCTAAGAGGTAGCAGTTTAGACTCACTCTCCTCTAAATGCTTCTAAATTGATAGGTGCTTTTAAATGTGAAAAGATCCAAAATGGTATTGGAGAAAGAGGTTGTTGAGCCAGAGAAACCAAGAAGCACAAGGAGGGCCCCTTTGCTAAGAAACACCTCACCAATTAGTTTCATTTACATTAAATATTCTCCTTTTAAAATACAAATATTCCTTGGGAAGGAGTTACTTTGTTCAGCTCAATTTCTGGCTTGATTATTGATAAATGGGTCTGAAACTGAAAGGAGTTTTGCTCAGGGACTGGTGGCATGGTGGGAGGAACTATTGTTTGGAGCATGAGCGACTTTGGAGACAGCCAGATCTGAGGGACATATGCTTCAGGGACTTGTGAACACCAAGGGCAACAAGGAGAGGGGGCACCAGGGAGAGGAAGGGGGTGTCAATCTGGGCAAATGTACTTTATCAACCTGGCAATATTTTCAAGTACAACTGGCCAGCGGCCCCTGAACATTACTCCCTGTGATTCCTTGGTCTCCAGTGTGGCAGGATACCGAGCCCTGTTCTGTTTAAAAGAACAGAAAGTTAAGAGTTCAAAGACATGGACATAGCTCTCTCAGAATGAGCAGTTCATTGGCCACGTTTGTTTTTTCTGCCTTATCCTGTAGCTCTGCCATGTAGAACAATTGGGACTTGATTTTACCACCTCCCAGGGTATTTTAAGAACAAATGAGTGAATTTCTTCATGAACCAAATTTGGTACCAAAATCTGAGTAACACTAGAGATTTAAAATAATAAATGACAATCCCGTGGGTAACTGATGTTCTTGTGGCTTATTCTGTCTAATAGGAGTAAGCTGCTTATATGTATGTTTTTAAGAAATAAGAGTCTTGGTACGTACAAATTTAATACTCTTATAAAAAATAAAGTTGTCCTCTGCATAATTACAAATGAACATTTCATTAGAGCTCTAGAACCCTTTCTGGGAAGTCTGAGAATATGAGAGCAGCAGAAGAGGACTGATTACTTCATGCCCAGTAGACTCCTAAAATAATATTCATTATCTCATGTAATCCCCATAACAACCTAAAAAGAAATTTCTATTAGTATGCCCATTTTATAGATTAGAAAACTAAGGCATAATGAATATCTAATCCAAGTACCACAGCCAATATAAATGCTGAATCCAGAATTCAAGTTCAGACACTGTGACTCAATGACACACTCTGTTAAGGGAGTCAGCAAACTATCTCATTAAAGAACTGAACAGTGAATATTTTCAGCTTTGCAGTTCACACCTATTCAATTCTGCCATAGTAGTGGAAAAGCAGACATAGACAATATGTAAATAGGTGTGGCTACATGTATAAAACTTTATTTACAAAAGCAGGTAGGTGGCTGGCTGGATTTGACTCCTGGCTGTGGTGCCACCCGCTGCTGTTAACCATTGTTATATGATACTGCCTCTTAGTATCTATAATTTCAGACTGAAAAACTTAAATTATTTGGTTGCTTCTGTGCACTGGTTGCTATTTGGCACACATTGACCTCCTTGGTATTCTGTTAAGTAGCCCAAGATGACGATACATTGACAATGTAAGGCTCCCTTTTTTATGAAAGCTTAGGTTTTAGCAATTACATCTGTTCGGACATCCCATAATTTATCTCTGAGACACAAAGGCACGGAGGCTATATTTTGTACCTGCACAGTCCTCTAAGGCTCTTGACTAGTGAGAAATCGCAGTCTACTGACTCGAAAGGCTACTGCACATAGAGCAACCAGCTTGGTTGTTAGGGTATTTGTTTGTAAAGATCGAGAGACACTGTAATACGCTCTGATGATCCAGGACAGATGTGGGGTTAAAGTCTAAGCTGAAAATATTCCTGGGAAACTTAAACTAAGATCAGAGGCATTTCCACCAGGCATGTGGCAAGTTGGAGGCTGGAAAATGTGCTCTGTCTCGTATGACTTCAGTGTCCCACGGAGCCCCCCCCAACTCTGACACTTACAGCTGCGATGGAGGAGGTCGGATTTACAAGTGGTGTTGACCTCGTTGTCAAGGGAAGTAAAGTAGATTTGGTTCCACTCTCCATCCCTTAACTTGACAATAGGAAAAGGGCTTCTGCAAAAAATCGTGAAGCTGGCCCCTGTATGCTCCCTACAATTTGATGCTTGTGTATTTATATCTCTATTCTTCACTACCTCCTCTTTGAAGACGATTGTATTCATTTTGTTTGGGTGCTACATTATATGCCTAAATCCCAGAGAAACTGGGCACTAACAATGAAGTATTCATACTGGCAAACTAGCAAAGATATAGACCAATTCACTGGTCCCTAAATCATAATATTAGCATTTAAGCATTATACTAGGATTGTGGTTTTTCTTTCCTCTATTTATATTCTATTTCTCTATATTCCCTCCCTCTCTTCCTCTTTCTGTCTCATTCTACCTAGTTACCTTGTTTCTATAGTTACTAATAGCAGAGCTACCCTCAAAACTATAATGGAGTTTGCCTCTCCTATTCTTATTTTAAAGAAAATAGAAAATTGAGTACTTTAAAACTTAGTGAATTCCTGCTTTTTAATTGCTCTGCTTCTGATGGAAAATCCACTTTACCGTATCTGATTTTACATCATTTGAAATGGGATTGCCATCATATCCACATTTAGATGATGGGACAGATGAAGTTATTGTTTCTGAACTGAATTCTAGAAAATAAACAATTGTTCTCATCTCCAAAAGGAAGTGGTAGATAATAAAACCTACGTGTATTTGCGCAAATCTTTTTAGATACTCTGAATTAAGAGAAAATGTGTTATTCATGTTGGCAATTCCAAATTCCAATTAAATGTTCTCAAGAAAAAAAATGCCACTCAATGTTTTACAAATAAAAGTCTTTTTTTTTTTTTAGCCTGGAAGGTATAAAATGTTTAACAAATGTATGGTAAGGCAAATTTTTTTTCTATCGATCAATCCCTAAAGGGCATTAACTACTCCTAGGGGAGTTTATTGCAGAAGATGGCACAACTCACGTGCACAAAAGACAGTGGGCATGCTGAGAAGTGGAGGAGGAAACGGAACACTAACATCACATCCCAGTCATACCAAGGTCCATTGACCCTGTATTCATTCCAGATAATTAATTTACAACACATTAAACCTCAATGGGAAGAAGGCTGTTATGCATCAATTGTGTAAGAATAAAAAGTGTTATTGATTTAGGATTTCTATTGTATCATGTGCCGACAGAAAAAAAACACTAACAATCAAGGCATATCTCAAAAATGGAGCAAACCTTTGCTGAAGGACAAAACTGCTAAATAAGTGCACTCTGGAATACACTTAGCTGAACTGACACTGTCTGAGAGGTGTTCTGCGGGGTGAATTAGAAAGCATAATTAGAATCCACCAAAGTGTCTAATAAATATTGATAAACAAGCACTCTAGAAATCAGATTTGGGGATGTGATAATGATCCTCTTTACAGTAAAGGTCTAAAATAGCTCCCTGCCCTCTGCCAAATCCAACCATTAATATTTATTAAATAAAATATGAGTGTACCATTAATTTTAAATATCTGACATGAATCGAAGTTTTCTCCCATTTGAAGTATAGAAATTATAAGGATGAGGCCACACAAGCTTGAAGTCATGATGTTTTGTAGATACTGAAAGAACCAATTATTGATCTGAAAAATCAAGTGGCCTCGTTAACTAGTATAACTCACATATTGGGAGAAAGAAGAGACAATGAGTAAAAGTGTTTGGGTTCAAATCCTCAGTGACCAAGAGCAAGTCACAGAACTTCTCTGAAGGCACAATAGTCACATTTATAAAGCAGAAATAACAACACTCACTCTACTTTCTCATAGGGCTATTAAAAGGAATAAATGAGATAATACATGAAAGTTATTGAAAATATTATTCGATCTTATTCAAAACTGTTATTGAAATTACTTTATTTGAAAGTTGATTAAAAAGAATGCAATGACAAGGAGGACATTTTTCCCCCAGGTGATACATTCTAAACATGGCTTTTAACATATCACAAATCCTCTCCACTTTTCCTAAGGGGTTTACAATAACTTAATTTAGCCTGAAAGTACTTAGGTAGAAAAAGTAGGAAAGGATGGAGGAGCACAAGTCAGTGACAGAGCAAAAAAACAAACCCTAGTGGGCATTTACCACTCTTAAAAATTTGGATGCCCCATAACTCTATGGGACAAAGCAACACGACCTGACTCCTTTTTCTAATTCAAGACTCTCTATATGTATTAACAGAACTTCATCACATGTAACATCAAAAATATTTTTGTCTTATTTTATACATTGTCAATCCAAATACCTTTTTCACATGTATCTACGATAGAAAGTTGATAGAAAAAAAAAAGAAAGTTGATAGGACCATCAGTAGGTAATTATATCGATCCTTTAAAAGTTCTTCCTATAATAAAAAATAGAATTGCTGTAGAGCTACATTGTTCAAATGGTAACCACTAGCCACATGTGTATAGTTACATTTAAATTATAAAATTAGAAATTCAGTTCTTCATTTGCCCCAGCCACATTTCAAGTGCTCAGTAGCCACACATGGCTAGCTAATGCCCTATGCACTGGACAGAACAAATATAGAATATGTCCATTCTCACAGAAAGGTCTACTGGACCATATTGTTATGGAGGCTCTTTGAAGTCAGAGTCCCGGCTCAGCATTTCTAGGTATTCGGCCTCATCTACTTCCTTGGCATAAACTATTCTAACTCTTCACCAAGAAACATGGTGAGGTCTTGCCCTTCCAACTTTTCAAAGCCTGCATTTCTTGCAGGGAATGAAACAATTAAATTGTTTTGTCTTTTGCTAACAGTCTCAGCACCTGGTTGGAGAACTGTGCTTATGAGTATAGTAACATTTATGCAATGAAAAAAAAATTTAGAAATAAAAGTGGAAAATTGAGTAAACAAAGGGTCTACCTAGGTTGTCCAGAATCCACCTTCCGAATATGATCCTAAAACTTAGGTGACTTTGTTTTTGAAATGTAAATAGACTTCACTTAGTGGGTAAATTGTCATGTCCACTGTACTAAAAGATTCAGTGGTGTCACAGAGAAATTTTAAAACTCACAGGATAAGAATCAATATATGATCAAAGTAGTTGAGAAGACAGTCTCATTAAAGTGCCTACTAGCCCAAAAGACTCAGGAAAGTATATCTGTCAGCATAACCAGAGTGAATCATTTAAGGGGAAGCAGAAGAGAAGTAGTATTATTAAACACCTACTATGTACTCACAATAACCCTATGAAATGGGTAAATACAATTTACAAAAATAGAAAACTGATTTTTACACAGTATAATTCTCCAAAAGTCACACAACTATTAACTAATGTATGTATCATTTAAATCTACATCTATCCAGCTTCAGGGCTCTTATTTATTCCATTATACTTTCAAGGCCTCCAAAGAGAATAGTACTGAGACTCCTGCCTTCTGACCATGGATGTAATCAAGACTTAAAACTTTCCTCCATGGGCCAACAACAAAATATAGCATAGGGTGAAAACTTAAGGGCAATCAAACTTGATATGCAGGAACAGCTCACAAATACGTAGTGCTAAATAGAAGGGTACTTCAGTATCAAACAAGTTTGCATAGCAAAGGTTAAAAGGCTTGTAGAGGCCCGGCGTGGTGGCTCATGCCTGTAATCCTAGCACTCTGGGAGGCCGAGGCG
>VBSM01002937.1:2270056-2295252 GCA_008086735.1 Cheirogaleus medius
AAAAAAAAAAAAAAAAAAAGGCTTGTAGAATACTGCTCAGATGCTGTTCAAATGCAGAATGGATCTTTCATTGTAACTAAAAGTGAGAATTAACACAGAGCCCAAGAAAATCTAGTAAGAAAAATAGAAGGTAAGAAGCTGGAATGAGTACCTGATTCCAGATGCCTATAGAAAGAAGATGTAATCCCTAATAAGTGGACACAGAGATATATAAGACAAAAACAATAATGTATATACCTAAAATGTCTCTTAAATATGCAAACTAACCATGGCAGTTTGAAAATCTTCTCAAGGAATTTATATTTTTCAAATTAAAGAACCTATTTTTGCTTCAAGCCATAATGGAGTAACTGGAATAAGACTTGCCCTCCCACTGTAAAAAAATTAGAAAAGTGAACAAAATACATGAAACAACTACTTTCAGACCTTGGACAACAGAAACCATAAGACTGTGTCCCTGAGACAAAAGAAACAAAGATCATAAGTCCTATGATTGTGCCAGCTTTTTATCCAGGCATTCTTTTTGGATTATAGTGCAGAGAGGGGGAACTCAAGCAGATCATAGTGATATTTCTGAGCTAAGGAGATAAAAAAGGGAATTCAGAAAGGCTGATGTGGCTGGAGTTTGCGGGGCACAAAACCAGAGAACAAAAGAATCAAGCTAAACTGCGACAACCTGCCAAAATAAAATTTAACATTATCTAAATGAAGACCCAAAATTAAGTACTAAATTTAAAAAAATTTACAATGTCCCACATCCAATAAAAATTATTAGACATACAATTATGTAGAAAAATGTAATCCATAACCAAGAGAAGAGTCAGTCAATAAAAGCAGACCCTCAAATGACAGAGATGATGAAATCAACAAAGACACTGAAACAACCATTATAAACATGTTCAAGTATTTAAGAGAAAATATGAACATAATTAGGAGAGAAATGGAAGAGACATGAGGGAACCGAACAAACCATAAGGTGCTGAAAATTAAAATATCTGAATTGAAAGATTGCATAAACAGCAGATTAGACACTATTGAAGAAAAAAGTAATACATTTAAAGGCATAGCAGGAAACTCTATCCAAACTGTGTTACAGAAAAAAAAAAAAAAAGACTGGAAAAATACTTCACAAAGCCTCAATGACCTATGGAATAATATTAAGTGGTCTAACACATATAGACATAACTTGTTTTATTGCACTTTATTGTGCTTTACAGATATTATGTTTTTTACAAATTGAAAGTTAATGGCAACTCTGTGTCAAGCAAGTCTATTGATGGTGTTTTTCCAATAGCATTTGCTCACTTCCTTTCTCTGTGTCACGTTTTGGTAATTCTCAAAATATTTCAAACTTTTTCATTATCATTATATCTATTATGGTGATCTGTAATCAGTGACTCTTTGATATTCCTATTGTAAGTATTTTGGGTCACCATAAGCTCTTGCACCCATTTTAGAGTTCAGTACATTGAATCCTGAAGGAGTTAAGTTGCCCAATTAAGTAGCAGAAAGGGCCTAGCAGCACCCAAGTGGTAGATTAATTGTTACTTTCAAAGGATCAGATTATTCTGTCAACATGAATTCTATGTATATTTGCTTTCAAAGATGATTATAATCTAGGCCAAAGAAAAAGATTCTCTTAAAATTCTTAAACAATAAATCCACTTCCTCTTAGTAACTAACCAAATGTGAACAGTCATTAATGAATATCATCATCTTAAAATAACAATGCATATCTTACATGTATTTCATCACATGCAGTTGTTTTTCAGAAACTGGCTCTGCATTTTGTTTACGGATGGTCCTCCTTGATTTTAAAAAATATAAATAATAATTTTTATCTTTAGAAAACAACATGAAAAAATTAGTAAAATTTTTCTACAAAACTGCAGCAATCCTTGGCACTCACTGCGGTGTTGTTAGGCCACTGAGCTCAGCCTCCCGGTCCAGGCCAACCGTTTGGCATCATGTTACCAATGTCAGTCTTTCTCTCTGCCACAGTTGCCATGTCAGTCTTTCTCCATTTTTCAGCTCTGTGATTCCCTCCCCTGTCAATTCCCTGCTACATATAAGACAATCTAACACAATCTCTCAAATATCAATAATTCAATTCAATAAATATATATAAAGTGCTCCTATGTGCTAGGCACTCTAGCAGGCTCTAGGAATTCAAACTTGCAGAGACAGTCTTTGCCCAATGGAAGCCCATAGTCCAGGAGAGAACGCAGACATGTCTCTCTATCTCTCACCCTCTGTCTCTCTCTTCCTCCCTCTTTATTCTTTTCCTCCTCAGTCTAAAGAGAGAAAGAGCAAAGATAGAAACCCAACCACTTCTCTGCTAGCCAAACTCACACCCTGGCCCACAGCTCCATCAGCCCAGAGGAAGGGGCATCTTTTTCTAAGCGGGTAGCTTTGCACAAAGGTTCCCTATGTGATTAGAAAGGTCTTCTTTCCTTCTTTCCTTCCATCCTTCCCTTCCTCCCTCAGTATTGGACACAGTTTGTGCTGGGTGTTAGACATCCAACAGTAACCAAGGCAGTGTTTCTATACTCACGAATCTTATAGCCTAGCTGGAAATATGAATAGCTAACGCGCAACACAAGAAGAAGAATGCAGTAATATAAATATGTAAAACAAGTAGCATAAAAAGAATAACTAACTCAACCTGAAGAAGGAGAAGAGAATGATCAGAAGAATCTACATCTTAGCTGGGCTTGAAACGTCAGTTGAAGTTTACTGAATGGACAAAAAGGAAAAGCAGCCAGTCAGAGAAAATAGAATACGCGAAGCTCACAGGTGTGAAACACCAATGTTTAGTCCTGTTTGCTCTGACATTAGGGCATTTGCTACTTTCCACACTGCAACTAGCCTCAAAGAGGCCCCAAAAACTAAAATCAGTTTTGAATAAGGATTATAAAACTGTATTATTTTCTAAGTCCAGGAAAAAATATCATTCATGTAGCATCAATATGCTACATTTTCATCTAGAAATCTACCTCAACAGATGCAAAATTATATGGCATTAGATTGTGCTCATAATATAAAACCAGGCAGGAGTCAAGTAAAAAGATGAACAAATGTTATTTCAAAGCAGAATCAAAGCAGAAAAAAATGTATTATTTAAATTGGGAAAAAAAAAGAAGTTCCTTTTCTTCAACTTCACTGTCAATTTGTACCAGTAATTACCTAGACATTTGCTACAACTCTTCCCTGTTCTGCTGCTATGTGCAGATAGCTTGGTGAACAGATCTCTGTGCATCTTAGCAAAACATGGCTGGAGGTTACTGACCACATTTGTTTATGGGTCTATTCAACATTACTAAGAAATGTTTGCTTAGGAAAGAGCTAGGGTGGTGCCATCACAAGGGCTAACCCACCCATTTCTTCATAGGACATGTTGGTCCTCTTGAAGTGAGGTCTGAGGTCATTTGTGGGCCACCAGAGAGGATGAATGCATGCATGGCTGATTTTATGAGGTCTGCTGAGAGATAAGGAGCAGGCTGCAGCTTTAACTGCTGCAAGGTCAAATACTTGACCAAAAGTGAAAACAAAAATGAAGGAAGCAGAATGTTGCAAAGGACAGAAAGAAGAAAAAAACAAATAGGATCTCTTAAAATAATATGATATAAAAGATGCACTGCAAAATAATCGTACTAAGGTAGCTGTATGAATCTTTGCATGCATTCTGTTCTGTCTTTTTATGATCATCTCAAGTAACTAAGTACATATGGCATGTTTGTAAGTAAAGCAGTCGATGAAGCTAGTTACACCTCTGCATTTATTACCATGCCCCTGAGTATTATTAACTTTTACACTCCCCATAAAATATAATTTATCACTTAAATAATTTGCTTTGTGTCAGGGTTCAGTGTGCTCCAGTGCTTTCTTGCTCATTAAATGAGATATTTTTACTTAATGAGCCAAGGATGTCCTTTGTATTTAACATTTGAATTGATTTCTAACACTTCATTTTTATAATAGTTTGGTGTGTGATTCCAAAAAAATGTGGGTTTCATTTCACAATGCCAAAGAAAAACAATTCAGAAAATTATTAAATATGTGTGGCATTTTAAGTGATAAGAAATGGTTTTATCCTTAACTAACCATTAAGATCGAGAGAACAAAAATCATAAAAGGATGCAACCATATAATAATTATTTCTTTGCACTAGGAAGCACATAATGGAATTTGGGAACTGGCATATCTACTGATTGTTCAAAACAAAAGTTCAGCTCTAAGCCACTCTGAGAAGTAGTTATGATCTGATGCAGAAATACAAAGTCAAAGCTTCTGTGGTTAAGTGAACATCCTGGGATTGTTTGCAATGTGTGTAACCACTAGCTTCTGATTCAGCATTGTCCACGTGACAAAAACAACTGGCTGTTTGCAACATTTTTCCATTTAACCAACCAAAGCTTAAGAACTGAAACCCCATGTTTTCTCAATCATTTTCCAATCTTTTAGTATTCTAAACAGTTTAGGATACTTACAGTCACCAGGCAGGGAAAGGGGGGAAAAACCTGGCAGGGAAAGAGGAGAATAAAGATATCTTTGATCTGAGTACTACAGGCAGAAAAGTATTATTAATCCAAATTATTCATAATTCACTATAATATGTATATATGTGTGTGTGTATCTTAATGTAAAGCTTCTATTTTGGATAACAGCACACTGGATTTATCCTTTTTTTTTTTTTTTTTTTTGAGACAAGGTCTTGCTCTGTCATCTGGGCTAGAGTGCAGTGGCATCATCATAGCTCCCTGCAACCTCAGACTCCTGGGCTCTAGCAATCCCCTTGCCTCAGCCTCCCAAGCAGCTGAGCCTACAGAAGCTTCCAACATACTGGCTAATTTTTTCTTTTTTTTCTTTTCTTTTTTATTTTATTTTATTTTATTGTAGAGATCAATTCTTGTTCTTGCTCAGGCTGGTCTCGAACCCCTGGCCTCAAGCAATCCTCCCACCTCAGCCCCTCAAAGTGCTAGGATTACAGGTGTGAGCCACCATGCCTAGCCTGGATTTACCATTTATTAAGTATTTAGTGTGTTCCTTTAAATAGGTATAAGCGAGCATATGAGCCTATTATTACAGTACACTATAGAATCACTAAGGAAAGCAGGATTTAAAAGATTTGAGAATAAGACACTTGAATGCTGATTTTCATTTTATAGACTCTAGAGAATTTGAGGACTTCCCCCTTGTTTCTCACTCAGAATTGTCTCCCATTCTAGATTCCTCACCTTTTCTTTCAGACCCATGAAAATGGACCATCACTGAGATGGTCTATGATGACAAAACAGCTAGATTAATAAGACTTTGGAATATTAATATTGCAAAGTTGGTCAAAAAACATTTCTATGGTTGCATAAGCTTAGGAAGTAATGCCTCCTATAGTCCTCGTTTATAGATTCACAATGCACATTAGCATTTTTAGAACTATGGGAGATTCTACAAAGAAGAAATTGGTTTATCCCAGAGTTTCCCACACTTATTTGACTACAGAAATTTTTGGTTTAATAACACCTTTGAACACCCATATAAACTGAGATTTCCTCAAAAAGAATTTGGGAAATGGCTAAACAATTAAATTAAATTAATTACATAACCAGTTGATTGGGTGGGAGTGTTTATATTTTAGAAAATATCCTTCCCCACGGCCCCCATCCCAGCTCCCAGGGCAGCCACTGTACACAACTCCAAGGATTAGTCACTACTCAGATTGTAGCTATGTGAATGGCACCCCCCGGAGTCGCACTGGGGGTCTGAATGCCCCTAACTCACATTTGTTTTTTGGGTTTTTTTGGAGACAGAGTCTCACTCTGTTGCCTGGGCTAGAGTGCTGTGGCATCAGCCTAGCTCACAGCAACCTCCAACTCCTGGGCTCAAGCGATCCTCCCGCCTCAGCCTCCCGAGTAGCTGGGACTGCAGGCATGAGCCACCATGTCTGGCTAATTTTTTATATGTATTTTTAGTTGCCCAGCTAATTTCTTTCTTTTTTTTTTTTAGTAGAGACAAGGTCTTGCTCTTTCTTACTCAGGCTGGTCTCGAACTCCTGAACTCAAATGATCCTCCCACCTCGGCCTCCCAGAGTGCTAGGATTACAGGTGTGAGCCACCGCGCCTGGCCTCATATTTGTTTTTTCTAAATCTTGAGCTTTGTAGCATATAGACCATATCTGTTCTATATCTAATAAGGAAATAAATTAGTTTGTATATTTCACTGGAGAAATGAATAAATTATTAATAAATCAAAAGGCACATTTGATTTGGAGAAAAGTTTAAATCATAAAATATTTCAAAAAATGCAGATTTAGTATTTGGAAGAACATAATTTTGTATCCTTGGGATTCATGCCCTGAAGGATCTAACTTTAATAAATGAAATAGTAATCACTTTAAATTAATTAAAATAAATTATTTTCAGTTAATTTATTATTAACATTATTATTCATTTTTTTAAGATTGCCCCAAGTCCTAAGGTAGTATAAATTTCAAGTTAACAGAATCCAAAATAACAAAAATTTAGTGAATCCTGATAATTTGGTTCAAAATATATATTAAAGAAAATCAGGGCATTTCTACATGACTTAATTTGTTTTTTAAACAATTGACTCACACACCTTAGATTCTTTTGATTGTGGAACCACTTTTCTAATATAAACAGAAGCAATGAGTAACATTTTAAATGGCATACAGCAATGTTGTTCTATAAAATGAATACTAGTACCAAAAAAACCTTTTAGTTACTGGACATACTTGAATTTTAATTCTGTCAAATAATCGTAACTTTCTCCTTTCATTCTAATATGTATATAATCTTTAAAATGTATGCACATTTTAGTTTTATGTCTAGAGAAATCACCATAAATGGATGTGGTTGGAAGAGTCCATACACTGAGACATGCCCATGCCCGCAAAGGTAGCCTTCTCTCTCCTCCTTTTTATCCTCCAGCAAAACCAACACCACCACAGGAAGCCTTCCTCGAGACTTCTCCTACTCCAAGCTCGTTTAGATACACAGTTTCTAACTCTAAGTAATATCTCATGCCTATTTCTTTTATTTTACTTCCTACATTTTATCATAATCATTTCTTTATTTGTTCATTTGTGGATGCTCAAATATGAATAAATGAATGATTAAACAGATGGCAAAACTCTTAGAAATGAAATTAATATGAAATGCTCTAGATTTGGGTAAGATAATCAAAAGAATTTAGTGATGATGCTACTTTTAGGACTAGAATGGCCTGCTGGGGAGAACGTGGAAAGCATTATTGTCTCTCTGCAGATTTTTGCTTTTTGGGCTTTTTTTTTTTTAATTTTAAATTAAGTAAATGCTACACCAATTTTTTTCCAGAATAGGTTCTATTTAGTTTTACTTTAAGTCAAAGACATGAGTTGTATAAAATTCTCAAGTTCTTTTTAAGACTGTAAGATGCTGCCACCTGCCTTCATGGCCCTCTCAGCATTTGACAGACTTTCCTGCATTACTGTAATATTAATGTATTTTCTCATGAGGAAGAAGCTAGTGCCGATTTATGTTTTCCGCATTGCTTTTAAAATTGAGGCCTCATATGATACTCTTCACTGACTGCAGATCTTCTTGCACTAGCCCTTCTGAGGAGGTCCAGCATATTTAGTAGCTTGAACTGAAAAAAGAAAAATCTCTATGAACTTGTTTGGTTGAGAGAGTGCAGCCAAGTTAAGCCCTTGGAAAGTAGAGCCCTAGAAAGCAAAACACACCTCATAGTCTTTCTCTGGGATAAGAGTCCCTTTCTAGAAATGGCCCCTTTTCTGAAGCCTCAGCAGAAGCAGTTACTAAACACAGAAACCAGAACTCCCGTTTACTAACTTGGCCTTGGTCTCCTCCCATAAGCCCTTATTTCAATGGATTCAAAAGAAGGAGATTCTTAGCTATCACCACAAGCCTCCTTCCCTTATAACCAGAGTTTTGATATTGCCAGCTATTTCCTCTAGTGTTTCATTAGAGTCCCTGAGATATTTCTTACTTACTAACAACAGAGTTTGCAATTGGTCCAGCCCCACACCTGGGAAGGGGCAAGAGCATTTTATTGTATCAGAGCAAACATTCATTATAAAAATCAGAAGAAAAAAGCCAGACCTTCCCCCATTAGCCATCACTTTCTTTCCCTCTGCATCTAGCTTTCAGGTGAAGATGAGCTAATGGAAGTGAGTGTGATTGATTCTCCTATTGCACCCACCATACCCCATAACTTTCATGATGTTGTTGCCTTTGGTGCAACAGCTTGATGTGTTCTTGCAAGAAGCAGAGTGAATGTGAACACATCTTACAAGAGCTGTGCCATTTGCAAGGGAGATGATGAGACATTACTGGAGAAGAGCTAGACACTGTTGCACCAGCAAACTGATCCTGCTCATTTGTTCTCCAAAATGCAGTTTTCAACTCTGCAGGAGTAGTGGCTGTGAAATGTATGGGAGGAAGTCAGACAAGTATGCATCTCAGGTGTCTCCGCACTTCCCAGTGTTTCATGTTCAGCATAGACAAAAATGAGCTGCATAACACTTGAAAATCAAATTTACAAACCAAACAGAATTTTGCCAAACAAATAAAATAGAGTTAATTTTCTCTTCTAATAGCCTATCTCATCAATTCATTAACAGAATTGATATATTAGTCCAAATCAGATAGTTTGTATCATTAAAATATCCACAAGCAAATTTGTTTTACATAACAGCTAAGTAACCCTGCAGAGAGTACACCCTCAGGGGAACAGAAAGTGAAAATACAGTCTTAGCAGCATGATTTAAATTAATTAAACAAACATTAGTACCTTCAAGCAGTTACACACTATTGCTTCAAGTCTTTGGTGGGAAAAGCTATAATTTACATGTCCAATCATTTTAATACTTTCTATGAATTAGATACAGTAGCTTTGTTAGCTGATGCTGTAAACAAAAGATACAGTTGAAAACACATGCTATAATAATTAAAATGTTATTATGCTGACACCATCTTTCTTCTACGATCTTGTAACATCTGTATTGACTGTGATAAGCATTGATTATCTGGAGTGATGTAAATATTTGGGAAGTTAATAACAATCAGGGATTCAGGGCATGCTAAGACAGCAAAGATAAATCACGGGCAATCCAGATCAAAGCAGGTTTGTGAATAAGCTTGTTTTTATAGTTAATGACTCACTATAAAGTGCATATACACATTTCTTTTCTTCAATGAAATGCACAAGGAAATGCCATAAAGAAACATCCCGTCCTGCATAGCATTTCTGTACATCTGTCGAATTTCCATATGTAGAGAGGAGGATGTCAACACACAGCACTACAAAGACTGAATTGATCCAATCCATCAAGTACTTAACATGCACTTTTAAAATCATTAAAAAGTTCTTTGAATTATTAAGACCTTTTTTCAAAAGAAAAAAAAAAGCCCACAACTTATAAATCTTGCATTTCCTGAGAGGTTAATTTAAGGATGCTAGGGTCAGCAGTTATCCAGTTCTAGCAAAGATTGTGAAATTTCCCCTTCAAATATGGCCTGATACTGAGTCGCTTGCTTTTTTGTTGTTGTTGTTGTTGTTGAGAAAATCTCACCCGGCATGACCAAGTGGACACCTTATGCTCATTGTGAACCTTATTTGAAGAATAAACACATGCTTAAGGCTCGGACCAGGGACTCTTTTCAGTTTTTCAAAATGGATACAGAAATAGCTGGTGGTCTGTAACGTATTTCTCACATGTATATATAAAGGTGCACAGAAGCTTTACATACGTAGAGTAAACCTCTTAACTTAATCTAAAAGCTAAGCGTGATCTGCCTCCCGTCTTCTCTCTAGCCTCACCTGTCACCATTTAGCTTCTTTTAAAGCTGCTCACAAGCTCTTCCAGCACCTCATAGTAGCCCATCTGCTCACAACACACCTTGCTCTCCTGCCTGCCTGCCTAACTGCACCTGGGCCCATCACAACATGGTTTAGTTTTCATATCCTCTGGGAAGTCATTTTTGATGCCCTCTACTTTCAATCAAGTGCATGTTTAAGGTCCTCCAACAACACCCTACACTTATCTACACCCTACACTTATCTCTACCAAAGCAAGTTCCAGGGATCCAGAGTGTTCTACACTGGTCTTAATACTTTAGATAGAATCTAGATCTGTGGGCTCTGAGAGCAAAGTGAAAAGGAGCCAAGAGAAAAACTAAGATCGGTCTAGATTTTTATCTTAGAACATAGCTGGTAGGTAGTCAATATGATAACCAGTGTTTTCCAAAATATCCTAACTAGTAAAATGCTTCCCAAACCTGGTTAATTCCACTTCTGAGTGTTTACTCCAAGAGGTGGGAGTTGGAAGAAGGAAGTGAAGGAAGAGGACTGGGGAGAGGGAGGAGAAAACATGTCCCCAATAAGACATAAAGTAGAATATTCATAGCAACGTTCTTTATATTAGCCAGAAATTGTAAACATCTCAGGTATTCTTCAACAGGTGAATGGCTAAACATTCAATGGTATATTTATAAAATTAAATACTACTCAGCAATAAAAAGGAACAAACCACTGATACACACTACATGGGTAAATCTCAAAAGCTCTATGCTGAGCGAAAAAGAAGGTTCACACAAAAGAGTACAGGTTGTCTGATTCCATTTCTATGCAGCTCTAGAATAGGCAAAACTAATCTATGCTGAAACAGAAAACAGTAGTTGCCTATTCTCGAATGAGCATTAAGAAAGTATCTAGGGTGATGATGACGTTCTGTATCCTACACAGATGTGTAGCCTGTAGGTTACACAGGTATACACAGTCATCAAAATGTACCAAATAGTACATTTAAGGTAAGTGTCTTTCACTGTATATAATTTTACATTGAAAGTCATACATAAATATTGAGTTCTAGTTAATGTTATACTTTGCTGAAGTGTTCAGGACTGAAGTGTACTAATTTTTTTAACTTATGCTGAAATATATCAAAGATAAGATGGACTGATAGAAAAAGGGATGGAAAGATAGATAGATATGTGACAAAGTAACAATAGCAAAATGTTAATTGTAGACTCCTGGCAGTAGGTATATGGGTGCTCACTCTATGATTCTTTCAACTTTGTTGCATTTGAATTTTTAATAATGAAATATCAAGGATAAAGTTTATATTCTGGGTCCCCCATCCCAAGTTACTAGGGAACAGGGGACTAAGGTGCAAACCTGCTATTGATCTATATCAGTTAGGTTTCCCATATGACTTTTTATAGAGCTATCAGCTTTGGGTTTATGGGATTAATATTTAGGATCTACCAGAATTTGGTCCAATCTAATAATGTTTTAAGAATCCATATCCCAACCCCCAATTTTTTCTCCCACCTATCATGAATTGATGCCTGAAATTCCACCAATATAGATTCATTCTGTGACAGAGAAGTAAATAAGCCAGTAAATCAATAATAGACACACAACGAAAAAATAATATAATATTAATATAACCTTTCCAACCAGCAGTTGTATGTATTTTAACGAAAGATATAGCAAAAACAGAAAAATCAGGGGAAAATGCCTCCCTGGAGAGAATCAGAAGAGCATGGGAAAATGCCCTTGATAACCTTGACTCCTCTCAGCTGTGCCTGAGAAGAACCACACGGAGAAATAACTGAGCATAGCAACCCATTGAGATACTGAAGGAAAGTTATTTCACCCCACTGGGCCCCAATGATTTCAGCTATAAAACACAGTCTTCCTTAACTGTTATCCACAGTGGGTCCAAGATAGGGCTGCCAGGCAACCTACAGGATGCCTGGTTAAATCTGAATTTTTGATAAACAGTGAATATTTTTTAGTATAAGTATGTCCCCACCATTGTACATTACATACGCAAACTAAAAAAAAAAAACATTATTTACATGATGTTCAGATTTAACTGGGCATCTTGGTTTACTGTTGTTATATATTTGGTTGTTTGTTCATCTGTTGCTAAATCTGGCAACCCCTATTCCAGATTCCACGCATTAGAACTTTAGCTCAGATTCACTGCTACTTTGAGGATAATTCCTTATAACTGAGAAACCACAGAGACTCATTTTAAAAAGTGTAAGTATTATATATGAAAAGGATTTCAGTGAATGATGCAGAGGGAATTTTCAAATTGTAGGTCATTTGGATGAGGCATCCTTGTTTGCCTTGAGAACAATGTCTGATTGTTCAATCCCTCTGTAATTCACTACTGTCCTCAGCCTAAAAGGAATAGTGGGTGCCTCTATGACCCGTACATAAACAGGGAAGAAGTGCCCCAAGATATGTGAATTAATGTAATTGTGTCTTATGTGTAATACTTTGCACATAATTAGAATTGGGGAAGATATTTGCCTTGAAACAATGTGTCTATTTCATACACCTTGGAGAATTGTTTTAACTGAGCCCAGCTCCAACCACATGTTGTCACCCCAACTTACTGCAGGGGCAAGAAGATGCTTCTTCCTTGTCCAAAGTTACAGTAGGTTCAAATGACAGACATTAAGTACCCCCCCCCCCGGAGTCTGGAAGAGGTCACCGGGGGTGACTGAATACTCCATTGTTTTATTTTAAAATTCTATGTGAAATAGCCACAGATGAAAAATGAGTTCTTCCTTCAAATGCTGACTGAATCTGTTTTGTGGGGAAAAGGGAGTGGGAAGCAGAGACAACTGAAATCTCTCTGCTTGAGCATTCAGTTTCAGGGTAGAGAAGTTGACTATTTCATGGTTAAAAGTTGAGATTTAACTTCCAACATCAGGTATCATATTTAGAGACCTTAGAGGAGGAGTCAGTCCCAGAAGAGTCTTGTTTATTCTTGTTTATGTTTATCATCATAAACATAGATCATTGTGAAGGGAGTTTGAAAAGAGTTGAAAGTAATAAGAAGTCGCTGCCAGATAAAAGCTGACCTTCGGAGTCTACACTGGCAGCTGCCGAAATGCGCCGTCCCTTTACACGGTGGGAGAGAATTTCGAGCCAGGAATGTGTGACGTGGGGCACAGGCTTTTGAAATCTTGCCTACACACCAGCTGAGGTCACCCATAAAGAAACAAAAGTGTTTACCTAAATGCAATCTCGTCTCTGCATGCACATTGCAAATTTTATTCCATATTTTCTGCAAACATTTTAAATTCATTTGCCCTTTCTTTACAACATAATGTCTTGTCTTATGCTACTTTAGTTCCCCGACTATTGTTCATTCCTTCCATTTAGCACTCTACATTTAAGCTTTTTATTTTTGTTAAAGACTATGCATTAACTTCTCTTTCTATAACCCCTGCGCAGCTTTTTTTTCTTTGACTGTTGTAACAGTTTGTACTACGCTGGGGCACCGGGATTAATTGTGTCTTCAGTCATTATCTTGTCCTTGTTTTTTTCAGACTTGTGGCCTCTGAAATTTTTCAAAACAGCTCAGGGACTAAAAAGACATCTTCTTCACAATAGCATAAACTAATGCTCTGTAGACCCAACAATGGATGTTTATTGCACCTTACAAAACTACTTTAATTACCTTCAGATTACTGGTTTTATTCAAATAGATTCATTCTCATCTAAGGACGTCTGTGGACATTTACAAAAAGTCTTTACAATGTAATGTTCTATGAAAAACGATTACAATGTTCTCCCTGGCTTATATTTAAAAAAATGAAAGAAAGATGGATTCATATTAAATTTTTTAAAAACCTTTAGATATTAATGTAAGGTTTTATTACTGTATATAATATGAGTTGAATGCCTGGTACCTTAAGACTTAATTTTATCTCAGTGAGTCTTGGCCTTGTTCCAGCACAGCAACTACATTGTTATAAGCAGGTTAATACATATCAGTCCATTGAGTGTAAACAAGCCTCTAGTTTATGCTGACCCATTTATTTAGACATAATATAACATATATTTCTTTACCTTTGGCATCAAGCAAAAAGATAAAATGTTTGAGTACATCTTCATATTACTTGAGTACATACTCCAAATTACCTCAAAAAATAAGCAATTTGTTTCAAATTTTTCTCATATAAGTAAAAATAACTTAAGTAATGTGTATTGAATATTTACGGTGTCAGATACTAAGTGCTTCATTTGCATGATATTATTTACTCTTTACAACATCTCTATGAGGTACTTCTGCTATCCCCATTCTACAGTTAGAGAAACTGAGTCATAGAGAAGTAAAGTAACTTGTCAAAATTCCAAAGCAAGGACAGCCAGAATTCAAACCGAGGACACCAAAACACACCATTCACTTGGCCATTTTTAAATTATATACATATTCAATTATATTCTAATTCTAATATAGTCAATATTAAATTAGGTTGGCCAATATATGATGTAATTTTAGAACTGCATTTCATTTCTACTTTATATAAGTTAGAAATATTGATAATGCTAAAAGATATCTAACTTTCCTTACAGCTCTAAAATCCTATGATTTTAATATTCTAGGTAAAAATTAGTTTATGTGTTACCCAGTTCACTTAAAAGAAACTCTATAGGATCTGATGGTCATTTGTGGTCACAACTCACTGTACTGTGAATTAAAATAAATTTCACTATAGGCTTAGCTGTTGAGAACATGTGCTTGCCTTCAAAGTAGTATCTTTGTATGCATATGCCATATGACATAGCCTTTTTATATAAGCAATAAAAATAATTGGTCAAATAGCTAGAAGGAGGATATTGAATGTTCCCAACACAAAGAAATGATACGTGTTTGAGATGATGAATATGCTAATTATCCTGATCTGATCGCTATACATCGTATGTATCAAAACATCACTATGCAGCCTGGGCAACAAAGCAAGACTCCATCTCTAAAAAAAAAAAAAAAAGTCAGTATGCACCCCATAAATATATATAATTATTACGTGTCATTTAAAAAACAGGATTTATAAAAGAAAAAAATTGGGACACATGAAAATGTACCCCTCAGAGAAAAATTATTATTAAAGATTATCAACTTGCACTGACTTTTCTACCCTTTTTTTTTTTTTTTTGAGACAGAGTCTAGCTCTGTCACCCAGGCTAGAGTGCAGTGGCTTCATCACAGCTCACTGCAACCTCAAATTCCTGAGCTCAAGCGATCCTGATCCTCCCACCTTAGACTCCGGAGTCTTAGGATTACACGCAGGGGTGAGCTTTTCTACCTTTTTACCAGGTGACAAATCAACTGAGATGGAAAATACTTAAATTGAAATGGTCAAATTGTTTTTGTCTCTAAATACAATCCATACAGTTCCCTTTCAAAGATCTCATTGTAAAACATAAGAAATTCAAGACTCCCTAATGTATTAAAATATAAAACTGTTCAAATGTGTTGACATAAGAGCTTAGCTGAAATTGGTTCTCAGATATTGGAAGTCACGTCCAAAATTTCCTTGGGTTGTTTAATCCATTGACTGTTCTTGTCCCTCTGCATTTCCCTCCCTGATAGAAATAGGACTCTAATGCTAAGCTTTCTCATTTATAATAAATAGTTCAAAGTTAGTTTGAAGCAAAATCATGAAGTCAGATTGCTTTGTGTTTGGCCCCCCCTCCCTTCTTAAGCTCTCCAGCTACATTTCCCTTCTTCTTTCATCACTTCTTTTACACCCAGCTGTCCTTGGTTCTTTTACCCCTTTCCGTTCATTGGTGGAGAAAGGCAATGTATATTAATAGTAAAGGAACTCAGAAAGTGATTACTAGTCTAGAGTAATTACATTCTTTATTGAAGAACTTTAGGCACCAAGGCTCTGAATAGGAAGGTATTTGGGGTTAAGGGAGCTTCAAATTAAGATGGTCTCTAGCAACCTCTTATATGATTCCTGCTGAGATCAATCTACAGATAAATAAGTTGATTTAATATCTGTTGCCCTCCCTTAAAGTTGTAGAAGAGGAGGAAAGAAAAACTTTTCCTTCAATATTTCAGCTACAAATCTAAGGCAAGGGAATTTGCAGAAAGTATAAGTAGTCCTTCGTTGGCCTTCATTCTAATACATGAAACCCACCAAAAGTAAAAGCAAAACTAACGAATCCCAATGCGATGTTTGGCAGCCTTCAAGAAGGCATCATGAGAACCAGTTGTCCCCCCAGGTAGAGCTCACTTTCCTACCGTGAACTTCTAGGATGAGGTCTTCAAATAGGAGTGCAGGTACTCCCCCATGGAAGGAACTTTCATCCCAGAGTAATTAATAAAAAGCTTTCGAACATAAAGGATGAAAGATGGATTTAAATGAGAAGAGAAATAATGTTAAATTTCAACTCTAAAAGATGAGCTTTTCCACATATTTTTTAAATGGATGATAATGAGTAACAAATTGTTCTGATATCTAGATTCCATAGGACACATTTAAAAGAATGATGTAGCAATTTTTTTTTAGTTTTAAGGTAATCAATTTCCAGACCCATGCATTCCATATATACTCTCCTAAACTGTTCTGTTTGAGAGCAAGCAAGTTACGGCCAGGGAAGCACACCTGGTCTCCTTCCTACCTCCGTGTGCAACTGCCCTTTGCCTTCTTTACAAACAAAAGGCAATCTCTGCTGGCCATGGGGGCTCACGCCTGTAATCCCAGCACTCTGGGAGGCCAAGGTGGGAGGACTGCTTGAGGCCAGGAGTTCGAGACCAGCCTGAGGAAGAGTGAGACCCCGTCTCTACTAAAAGTTAAAAAATTAGCCAGGCATGGTGGCAGGTGCCTGTAGTCCCAGCTACTCAGAAGACTAAAGCAGGAGGATCGCTTGAGTCCTGGAGTTTGAGGTTGAAGGGAGCTATGATGATGACACCACTGCACTCTAGATGACAGGTTTAAAAAAAATAAAATTTGAATAGTCAAAGTAAATTTAAAATTAATTTAAAAGTAGACAGTTTTATAATATTCAGTCTTCCTATCCAACAAAATGATAGTGTTCTCATTTATATGTTTTCATTTATATTCCTCTGGAAAGTGGTATTCTTTGGATACATCCTACATTTCTTGCTAAAGTTATTCTCAGGTATTTAATTGTTGTGTCTATTGAGAAGATACTTTATTCATTATATTTCTAGCTGATTATATAAGTTTCTAGGAAGGCTACCAGTTTGGGTAATTAGCTGATTAGCCACATTACTCCTGGTTTTTCCTAATGACTTTTTCAAATGATTTTCTTAGATAGTTTTAGAAGACTATAAAAATAATCTATAAGTGTATATTTTTCTCGTTTAATAGCTAATAACTCTTGATTTATGTCTATTGAAATGAGTAGAATTTCTAGAATAACATTAAAAAACAAGAGTGATAAGAATCAGCCTTGCTCTTTCTCCTAATTTTAGAAGAAATCACTCTAATGTTTCTCTGTTAGGTATTATAATGACTTTTGGTTCCAGATATTTTATTTCAATCAGGCAAAAGAGGAATACTTCTGATGATAGATTATCATTAATTGTTATAAATAATCAATAATCAATATTGATGCTACTTTGGCATCTTTTGTGATGATTTTTTTCACACATTGATGACACAAGTTATAGGCTCGCTAATAATAAATATTAATTCTCCTGACTCGTGTGTAGATCAGTTAGTTGTTGTTGCTGTTTGCTGGTATGACTTAAAAGTTTTGTTTCTATCTATTAATATATTCAAAAATAAGATCACAAAATAAGTTATTTGTCATTTTCCTTTTTTGTATCCTCTTTGACCAGTTTTAGATCAGGGTTACATTTTTCAATGCAGGCTTTCCATAGGTTTTTGTGGAGAATTTTTTGGGAAAAAATGACCAAGCCACTAGAAAAAAAAGAGAAAACACATCAATCCTGCAACCTTTTTTATTCAAAATATTAATAATAATTTTAATTTCATCCATGTTATTGGTCTACTTAAGCCTTTTAGTCCTTGATTACATTTTCAAAATATATGAAAACTTTTTCTATTTTATTTTCAAATTGATTGCCATTAAGCTCTCCATAGTATTCAGTGATAAATATTCTTTTACTTCTATATTTTATACAAATATATATGTATTCCTAAATATGTGGAAGTCTAATTTATGAGTTTAGTTATAACTATGTTATTTCGGTCAAGTTTCGCTGAATTATTGTCTAGAATTATAGCCCATCTGACACCTGCTTTGTGTAATTTATTTGGATTTTCTTCATAACTTGGTATATGATCAATCTTTTAAAATATGTCATGAACACATAAAAGAAGGCATATTCTTCTGCTGGTAGTACTTTTTTTAAAGTCCACCTCAGTTCAATTGCCGTAATTATATCTTTCAAATTTTCTTTGTTCCGATTTATGTTTTGTCTACTCAATTTCTCTAAAGCTGAGAAAAGTAAAGTCTCCAAAAATAATTTCTTATATTTAATTTTTTTCCATATTTTGAATTTAAAAACTTATGCTTGTGAAGCATATATTTTACCAATAAATACTGATCTTCTTTGTCATACTCAATTCTACTTGTCTTGTATTTTCATAAATCCAAAGTTCTCATTGCCATCTCTTTCTTTTTGTAATGAATTGGTTTTTTTTCCTCCTTTAATTGAAACCTCTTTGGAAGGCTTATAAGTAATATATTCTCAGATTTTGTGTTTTAACCTAATCTGAAAAGTTTTGTCTTTTCATTTGAAATTTTAATTCATCTATATTTGATTACTAGAACATTTGCTTTTGCTTCTATATTTATGCTTCCCTGACATTTTTCCAGCTTTTGTATCTCCCTCACATAAGCCTTTAATGTTCTTTACCACCAGACTCATTTCCTTCCCTTCATTCCACACCTCCATCAGTTACCAGATTATTGCCATAAAATAATACTTATATTTTATGGCTTTCTTTAAAGTTGTATTTGTATTGGTCTTGAACTTTTTTCCCAAAATTTTAAAGTACTTATTCTAATTTCTATATCTAAATGTTTTTGAGATTGATTGCCATTCTTCATTCTTTTATAGCACAAAGTCTCTATCCTTAAACTCTTAAACTTATTTATTTATTTATTTATTTATTTATTTTGAGACAGAGTCTCATTCTCTTGCCCAGGCTAGAGTGCTGTGGGGTCATCATAGTTCACAGCAACCTCAACTCTAGGGCTGAAGTGATCCCCTGCCTCAGCCTCCCGAGTAGCTGAGGCTACAGGAGGGCACCACCACACCCAGCTAAATTTTTCTATTTTTTGTAGAGAGGCAGATCTCACTATGTTGCTCAGGCTGGTCTCCAATTCCTGGCCTCAAACAACCCTCCCACCTTGGCCTCTGAAAGGTTGGGATTACAGGCAATTCCATGACGACCAGCCCTTCCTTAAACTCTTGATTTTGCTTCATCTAACTAGTGACAGATGTAAGAAATTTTTTTCAGAATAGGAACAAGAGTGGTGAACTTTGGAGCCCTTAAACATGAATTATGTGTCTGGGTATGAAATTTGAGAGTCAAAACCTTTTTCCTTCACAACTGTGGATGCTATTACCCTGTCTTCT
This sequence comes from Cheirogaleus medius, assembly GCA_008086735.1. NCBI lineage: Eukaryota > Metazoa > Chordata > Mammalia > Primates > Cheirogaleidae > Cheirogaleus > Cheirogaleus medius. Next base: position 2,289,471 of record VBSM01002937.1, read on the forward strand.
GCTCTTTGATATTACAGAAGATAAGACTGGGATCGCCCTGATTTTTACCTCTTTTTCTCCCTAGATACATATAAAGTACTTTTTTTCTTTAAATTTTTAATTGAAGAATAAGTTATTTGCCAAAATATGTTAATATAACTGGACTTTCTTTGTAAATTTCATACATAATTGTTTCAAAATTATATTCTTTCTGCTTCTGTTATTCAGTATAATAACACATTTTCTATGCAGTAGAAATTCTGCTAGGCTAACTTTCTACTGTCTCATTCCGGTGACATTGTCATCCCCAGACATCCCAGATCTTTAGGTTGGCCTCCAGGGCCCTTGGATGAGCACTTGATCTATCTCATTAAGTGTTCCACACAGTAAGGCCAAACCTGGGAAAAGACAGAACGTCTGAAAAAATGTCCTTTGGTCAGGGCAAGTACCTGGAGCCTTAAGGACCACAACCAAACTCAATTCAACAAGCGCTTTCTAGAGATACGTTCTTCCCCTTGAATGATATGTTCTTCCCCTTGCATGCCTGCAGAAGGCTTTCTTTCCTATATGCATTTGTCCGGGTCCTCAACTTGCCCTTCAGGGCAGGAACATTAAATCAATATTCAATTACTTATGACTTTCAATTTTTAATTATCATGTGTCTCAACTGGATAGCTGAATGGTCCTTTGTACTTTGAGAAGTCATTATCAGGAGTGTGATTTTTGGCTACTTTAAAGACATGTACTTAATTATTTATCACATGTATGGTTTACATGGTGTCAGAGCTCCTGGCACTCAAGGGGAGAGATTATTAAACAGATTAAAACCAGTGTCTAAAATTTTTCTATGGTCACTTTAACTGAAACATAGCCAGGTGAGTATAAAAAATATTTAAACATATACAAGGAAAGTTGGTTAGAAGTAAAACACACACACACATACAAGAATATACTCTAAAACTATATATTTAGGTAGATCTTGAATCCCACATCTTCAAGAAAGACTGGAATTTCTGAAACACTAAATTCTTTACTTTTTGAAAATAGATGAACACTTTCAAGAAGTTAGATACCCTTTCTGTACCCAAAATGCAACTTTTAAATGACCTAACAGAATAACCACATGTACAAAATGAATAGGGTTTATTGTTTTCACCTCTAAAACTAGCAAGCAAAAGTATTGTCAGTAGTGGCAAAACACCTACCATGTAACAAGCAGATTGCTATCTGCCAAATATGCTAATAGCCTAATATGCTAAAGATAACATAAATGTTATCTTTAATTTAATCTTCACAATCACCTAGGAAGGTGGGTGTCATTATCTCTATTTTATGGACAGAGAAATTAAGTCTCAAAAAGTATTGTGCCAGCATCACCCAGGTAGTAAGTGATAAAAGGGGGATTCAAATCCAGGTGTGTTGTGCTCCAAAACCAATGCCATTTCTAAGGTCTGGCCACTTCTTCAGGCCCACTAAGGGATTTAGGATTACAAATACAAGTGGGCTATTTTCCCCTAGTCCTATTGCGGTACATATTTTTTAAATATTTGTGTATGGCCAACTTTTTTCATAACAAAGTATGTTAAATGACGAGCGTAATTATGTCGCTATAGACAAGAGTGGCAGATGGAGGGGTCCAGTTTCTCTTTATTTTCTTATCACACAAAGACATTTACATAAGGAACAAGGTCTCACCACATCCATGCCTAAGGAATTCTTAATGTCTTAGCTCTCGTGTTAATGCTTTCTATCATTCGAAAATGGCTTTTGTAATTGCCAAAACGTCTGCACGCATTTATTTCTAAATCACAGAAAGATTGTGAAGGAAGTTAAATAGAAAATTAAGCAAGAGGCAAAACACAACAGCCTCTATACTGTCGACCTTGATTCAGAACAAATTATTTAGCTGTAAGCAAGCATTATCCAGCCCTTCTTCCAATGCTGTTTCTCTTTGTTTAGTATGCTCTGCTCAGCTCCAACAAAGGGAAATTGGTAAGAAGATAATTAGATCTTCTTTTAAAAAATGACCTAGCGATACCATTTTTTAAAACCACCTGCATCTTTCCAGCAAATGAAATAATACATAAATATAAATGTTTCATGCTGCTATCAAACATTGATAATAAAGGTTTTAATATTTATTGTTACCTTTGGCCAATGCCTGAGCTCACTCTTTAGCAGGAGAGGCACAGTGAGGTGAGGATCGCCTTTGGGTATGACTGATTGGGATGGTGTCAGTATTAGAATATCCCTGTGGAAAAGAAAGCTTGGACCCAGCATCCTTAATCTTCTTAACATTCCCTTCTCTGCATTCATCTGTAATCAGCTTTCTCTCAAATTCTAATAGATCCTTCTCCTTTTTTTAATATAAGGCTCTGTGTTTCTTCACAATCAGGAATATTTAAATGATCCTAGATCCTTCTGTAGTCTACAGGAGGAGTTTGCCTGGCTGTGCCCTGGAGATTTCATCGCCCCAGCATTAGCAGTGACTCTAGGCAAAATGTTTTTCTGTGAACATCAAAGTGTTTCAAGTAGTTATCCAGATATCTTATGAATGTGAAGTTCAAGTTTTGCTATCTGCATCTCTCCCCACCTGCTGGCATTTGAAGCAAGGTGGGGCAGGCAAGTCACGCTCAAAATTTGACCCAATGCAGGCTTCAAAACAGGACCTCGAAGGCAGTTAAATGGTGCTTGCTTTGTGCCAGGCTCTGTTCTGGAGGCTTTACTTTGTAAGCAGTAACTCACTCCCCACAACCACCTTATCCTCATTGTAGAAACGGTAAAACTGACAACTCAGAGATGTTAAGAAATGTGCTCAAAGATCACATAACTAGTGAATGGCAGAGCTGGGACCTGAACTCAGACAGTCAGGCTCCAGAACCAGGGCTCTGTGCTGTGCCATCCTGGCACCTGAGATCAAAGCCAGGAGAGAAAAGAAGCTTCGCGTCTCACCACCACCTTAGCACAAACCACTCCCACCTTAATTCCTACAGCTCATCACAGTGCATGTGCTGACTGAGCCTCTAGGACAGATCCTTCTTCCTCCATAAACCCCTGAGCTAGAATCCCACTGAGCAGCTCATCCCACATTCATCCTGGGGGAAGTTGAACAGACTCACTGTCTTCACCGTCCTCTCCCTCTGTAGCCCCTTCCTGGTCATTCATGTTCTTTTCAAGAATCTTTTATATTAAAACTCTGTTTGAAAGCAATGATTACCGCTCAATGCCCTCTTCATCAGTGGGAGGAAGAAGTGTCTTCTCTGCCAGTCCCAGTTGCCATCATGTTTTCTCTTCTGCAGGCTAGCACAGGCAGCATCAACAGTCTTCTAGTATATCATATTTTGCCTGGTATTAGAATTACTTAGGTTCATACTTTATTTCCCCTACTAATTGGTAAACAAGAAAGAAACATCATTTTTTTTCTTCTTCTTTGTCTTTCCCAGAGCACCCTAGTTACCTAGGTACCATCCCTTCTTTCCTATGCTCCGTGACAACCAAGAAAAGAAAAGGGCGTGCATCCCAGCAACTAACAAGGAACTCTATTTCCAACCACATTTTGCACTACAAAATTCCACTTTGTGAAATACTGCCTCAATTTATTTTCAAAAAATATTTTCCTTTAAAGTAATGCTTATTGTTCTTTGACACTGGTGGAATTGCAAAGGGTGATGTAGTGTCATGATATCTTCTGTTATACCCTGATGGTGTTTGATTTGCAGACGCTATAATGGTAGAAAAAATATCTGTCACTGTGACATCGATCGGTATTTTGACTGGCTGCGGTTAAGCCGTAGAAGGGGACCATGAAGAGGGAAAATGTAGGGAAACTCCTCACTCCACATAGAGAATGTGTTTGATAGCTTCTAGCCTGGGGAGCCATTTCCAGACAGATATTTATAAATAAAAAGAGAAACCGGCATTAATTGAAATCATGTTCTATAGTGTCTGATCCGAACAGTCTACCAGCACAATGACTGCACCAACTTAGTTAAATATCAGGGATTTTATTTCCCAACTTTCTCCCTCCTAATGAATTAGAAAGTGATTAACGTATGGACATATCAAGCTATTCAAAACAACTGAAGCAATTGTGTATAGACCATCTCAGTTATTCAAGAGTTTCTAGTTTTGTGAATTATTTCGTCTTCAAATGTCGTGTATCACTGTGGACGAAACACTAAAAACCTTTTCTCTGTGCATTGATGAGACCAACAGGAAAAAGGAAGAAAATTTAATTTAATCAAAAATTATTATATTTGTAGACTGTCAAGAGGTTGAAGAGAACTTAGAAATTATTTAGTATACCACCTCATTTTGAAAATGAAGAAAGCAATATCAGAGTAAAGACACATGCCTCATTAGCAATATAAACAGATGGAGAATTTTGGACAACAGACTCTATGAACAGTATTTTTTCTTCTAGACATAAAATGCTACTTTCTAGAAGTTCTTCTCAATAATTACTATTGAAGGTCAGGAATAGTGGCTCACACTTGTAATCTCAGTGCTTTGGGAGGCCGAGGTAGGAGAATCGCTTGAGCCCAGAAGTTCAAGGCTGCAGTGAGCTATAACACCACTGCACTCCAGCTGAGATGACAGAGCAAGACCCTGTCTCAAAAAAAATTACTATTGAAGAGCTTAAAAATAACAGAAATCAAAATGAAGATTGAAGATCTTGTTTTGCTGTGTGATTCTAAAGTCACCAATTGACACAATATTAGATAACTTTTCTGGAACTAATGTTTTTCTCTCTTCTACATTCTCTTTTAAACCTACAAATTATGTATATGAAATAAAATAGCCTATAAATAATATCTTCTTAGTTTCTTACTATCTCCTCCTTCACTTTGACATAATAACAGGAGAAATTTTAAAGGGACACAGGAAGGGAATGGCAGGCCAAGAGACACAGAGACCCACCCTAGCATATGTAGAACATACTGACGTCAGAGCTTGTGATTCTGTCCTCTCTGGCCAGGAAATTCACTCTGAGTATGTCATGCATCTCTTGCCTTTTCAACCTCCAGGACTGCCCAGTCATACCTCAGGCTACTTCCTTCCCTTTGGCTCCGCCAGTCTGTGGACCACTTGCTCTGCAGACAGCACACTGAGCTCCTTGGACACAGGCAAAACAATAATCAAGTAACTGATGTTTATCACTTACAACCCAACTGCATGGTGTTTTCTAAGCACAAAGCAAGAATGTTCATTTCTCATCCTCTTTTCCCTTAGGCACCTAAAATAGAGTTGTAGGGTGTTGCAAAGCAAAGTGTGGAGGAGCTAAAAAGATGTGTAATAAGAGATGATCATTCAAGTAAATAGGATTAAGTCTCATCTTGTCTCCTTTAATATAAAGATTGCTCTTATAATCATATCAAAAATTATTCAGAGGTTTTCCTAAAGATATATTGGATACCATGGTTTCCTCATTGACCAATCAACACTGCATAGGTTGAATGAGGGATTCACCCCCAACTCTACCCTTGGGATTTCATCAAAGAGGCCACCCTGAAGCTTCCAGCCCTGTGCATAGAGATCTGAAACTCATCTATAACTGATCACCATCCACATTCATTATCCACCCTGCTCAAGGTATCTTTCCCCTGCCTGTGACTGTGCTATTAAAGACTTAAGTTTCTCACGCCTGTAATCCTAGCACTCTGGGAGGCTGAGGTGGAAGGATCGCTCATGCTCAGGAGTTCGAAACCAGCCTGAGCAAGAGCAAGACCCTGTCTCTACTGAAAAATAGAAATTAATTGGCCAACTAAAAATATATAGAAAAAAATAATTAGCCGGGCATGGT
>VBSM01002937.1:2295352-2342835 GCA_008086735.1 Cheirogaleus medius
ATTTTGCTATACGGGATCTTCTCTGGTTCCATACGAAGTGTAAAATTATTTTTTTCTATGTCTGTGAATAATGATGATGGTATTTTAATAGGGACTGCATTGACTCTGTAGATCACTTTGGGTAGTATAGACGTTTTAACAATGTTGATTCTGCCGACCCATGAGCATGGTATATTCTTCCACCTGTTTACATCCTCTGTTATTTCCTTCTTCAGTGTTTCATAGTTCTCCCTGTAGAGGTCTTTTACCTCCTTAGTTAAATATATTCCTAGGTACTTTATTTTCTTTGTTGCTAATTTGAAGGGAATTGAGTCTTTGATTTGGTTCTTGCTTTTACTGTGGTTGGCGTATATGAATGCCTCTGATTTCTGTGTATTGATTTTGTATCCTGAGACTTTACCGAATTCGTTTATCAATTCAAGGAGTCTCTTGGTTGAATCCTTGGGGTTTCTAGGTAATACCACTGTCTTTGATTCACATTTTAAAGTGGATTCACATTGTAATATAGAAAAGTTTTCCATTTTAGACAGGATATAACAGCTACTTACTTTAATTTTATCTTTTAGTTTTCTTCAGTTTCTTTAAGGCAATCACTGTTTTACTATAATCCTACTAAAAATGCAAATATGTTTAAAGTACTTGCATCTTCAGATTTAATATTAAGGGAACAAACTTAAAATAGTAATTGCATTTCCACTGCTTTAGTTATCCTAAAATTTACCTTGTTGGTAAGAATGTACTTTTAAATATATTTCAAGAAATTTCATTTTTTAAAATGAATGGAAGTATTGTAATATCTCAATATCTTCTTAACTCAAAATTGGATTATTTTCCTTGAATTTAAAAGAAATAATATCCTTATGGATGTTTAGTAATTGTCTGTTTTTTACTCATTAAAAAATATTATACTATATATTAATGAAAGAAGAAAGTGCCGCTAAAATCTTCTATGTAAATTTCTGAATATGAACTTTTGAGATTAATTTTTTTCTCAATGTTTTTATATTTCAAATATTTTAACTTGCAACTTAAATATTTTTCCCAGAGTCAAGATATTGACTAAAATATAATCTTATTCAATGATCTATGACACTAGAATACAATTTCTTTAGAATTATTTCCTGGAGGGTTAAGAAATTTCTCTCCCATCCCCACCCAAGAATAGTGCTATTCAAAACTTTTACAAATATGTCCTACACATAAATATAACCTTTAAGAGAATGTGAGTAGTAAAAAGATAAAAGTCATATGAAGTATCCAGTTTTTCAATCAATATATTGAAGCTATGGGATGTTTACATGCTGCTATTCACTTCAGGGAGACCCAGAAGAGAATCCATATCTATTGTATAGGGAAATAGACAAAGCAACAGGAGTTTTAGCTACTGGACATGGATTATAGTATAATGGGAAAACTTTCATACAGCTAAAAATCTTCTGAGACTACTTGCTTTTAATGGACAGTAGCAGGTTTTGAAACACAACCTTTATAGATTCTGTGCAGAGGTCATTTATCTCTTGAAAGTTTGCTGGAGTTTTTACTCATAGTTTTTGCTCATACTAATAATCACTCATTCATTTATTCAATCAGCAAATTTTTATAGCTTCTACTATATGCCATGTGCAGAATATATAGAAAAGAAAATTACAGCCCTTGGCCTCACTGAGCTTATAGTTAAGAGATGACACAGACCTGGAAACCAGCAATCAGGCATGATCAAATAAGTGTTATACTATGAGCATGTTCAATGTGCAGCAACAGAAGTGCGGAGGAAGGGCTGTCCACAGATGCTCCAATACTCACTCGATACCTATGTAAGGAGCACCTAGATGTCAGATGCAGTGCTTAGCACCAAGATTACAAAAATGAAGAAGAAGGAAACAAAAGTATATCACAATATGACAATTGTCATAGCAGATATATGCACAGATGCCATAGAAGCACAGAGAAGAGTATCTTGCTAAAGGGGGGAGACACATCAAGACCTCTCAAAGACATTCAAAAATGCTTTAGGTACTTTCATTTACAGATTTAATATTAAGGGGAGCAAACTTAAAACACTAATTGAATTTTCACTGCTTTAATTTTCTTATAATTCGCCTTCTTTGCATTTTTAAATGTGAACAGGATGTGTAGAAAACAGAAGGTCTATGGCATGGGAGTCTAGCAGAGCCATCTTTGGGAAATGGTGAGAAGCTCGGCATGGCTGGAGAGCAGGGTGTACCTGAGGGAGAAAGCAAGGTCAGACCAGGGAAGAAGGCTCAAGCTGAGTCATGGCACACCTTGAATACCAATCTGAGCAATGTGGACTCTGTCCCCTAAGCAAAGCCACTAAGTGGCTTTAAGAGGAGGAGAAATGTGTCAGATTTGTATATTTGGAAATATTACTCCAGCAGTTGTGAGGGGCTTGTCCTGAGTTCATATCCATACATGAATCTGATTCCCACCCCATGCACAGGCTCAGTCCAGCCCCATTCTCTAGGACAAAACCACGGCAAAAGCCAGCATGTTAATAAAATAACCCTCCCAGGCATAGCGTGCAGTTTGGCTCACTGTTGGTCCTGCTCTTACCTGGAAGCCTCCATTCTCCACAATTGACCTTTCTGCCTTTGCAACCCCTCCTCTCCATAGCTGGCGACACTGTCCTCATGGCAGTCCCATAGCATTTCCACCTTTGGGGGTTTGGCCTCTTCAGTATAAGCTTCTGCTATTGCAGCCCCATCTCGGGTCTGTGATCAGACTCTGACCATATTTCCCCATCTCCCAGCTGTATGACTTAAGAGTGTCAATCCCAGTGACTCAGGAGGCTGAGATGGGAGAATTGTTTGAGGCCAGGTGTTTGAGAGCAGCCTGGGTAACATAGTGAGACCCTCATCTCTAAAAAGTGTCAACCAGGATCCACGGTGTTTGATTCTCCCCAGGTCCTAAGTCTCCCTCCTTTTTGGACCCTTTGTCCACTGGTCTGAGCTCAGAACTCCTGCCTCTCCAGCTCTGGCCCCCATCTGTCTTTGTTGCCCCACCCCATATGCCTGATATGGAGACACCCCAGGTGGCCAGAGACTGAGTTTATCCACCAGTCCCAGCCCTAGGGTCCCGACATGGCCTTTGATTTCTTTCAATGCCACGTTTGTCTCAATTGAGTTTTCAACTTTTGACCATTTTTTTCTACTCATAATCACTGTCTTAGTCAATTTGTGCTGCTATAATAAAATAACACAGGCTGAGTAATTTATAAGCAATAGAAGTTTATTTCTTATGGTCCTGAAGGCAGGGAAGTCCAAGACCAAGGTGCTAGCAGGATTAGTGTCTGGGGAGGGCTCAGTCTCCACTTCCAATGTGTCACCTTGTTGCTGCATCCTCTGGAGAGAACAAATGCTGTGTTGACACGTGGCAGAAGACAAAAGAGCAAGAGGGCACTCCCTTCAACATTGAGCCTTTTTATAAAGGTGCTAATCCCATCCATGAAGGCAGAGCCTCCCAAAGGCCACAGCTCTTAATACTGTTGCATGGGGTATTGCGTTTCACAATGAATTTGGCAAGGCACACCATCACTCAAACCATTGCAATCACCTTGTGTCCCCTGGGCCAGTTTCCTTACCTTGACATCCCTCCCAGAACCAAGCCCCTACATGGCTGTACTTGAACTAGAAGCTCCTGGGCCAGGAAGGACCCAGTTTCTGTCTGACTCCTTTCACTCATGTGGTCTCTGAAACCAAGAACTATCTCAGCATTGCCCAGCCCCAGATCCGTCAGGATAGACTGCTTAACAGGTAATAATAACGGCTACCATCTCTGATGGGCTTCATTGCCAGAAATTGTGCAAAGCACTTTACATTCATTCTGTTTCTTTTATCCTCACAGCAACTCTATGTCAGAGGTATCAATAGCCACATTTTACAAAAAAAGACTAAGACTCAGAAAGATTAATTAAATTTTCCACTGGTAAGTTAAAAGAATACCATTAATAGAAAGTGACTTGAATGCACAGCTCTTTACCAATCAGTTATGCTCCAAATTCTCTGGCTCTGGGGCTGCGTGACATTAACCAGCAGATGTTCCGAGTGGCCCTGGGATTCTAATAAGTCCTCACTAGCCTAAGAGATCACTGGCACAGCTGCAGAAATGTTGAAATTGGTCCAGAATTCCCAGAAGGAACAGGGCAACATAGCCAGGTGAATGTGCCCATGTATCCCTTCTTAAGACTCATTAGTTTCTAAAGGGGTTAGAACCCACCAGACACAGTTTTTCCATGGGAGCTTCATTAATGGCTTTCAGTGTTTGACATAAGATTATATAGTACACAGGACTCTTTCTAGGACTCTCTCCCTGGAGCCCTTATCATGTAATTGCCTTGTGATGAGATCTTTCACTTTTGGGAATAAAACTACTTCGGATTTAAGAAAGAATCTTTTCACACTCACCCCACCAATTAGAAACTACCCTAAGCAACATCCCAATGTGGTGGATATTTATCTGTAGAGATCTCAAGGTAGGAAAGAGATGTTAGCTATCTGGCAAGTGTTGCCAGCTGACTACACTCTCCACCAGTTATACCATTTTTTGCTTTTTTTCATTGATTCATCTTGCTCTAAAGAACCCAGAGAATTTAGGAGGTGTCAGATTTCATTGGACACAGGCCCTGGTTTGATAGGTGAAATATCTTTCTGACTAGATGATCTATCAGTTCACTTGTATTTATAAAATGCAAGTGACATTTTGAATGTGAAAGGTGGTAAGGTCTTTTAATAGATTATCCCTCCACATCTAGCATTTTAAAAGCAAAGGCACATTTATTCAAAATAAAGGTATAAATGGCAATAAAAGTGCAGAACATCAATTTGCTATCAGACAGCAAGTGGCTTTGTGAAAGTCTCCTCTAAGATGCCACAGAGACTAAAAGTAGTATACACATTTAGAATCACACACAACTTGATTTTCAATACCAGAGCCTCTTAAAATATTTATACATAATGATGTTTTCATTCATATCTACAGCACTGTAAAGCAGAAGCAAATTTTCTAAATCTGCTGTCATTTTTTAAAGTAAAGAAAAAATATATAAAATGGAAAACAATCTATTCAAAATTACACCTTTCTTAATTAGTATATTAAGTCACCATTTATCACATCTCTACTGCGTATTGTGCATTATATTAGGTGTTTTAAGTGCTGTTTGTTATATTATTAAACACTGGCAATAATTCTGTAGTAGACATTCTCTTCTTTTTATAGATAAGAAAACCGAGAGGTCATGTGATGTGCCTAAAATCGTATAGCTAGTAAGAAACAGGTCCAGAACTCAAATCTAAGTTCATTTGATTCTAAAAGCTGTTCTCTTTCTACCAAGCACTACAGCCAGCATGAACTCAGGAACTCTATTAGCTGGGATTTAATCTCAGCTCTGCCAATAACTATGTGATGTTGGGCTACTTAACCTCTCTGTTCTTTAGTTTTCCCATGTATTAAAATAGGAACAACAAGATCACCTACCAACTAAGAGTCTTGTAAAGATTACATGATTTAACATGAGCCACCATGCCCAGCCCCCTTGCTCTTAAAATAAAACCAAACCCCTTATTCTCTTCCTTGTCTCTTCCTTGCTCATCTTGTTCTGCTCACCACCCCACCCACTACTCCTCAGCCCCTGACCTCTTTCCTGCACATATGATAATTTTATATCGCTCTATTTATTTTCTTGTTAGTAATGTTCATATGTGTAACTTGCTTATATTTGTATTTATGTACCTATTTTTTCTCTCTCCCAACACATACATAACCTCTTACACACTAGAATGTAAGATCTGTGAGGACAGGTCCCATGTGTCTTATTTACCAGTGAAATGGCTAGAACACTACCTGGCAAGTGGTGCATTCACTGAATATCTTGGGGACAAGGTATGAACACATGGGTGAAGAAAGGAAATAGTCAAATGCATTCTAGTGACAGAATTTATTGTGACTTTGATTTAGTGATACCAATATTAACTTCAGATAAACCATTAACAATTACTATGGTATTTTTCAGCTCAAAATATTTCACAATTGTGCTTGCCTTTGCCTTTTTCTTACTTTTCATAAATCCTAGTGTGAGGCCAAGACAAGTCAAACATCAGGAATGTCATTAGTATATCATAAAGGAGAATGTTGAGGTACAAACACCAAATTTCACCAGATCACCATGAATATGAGATTAGGAATTTACTTTGAGTCTCTGCTGTCCTAGACTCATCACCATCACCCAGTGGACACTAAACTTCACAAATCCCAGAGAAAATCATTATTTATCCCTGTTCCTCTGCTTCTATTAAGACCCCGATTGCTATCATCTCAGGTCTCAAAAACTACGGCCTTTGAAGCAGTTGCCGTATAAAAGACTCAATGACAAAGTTCAAATCTGTACTTTGAAACAAAAAATTAGGAGAAAGTACTGCCACAAAAATAGTACATGGAAGAGATGACACAGCTTAAAAGACAAAACATAATAAACAAGAGTACAAGAAAGATTGTGAAGTCATGTCCCACTGAAAACAAAGTTTACCCAAAAACTGACAACAGAGTTCACCTGATATTCATGAGAGCACCCCATGCTATTCGGAGTCCTGAGAGTTGTGAAATCTTTAAAAGGAGGCTGGAGAGAACAGAGCAATCAATAGAAGTCTGGATGGCAGATCAAAGGCTAAAAATAGTGATACTAGGTCCCGCTGATGAAGAGATGTTTGTAGGGAAACCATGACCTCGTGGAACACTCAATCCAGCTGTCTTCTGCTTCCACTAAGAATAGAATTAGTGGAATGCTTCCGCTGATTCCACAAGAATATGGATTTAAATTATAAACTGGAGTAGAGAAGAATTTCAGAATTATCGAGTGTTTGCGTAGGCGTTTCATTCCCTGACGATATTTCAGTACCATAAGAATTCACTGGCTAGAGATAGTAAAGTCACGCTTACCCTGCCATGGTGGCAAAGCTTGTGCCGGGCACCCCTGGCCTCTAAATCTCTGTTCTGTGAGTGCTGTCATGTGAGCTCTTTCTATTCTATGTTGTAAAACAAGCGCTCGATACTTCATTCATACTGGACACAAGAGACCACAGCACCTTAAAAGCATCTTTTTTCTCAAATTCATTTGCATTTGAATTTATGCTAAAGGAATGAAGGTATAACAGTAGAGTTTTAGGAGTCAGCCAAGCCCTTGTGAGAACACTTAAATGGAACTTTAGAACGTTTTCCTTAGTTTTTCTAAAAGTATTCCATGCAGGCAGGCACCTAGAACTAGGACCATGGGGGACAGACTACAAGAGGATTTTGCACTTCTCTAAGAGACTAGGTGACTAGTGTCCTTGATATAGTAAATTCAGTTCACAAACATTAGTGTTAACCCATATTTACCAAACTGTGTACCAAAGATTGTGCCTTGTGATATGAGGAATAAAAAGATAAAAAGGCCCAGCCTCTGTTTACCAAAAGCAAACAACTTGGTGAGGGAAAAAGGCACATGTTTAAATAGCGCTGATCTAAGGCAGAGTATGGAGAGTATTTTAATAAATAGTAAAGCTGCAGAACTTGGGAGAGGCGACTAATTCTCACTGGGGATGTTCCAATTCATCTAAAAATCTGCTAAATGTAGAATTACATGTATAGGCAAAGATCACAAATATTTGAAGAATTAGACCACAATAATTAAATGTACACTGAAATAATAATGAAAACAAAAATACTTTTTCTCTGATGATTTAGAAATAACTTCAGAATGTCACAGAGACTCAGGACTTTCTTGATAACCATAGAATGCCATTGAACTATAGATGTAAGCTGAATTGTTTTATAGAATATTCTAGTAAGTAATCAATTCCTAAACATTTCATCCCTATTTTCGACCGGGGCCGGTTCACCCCTCCTTAGGCAACCTGGAGGTCCCCCACTCCCAGGAAGTCATCATAGTGATGCTGAACTTAGTGCGGACACCCGATGGGCACAGCACACTACAGCCCAGAGCTCCTGGTTCAGGGCTGGGGCAGAGAGTGCTTGAACATCAACATCACTTCCATTTTTACTAATACTTCAGTAGTGTATTGATATAGTCTCCAAAGAACTAATAATGGCCCAGGATCTAGGTTGAGATGTTTTTCACTTTGCTCATTGATGATTCTTGTCTGAGCAACAAGATCTCCCATGTATAAAAAACCAACACCCAACATGAAATGCATATTTCACCAAATATAAACAAAGTGGTACTAACTGTGCTGGGCAGAGGAGCAGAAGTTGTCTTTAGATTTACTCTACTTTCCATGTATTGCCAAGAGCACTTAAACTGACCTCATATGGGGCCATTAAAAAGGGTTTTCATCCTGCTGGCCAGCTTCCCAGTCAATACTTTAGGAACAGTGGGGCTTCTCCCCTGCCTCACAAGGTGGCCCCTCAGTGAGACTAGATTTTTTTCCCAAAAACATCCAGTCTATTGATTTGAGAATTGAAAATAGTATTGATGCACAGTAGTCAGTTATACTTGAATAAGAAATAACTACAGAATTTTTCAAACTAAGAGTGTGAAATGTCTATAATTTTCATTGCTATAAGAATTTCAGTTTAAAAATATTCATACAATGTAAAACCTCTTACCAAATCTGGGCTTCCTAGATTGAGGAAATTATACCATAATTTTGCCAAATGCCTTAAAATTTAGATTGAATTTCTTAGTGTATTGAAATATTTTTGTTTCTAAAAGTGAAGGCTGCTACAAAGTTCTTCACACGACATTTATTTATGGGAAGGTTTGTCATCATCATCTCCTAATAACATTAAAATGTCTCTGCCTTTACTACCCTCATTCATTCATTCAAACATTTACTAAATAGTGATTATGTGTAAGGATATGTATATATGTACACACACGTGTGTGTGTGTGTGTACATGTATATATATGCTGTTGTCTTAGTCTTGGGTGATTTATAAAGAAAAGAAGTATATTTGGCTCACAGTTCTGCAGGCTGTACAGGAAGCACAGCACAAGCACCTGCATCTGGTAAGGGCCTCCAGCTGCTTCCAATCGTGATGGAAAGTGAAGGGGAGACAGCGTGTGCAGAGATCACGTGGTGAGAGAGGAAGCAAGAGAGATCTGGAAGGCACCAGGCTCTTTTTGACAACCAGCCGTCTCAGGAACTAATAGAGTGAGAATTCACTCACCCCCTAACCAAGAAGGGCATTGATCTATTTGTGAGGGATCAGCCCCCACAACCCAAACACCTCCCATTAGGCCCCACCTCCAACACTGGGAGTCAAATTTCAACATGAGATTTGGAGGGGCCAAGCAAACCAAACTATAGCAGATGCTTCTCAGCCAAAGATGTTGAAATAAAAAGAACTAAGAATGGACACAGTGACCCTTGCCCATGTGACCAGCATTGTCTAATGTTTTACATACCTTATCTAATTTAATTCCCACTCCCTAGGGGAAAGGTATTACAGTTATCTCCATTTTACAAATAAGCAACTACAGAGTTTAAATAACTTGCCAAAGAACTCACAGCTAAAACAGATGACTTAGAAATTGTCCTACCTGTTCTCTTTCATCTCTTCCTAGTTCCTGAAGAGTAGCGATACAATATCCAATTCAACACTTCAGCTCCTTTTTCTCTCTCACAACTCCAATCTGGTCTCTCCAGTCCTCAGGGCTGAACTTACATCCTATGTTCTTCCAAGTTCTCAGCCTTCAACATGCCTTCCTTCTTCCTGCCAAGGGTGCTGGCTGCCCCCGAGGGTATTTAGGGCTCAGAGGGGAAGGCTCCTACTCCTCCCCACGTGATGGTGGTGTGTCAGTCCATATCCAATTCTAGTTTCATCTCTTTTTAGTTTACCCTTTTACAATACTTTTTCAGAAATGTTGGTAATCACTTGCTCTAGACCTTGTCTATCTTGAATCTCTCCCTGTTGCGTACCTTTAAATACTATCTTATGCTATATGTTTCCTAAATTTAGATTTTGGGTACAGACATCTCTGACCTCTGGATTCACAGTCCAGCTGCCTACTTTAAGTCTCCAATTGGATGCAGTGATTTCTAGCATGCATCAAATCCATATTCTCCTTTTCATATGTGCGCATAAAAGCAGAACATAGTTCCCCGTCAAGTGTGGCCATGAGGCTCTGTTTTATTTGGTGGAATGCGAACAGTAGTGATGTGTGTCCCTTTTCTAGTCCTGGCCCATGAACACCTCTCATGCCTACTACTCCATACTCTTTTTCTTCTTCCTCCTGGTGGAATGGAGCTAATCTCAGGGTGATAGTTAAAACCACATATGGAAGGTGATAGAGTTTCTGTCAACCTGGATCTCTACACAACCGTACAGAAGAGAGCTGCCTTGCTAATCTATTTACCCCTATGTTACAGGAGTAAAAAAAATTATCCTTTAAGCTAATATGCATTTTTATCTATTTATTAGTTAGAAAGGCAGTTAGCCTTCCAAACTAACCTAGTTGCCTTGTAGGCATCTCAAGTTTAACAAGATTTCAATCCACACCTAAGGTTCAAGTCTGTTACCCAGCGTGAGTCGATTTTAGTGAGAGGTGAAAGGTGTGGGTCCTGTTTCAGTCTTCTACATGTGGCTATCCAGTTTTCCCAGCACCATTTATTGAATAGGGATTCTTTTCCCAAGTGTATGTTTCTGTCTGCTTTGTCGAAGATTAGTTGACTATATGAGGATGGTTTTATATCTGGGTTCTCGGTTCTGTTCCATTGGTCAATGTCCCTGTTCTTGTGCCAGTACCAAGCTGTTTTAATTACTATGAGTGGATTAATAAAATGTGGTATATGTATACCATGGACTACTATTCAGCTTTAAGAAACAATGGTGATATAGCACCTCTTGTATTTTCCTGGATAGAGCTGGAACCCATTCTACTAAGTGAAGTATCTCAAGAATGGAAAAGAAAGCACCACATGTACTTACCAGCAAATTGGTATTAACAGATCAACACCTAAGCAGACATATAGTAATAACATTTATCGGGCATCAGGCGGGGGGGATGGGTATATACAAACACAATGAATGAGATGTGCAACGTTTGGGGCATGGTCACGCTTGATGCTCTGACTCAAGGAGGGACGGGGGGACGTGGGCAATATACATAATCTTAACATTTGTACCTCCATAATATGCTGGAAAAAAAAAAAAGATTTCAATCCAAACTTGTCCTCATCAACTTTCCTTAATTTGGAAATGACACTTTCTGCATGGTCTTGAAGATCAGGAACCTGGGAGTTATTCTTGATTCCCTCTTTTTCCTCACCCTTCACACACAATCCATTAGCAAACCATGTAAATTGTATCTCCAAAATCATCGCACATATATCCACTCTCTCCATTTCTCCTACCAACTCCCTAACCCAAATTACCATACTATTTCCTTGGAGTGTGACAATAACTTTCTAATTTTTTCCTCTCTTCCTCAATTCATGAGTTTAAGGGAAACGTTTTAGGGATGTAAAGTAAAGGTAGTATATATTACAACTAGTTGTGAAGGTCCAGAAAAACTTCATGAAGGAGATTTGAATGATGGATAAAGTAGTAATATAATAGTGGTAACGTAGGGGAAAGTTGCAAGAGAAGGCGATCCACGTGCAAAAAACAGCAGGAAACAGAATGCAGTAGGCACTGCTGGGTGTCCCTGAAGACCAGGATACTGCATCCTTCCCCTCTGTGCAAAGAGGTTGACTGATATAACTGGCAGTTACTAAAAACAATTTGAGTTAACATGTTTATATACATGAGTTACCTTGTCTTAAAATATCAATTCAACTTCAAACCAATAAATGTATAAGAATAACATAAGAATAACTTTATTTAGCTCAGTTATTGTGTAGATAAGTTCCTGCTCACAGCACTTGGTAACTGCTACTCTTGCCATTAGCAATATATTTAGTGATGAGAAAGAAGTAATCCTATCAGTTTAATGCTTGGTTTGAGACAACAGAGGACTTACTAATGGAGTATGTTTTAGCAGAAGAAAAAAGTGTGCTTTTCTCATATCATGGTTTACAAGTAAATTGTGTTGTATATCACAAATTTATAAATGGTTCAGATTTTTTAAATCGAATGTTAAGTGATACAAAACAAAGTAGGTTTGCTTGCAGTTCAAATTTTAAAACTGATTACTATAAAATAAGATAAAAATAATGTTCCTACTTCCTCCTCACCACCAAGGATCATTCCCTATTGTCCTAGCTTTCTGAAAATGAAATATAATGTCCAAGGAAAATCACAATACTAATCATTTGAAACTCTGCATTCCTGTAAAGCCTATGGATGAAAAGAAGAAAGAGAAACCCTTTTATAACTCTTTCCTGATCAGACTCAGGTGAAAGTGCTAGTTTTCTCTCTACTGAATGCCCTTCTTTACCGAGGTGCTTTAAGTGGGGAAGAAAGCTTGTAGAGAGGCATATAGTTGTCAATATCTTAAACATGAAGGGGTGGTGGTAGAGTTTGTCCATAAATTACAAGGGTGTAGAGTAATTAAATATGTCTAATACACGTGCACCCCTACACATATTTCCTAGACAAAGACATCCAGGAAAGCAAGTATTTTCTAGGGTATGGATAACTCCACAAAGCCAGGTAGCAAATATGTTCAAATAAACAATAAATGAGCAGCAAAGAACATGGTTTCTATCCAAGCTGAGAAATGACTCTTCTGAGATTTTCCTGTGAAGAAATCCATAAGCCAAGTGCTTGACCCCTGGGCTCTAAACTGTGTGGTGGAGATTAGAAAAATAGAGTGTGGGATGTATTTTAAGCTCCTAGAAAAAAAGGATATGTAAATATATTGTTGTAGAATTGTTTATATCAGTCAAGCAAAACTGAGACCACTTTCAGCAAATTTTAAGGGAAACTCTGAGTTTTCAGACCAAAATACTGTTTTCCTGAATTATGTGAATGTTATTTCAACTTTCCACTTTAATGGCTTTTGAGTACTGGATTAGATTTTTAATTATAAGAGTTCCACTTCCTAATTCACAGACTGGAGATTCAAGCAATACATTGTAAACTTGTTAAAACAGCTGAAACAGCTTTTTTGTTGGTGCATATAGAAGTAGCAAAACTCAGTTCCCCTGATAACAGTACAATCAACGGTAAGACTCATGCATGTGGCTTTTGAGGAAATATCTTGGAAAGCTAAGAAAGGTGAATCTAAATCTCAACATTACCAATTTTATTACTGAAAATAGCAATATTATAAAAATCTATTATACCTTCTGGGTTTAATACACTAGCAGTTCACTAATGATTCAATCATAAATAAACTTGCTAATATAAACTATGCAAATGACTTGGTAATTTTCATAAATTTATTGAGACATGCAGTTCCAAGTGGACTGTTTTCTTATGGAACTCTAAGCAGCTGCAGAATACTTGGTTCTAATCTAGAATGTCAAGAGATAAAGCTGAATTTAGTGAAATCTAAAAAGTTCTACTTCCTTTTTTATTATAAATGTTATATTTGAAGGACACTCAGGGTACACGAATTATTTGACCATATTTCAGCTGATATTTTAAGACTCTGTTATGCTGACGAGAATACAAGAGAGTTGGATAGCCAGATTCTAAAACTGGCTTAAGAGCTGACAAGCCATATGACCTTGTTAGTTAACCCCTCTATAAGATAAGGGGAATAGGTTAGTGAAGACTCCATATTGCGATGGAAAGAGGATAGATTTGGGAAGCAAATAAAACTGAATTTGTTTCTAGCACCACTACCTACTGTGAGACCCTGGGCAATTTACTTGATGTCAATGGGACTCACTTTCCTCATCAGCAAAATGTTTGTAGCTCCCTAATTATTTGCATAGTATATAAGCCCCTTAGTTGCCGCTATTTTCCTCCCAAACCAGCCTGGACTTGTCAGCTATTTCACTGGAAGCCTTGCCAGTACCCTCAGTACCCCCTGTCCTTGACCCTCTTCTCTCATCTTCCCTTGATAAGTTTATCGCCGACATGTCTTCAACTCTCCCTTCTCACCTTACTTCTCTCCCAAGCTCCAGGTCTTTATGCTCACCACTATATGTAGATATCTCCAACTACATGTCCAAATTCAAGTGTCCCAAACCAAACTCACCACATTCTCTTCTGGCTTCTTTATTTTGTTGAGACACCAATGTTCTTTGTGTTTACTGAACTCAACCCTTGCCATTAACTCTCGTCCTTTTCTCTTTTTCTACTCGCACTCACTTGTGTTCCATTTGTCCAGGTCGATGGCTATGAAATACCATCTGAATATCAAAGTCTTAAAACTGCGTATCTCCAGTCTAGATTTTCTTCCCCAACTTCACATTCGGATAGCCAAATGCCCTATTCACATCTCTGCCTGGATATCTAACAGACATCTCAAAGGCAACGGATCCAGAATGGAAGTCTGGATCTCCACCCCTAAAACCCACTCCTCCTGGAGACTTCTCTATCTCTTTCTTTCTGATCACTCAGGCCAAAACCCTTGGTATCATCTTTGCCCTTTCTCTTTCTCTCTCTCCCCACAGCAAATACCCTGGTAAACCTGCCCCGTCAACACTGCCATCAAAATGCGTGCAATACACAAACAACTCTTATCAGCATAGATTTCTGTTTCAGTCAGTAGCTCACCATGCCACTTTGTGCCTTTGTTCTTGCTTCTTCCTTCACCTGAAAAACAGTTTCCAGCCATATTCATATTTGACTCATCCTTCGAAACCTAGCTCCAGTGGCATTTTGTCCATCAAGTGGCCTTTCTAGCCCTTGACTGGAAGAAATATCTCCTTTTTACATCTCTAGTGTGTCTGTCTCTACCTCTCTTTTTTACTTGTTGTCTTCTAATTGGTGTGACAGCAATCTGTGTGCACATCTTACTCCGCATGAGTGGCAGTTCCTTCGAGGCAAGATTCCATTCAGTTCACTGTAGATTCCCTACCATCTTGTAGGTGAACAAAAATGATTCTAAATAAGTTCTAAAGAAAGATACAAGATACGACGTGAAGAGATGGAGAAGGGTGATTGTGCACATGTCTTGGGGAAAGGTTGTGGAATTTCCATGGGGTCAGAAAATTAATCTTAAAGGAAGGGTGGGAGCCAGGAGCATGAGGTGCAGGAATGAAGGGGGCCACTGCCGCAGTACGGTGAGGACAGGCCTCATTAGGGATCCACCAAATGTCACACATGTTTGACAAAGTTATAGGCACCAGTTGTTAAACATGCAATTATGTATTTCTAATCTCATAAACAGATTTTAATAGTCACATTCATACATCCAAAATGAGTAGACCCAGAGCCATGGAATCAATTACTTTTATTCTTTCTGTAGTTAGAAATAATCTCCTCTTGGACATCACTACTGGCTCTACAGAATGTTTTTTAATTACACAGAATATTATGAGCAACTTTATGCCAACAACTTGGACAACTTTGACCCAGTCTCATCTCAGTTGACGACAGGGACTTTCATCAGGGCTTCACTCTGGGTGTGGACTTCCTCTATGAACATCCTTCTCTCTAAAATCCAAGGAAACTTTATCTGGTATTGAGGAGTGAGAAGAATTATCTTTGGCTCTGAATTATCTTTCCCTTCCAAATTTCCTTTTTGCTTATACAATTAAGATGTTGAATTCAAATGTCACAAACTAAACTCTTATGTTCTACAATAACCTATCTCTGCTGAGGTACTGAGTGCCGATGACGGAAGGAGGAGAGGACTAGGTAGCAAAAGGAAGTACCAGGAAAAACAGAACATCTGAAAAGAAGAAATATGTGTGTTGTCCTGTTTCACATGTTCATCCTGACATTGGGTCCTCAGGCCTCTGCTCTGCTGTCACTACTTCACAGACACTTATTCTAGCTACTTCATGATGTCATAATGCAGGTGTCTTGGTTTCTTTTGTGATGAGAAGAGGCTTCATCTTTTCTAAAATCTTTCCTAGAGCAGCTATGTGTCCTTGGTCCATCTATACTGATCCCCCCAGTCTGTCTATGAGCTCTGGTGACTGTGGCAGACACATTCCTGATAAAGAAACAGAAATGAATAGATAGAACTTGAAATGATCTATTAAAATAATGGTTTCATAGATTAAATATTGCTCAAATTACTCAAAGATGAACCAGCTCCTTTCTTCCCAGCCTTCTTATCACAGCATCTGCCATGACCACATCTGACACAAATACACACAAAAAAGAGAGAGCAGCATTTCTAAAGACCAAAATCACCACACTCAGTGTGTGGTCTTCAACAGCTACAAAGTTTCCTTTTGTTTTAGGCAGCTACACGTATCCTTCAGTTTTCATGAACGGATCAGTGCCCACATCTCTCACAGCAAGTTGACAACCTCCATCAGGGCTGACCAGTGCAACACACATGAGATCCAGCATATTCCTGAGTAGACACTTGAATCAGATCTGAAAACGGCATGTCATAAGCAATCGTATATAGAAAAAAAGCTCACCCACGAAACCAATACTGCCACCAAAACAAGACAAAACAAAACCCAAATAAAAAGCCACTAAAGAGAATCCATCCACTCTCCTTCTTCTATGAGGCCTAGTGACTGAGTTATTTGTGCACGTCATTGCCCAATTCAGTGCTGGAGACAAGGCAAGACCCCAGATTCCTGCTAACTTATCTCCCCTTTCCTTCCACAGAACTTTTCCAAAGTAGACAACCTCTTCAGGATGGCTGGGTCTACACAAGATCATATGGACAAAAATTACCTAGCACCATACTGCTTCATTCGTCTGTTTTTATTGTATAAAAGTTTTTATGTTTCTATATATTGGATAAGAAGAACCTTTAAAAGGAATGTAGAAAATTAGATTTAAATGACTCATCCACAGGCTGTGTTTTATATATATATAATTTGCCTGGCCTAAATTAACTCTTTTCTTCAAAACAGTTACTTTTCAAAATAGCCAAAGGTTTTATTGAATTCAATGTCACTTTATAAACATTTAGAGAATAAGAACTTAACAAAAATGACAACTGGGTATTCTATTCTATTTTCACACAGCCAAGAAAGCCCAGTTCTGCACCCAAACTGTCCCCACACAGCTTCAGGCCTATCCCAAGAAAGGATATTCTACAACCTACCTCAGCATATTTTGTACATTTTTACTATTAAAATACTGTAAAAATGTACAATTTACTATTAAGTCATTCTTTCATGTGCCTAGTTTGTGTCTCCCCACAGCTTTGATATTCATTTCTTTTGATCATACAGAACTGCAAACTTAACATATTCAATTTATGTTATTGCAAGATGTACTTAAAATTGGGAGCTAATAAATAAATTGCTAAGATTCCTTAATTATAGCTGTATATATGTGCATATGTGGGTGTTTACATACACACTCACATATACACATATGTGTGTGTACATACCCTATATACACTTTTTATTAATAAATATTTATGACCTGTGATTTAGGAAAGAACTCACTTTTTTTTCAGAAATTAAGTTTAGTAGTGTTTTGATTCCTTGTATACAAACCAAAATAAGTATATAGTGTTCTCTACAGATTTTGATCTTTTTTTCCCTAAGAATCCTGCATTCCATAACAGTTGTTATCAGACATAGACTTTTTATAAGGACATAGAATAGTATGACTTAAAAAGAGATTGAAACAACCAATTTTTAAATCATTAACTAGTTTCATCATTTACATCTAGAGTTCCTAGTTTCTTTGATTTTATACCATGCTTCCCATAAGGTTTCTTCATTAATATTAACAGCCTGGTGAATCTCATTACTCTGATTTATGCCTTTTCAATTTATTTGAGGTTGTGTCAATATTAAATTATCTGTCCCTTGTGAGCAACTTCAATAATGTTTAGATACAAAATAGTCTTAAGCATTACCTAGCTAACAAAAATCCATGTTATTACTTATAATGCTATCCTCTGTAACATAATCAACTAATAATTAATAAGTGTTATTTTGAAGAATTCATCACCAATCTAAAATATTATAATAAAAATACCATAAGCTGTACTGGAACTTTTGCCCTTACTTAACTTCAAATATACTTGTTCTTGGTACAGCGTGGCTCAGACTAGGATACATAAATAGAAGAAAAAAAAAAGAAAGAAGAACAAATATACTTGTTCTCGGAAAAAAAATTAAAAAGGAGGAGGGATCAAATGATGAATTGCAATGTTTAGAACTACTGCCTAGACATCTAGAAGAAGCTGTAAACAAAATTAAGTGAATATTTGGACTAAAATTTCCATTGTAGGAGACTTCACTTCTAGGAAGATGGAATAGACACTATACATAAAACAAACAGAAGGCTAAAAGGCAGAGAGAAGAGTCAGGCAAACCAGCGAGGTAACTCAGGACCCAAAGAACAACATAGTAGTGTGTTTCCTGGGTTGTCTCTTTGCCTCATATATCTTGACTTGCCAAAGAAACCAGCAACCTGGAAATGCCAATGCAGACCCCCCTAAAAAAAGCCCCAAGAAAAGAAAAGCCCCCTTAAAAAGTCCCAAGATTTTGGCTCCCTTTAGACAAAGGAACAGGAGAGGGTCAGCCTAGCAAGACAGAAAACTTTCAGAAACTTTTAGTAATGGCTCTACTGCAGTCAAAAACCACAGAAAAAAACTGTGATCCCATCCCCCACTCACACCAGCAAAGGCAAAGTGGGGAGCCGAAGGTCCACACTCATCAGGCTGTGACAAGGCATCAAACACACCCACAAGAGTGGTGTTAGAGAAGACCAAGCAGAGAACTGGGACTTTCAGCCCCACTTGCCAAACATGCTCACCTCCCACAGAGTCAGTGGAGACCATGCGGGAAGCCTGGACTTCCACCTCCACCTGGCAGTAATGAAGCATTCCTACCCCTTCCCACTGGGATGGTATTAGAGGAGGCCTAGTAAAGAATGAGGACTTTTATCACTCTCCAGGAGTAACAAAGTCAAATGGCCTCCTGCCCCCCACTTCACCATCAGTGGTGTCAGTGGAGGCCTAGTGGGGAACAGCAATGAGGCACGCTTGCCCTTCCCAGCTAGGGAGGTAGCAGTGAAGGCCTAGTGGGGAGCCAGAACTCCCACCCCCTACCCAGCCATAACAAGGGCCGCCTCCCACCTGATCTCTATGGGGAAACTGGATTTCCACTTCAACCTAGCAGTAATGAGGCACTACCCCCCCACCCCCGCCTAGGTGGTATCAGAGAAATCTAGTTAAAATAGAAAGTTTAAATAAGACCTAGACTCTAATAACCAAATATCCAGAATGTTCAGGTTTTAATCAAAAAAGCACTTATCATACCAAGAACTGGAAAGCCTAAGACCAAATGAAAGAAAACAATCAATAGATGTCAACACTTGACAGAGATATTAGAATTACCTGACACACTTAAATGAAAAAATAGTTTTAGCAAAGAAATATAAAACATATAGAAGAACCAAATGAAAATTTATAATAACCAAAATAAAAAAGTAAATGCAAAATAAAAAAGTAAATTTGGCTCAATAGCCAAATGAGGGGATAGAGGAAAGAATCAAAGTACTAGAAGATAGAGCAGTAAAAACTACTCACTCTGAAAAACAGAGGGGTTAAAAAAGTGAAAAGAGCCTCAAGGATTTGTGGGACTATGACAAAAGCTATAATATGATTTTTCATCAGAGCCCCAGAACGAGAAGAGAAAGAAGACAGGGATTGCCGTACGCAGTGACATGCGCCTATAGTCCCAGCTACTTGGGAGGCTGAGGCAGGAGGATCCCTTGAGCCCAGGAGTTCTGGGCTATAGTGCACTATGCCAATTGGGTGTCTGCACTACGTTGGGCATAACATGGTGACCTCCCAGGAGAGGGGGACCTCCAGGTTGCCTAGGGAGGGGTGAACCAGCCCAGGTCAGAAGACAAGGATGGAAAAAATACTCAAAGAATAATGACTGAAAACTTTACAAATTTGTAAGAGGCATATAACTTTAAATTCAAGAAACTGAGCTTAAAAAGGCAGACTCAAGGAAACCCACTCCAAGACATTATAGTCAAACTTCTGAAACCTAAAGACAAAGAAAGTCTTGAAAGCAGAAAGAGAAAAATAGAACCTAACTAAAAGAGGAAAACCATTCAAATAACAGCAGATTTCTCATTAGAAATTATAGAGGGCAAAAGAAAATGGCACAACATATTTCAAATGCTGAAAGAAAATAACTGTCAGACCAGAATCCTGTTTCCAGCAAATATATCTTTCAAGAATGAAGGGGAAAGCAAAACATTCTCAGATGAAAGAAAACTAAAAAAATTGTTTGCCAACAGACCTACCCTTAAAAGAATGGCTAAAGGAAGTTGTCTAAACAGAGAGGAAATGTTAAAGGAAGGAAACTGGGAACACCAGGAAAAAAGAAAGACTACAGTGACCAAAAAATATGAGCAAATAAAATAGACTTTTATTCTTCTCTTAAGTTTTCTAAATTTTGTTTGAAGGTAGAAGTAAAATTTATAACATTGCCTGATGGGATTCTAAATATTTAAGACTATTATGAACACAGTAGGATAAAGGAATATAAAGTGAATACGTTTTCTACGCTTCACTCAAACTGATAAATGATACTAGTAGACTGCGATAAATTTTATATATAAGCACTTAAAAAGCTACACAAAGAGCTACACTCAAATATACTATAGGTAAATTACAATGGAGTTCTATAAATGTTCAAATAATCCCTAGGCAAGCAGGAAAAAGAAAACAGAAACACAGAAAACAAAAAAAATGACAGACTTAAGTTCTAACATAATAACTACATTAAATATAAAATGTCTAAATACACCAATTAAAAGACAAACATTGGCAGAGTGGATTAAAAACCATGTGACCCAAATATATGCTATTTACAAGAAATACACCTCACGATGGCAATATAGACAGGTTAAAAGTAAAAGGATTGTAAAAAATGCATCATGCAAGCAGTATCAAAGGAAAGAGGAATGGCTATGTTAATATGAGATAACATAGAGTTCAGAGAAAAGAAAATTACCAGAAACAGGAAGAGACATAATGTAATGATAAAAGAGTCAATCTACCAAGAAGACGGCAATCCTAAATATGTATGCATCAAACAACAGAGCTGCAAAATATGTGAAGCAAAACTGAGATAACTGAAAGGAGAAATAGACATCTCCACAATTATAGTTGGAGATCTTAACACCCCTGTGTCAACAACAGATTCAACAACTAAACAGAAGATCAGCAAGGATATGGAAAATCTCAACAACACCATGAGGATTTACCCAACATTTATAGAACTCTCTACCCAAAAGCAGAAGAATACACATTATTTTTAAGTGCCTGTAGAATATATGCCAAGATAGACCATACTCTGGGCCATAAAACAAACTTTACCAAATTTCAAAGAATTAAAATCATACAGCATGTATTCTCTGAGCACAATAAAATCAAACTAGATATCAGAAACAGGAAGGTAACAGAAAAAAAACACCAAAGACTTCAAAACTAAACAATATACTTCTAATAATTCATGAATTAGAAATTCTCAGAGGAAATATTAAAAATATGTGGAACTGGAAGAAAATGAAAATACATCATATCAAAATTTATGTTATGCAGCTTAAGTAGTGCTGAGAAGGAAATTTATAGCATTAACACATTGACTGCCACACTAGAAAAAAATTTTTTTCCATGGTGCCATGATGTTTTATTATAAAAATAAAATAAGAACTTTGAAAACAATCCTTTCTAATTTAATGAAAAATTTGTTATTTTTTATTGTTTTTTGTGAATGAGTTATGTGCAATTTGAAAAATAGTTCTCGGAGCTCCAAAGGTGAAGAGACATGTGAGTTACATACTCTTCACAAGGCTCAAAACTAGCTCAGCATTCCCCAACACTTTTGGCAACAGGACCAGTTTCGTGGAAGACAATTTTTCCATCGACCGGGAATGGAGGGTGGGATGTTGTTGGTAAGGGTAGGATGATGCAGAACTCAAGCGGTGATGATGCGGAACTCAGACTGGTACCGGGCCATGGCTGTGGATTGGGGACCACAGTGTTAAAGCATACATTAGAAAAGAGAAAAAGTATCAAATCAATAATCTAAGCCTCCATCTCAAGAACCTAGAGAAAGAACAGCAAAATAAACCCAAAGCAAGTACATAGAAGAAAATAATAAAGAATAGAAATCAATGAAATTGAAAGCAGAAAACTAATAGAGAAAACCAATGAAACAAAGAACTAGGGTTTTTTGTAACAGTAATAAAATTGACAAAACTCTAGTAAGACTGATAAAGGCAAAAGAGAGAACAATATCCGGAATGAAACTGGGGATATCACTGCACACTCTGAAACATCAAAAGGATAATAAGAGAATACTACAAGCAACTCTGAGTACATAAATTTACAGCTCAGATTAAATAGAACAATTTTCAAAAAACACAAACTACAACAACTTGAAGAACACAAATGAGTAGAGCATTTGAACAGTTCTACAACTATTAGAGTTGTTTAATTTGTAATTTAAAACTCTCAGAATAAAAATATCCAGGCCCAGAGGATTTCACTGAAAAATTCTACCAAACATTTAAAGAAGAAGTAACACCAATTCTACAGAATCCATTCAGAAAATAGAAGAGAACGCTTCTCAAATCATTTTACAAAACTAGCATTATCCTGATACTGAAACTAGACAAACATAATACAATATAGATGTAAACTTCCTTAATAAAATATCAGCAAATATAATTCAGCAATATATAAAAAGAATTATACAGGTTTCAGGATACAAGATAAATATACAAATATCAATGGTATTTCTGTACATCCACAATGAATACATAGACATCAAAATTAAAAATACAATACCATTTCCATCACTCAAAAAACTGAAATACTTAGATGTAAATGTGACAAACATATACAGGACTTATATTTTGAAAGCTACAAAACACTAATGAAAGAAATCAAAGAAGATTTAAATAAATGGAGAGGTAGACTATGTTCATGAATTGGAAGATTCAATATAAAAAAAAGTCCCAAAATTGATATACAGGTTCAACACAGTTCCTATCAAAGTCCTTGAAAAAATTTTGTAGATATAGAAAATTTATTCCAAAATTTATATGGAAAAGCAAAGGAACTGTTAGGAAATATATAAGCAATTTTGAAAAAAAAGAATTAAGTTGGAAGAATCAGTCTACCTGACTTTAAGACTTATATATAGCTACAATAATAAAGGCAGTGTGGTATTGGTAGAGGTGTGAATACAGAAATTAACAAAACAGAACAGAATATACAAATGGTATATAAGCACATCACGTAAAAACTAGTGACATCACCAAATGCTGGATGCAGAAAATCTATATCACTCCTACATCACTGGTGGAAATATAAAATGGTACAGCCACTCTGGAAAACATTTTGCCAGTTTCTTTAAAATCTAAACATCAAACTACAATACGATCCAGGAATTGTGCTCTTGGGCATTTACCATAGAGAAATGAAAACAAAAATAGCACTGTTTGTAGCAGGTTTATTTGCAATAGCAAAAAATGTCGGGGGAAAAAAACAGATGTCCTGCAATGGATGGATGGTTAAACAACTGAGATACATTCATACCATGCAATGCTAGTTAGCAATAACACAGAATGAACTATTGACACATTCAACAACCTGGATGAATCTCCAAGGATGCTAAATTTAAAAAGCCAATTGCAAAAGATTATATACCATATGATTCCATTTATATAATATTCTTGAAACTACAAACTTATAAAATGGAGAACAGATTAGTGGTTGCCAGGGGTTTAGGAGGGGTGGGAATGAAAGGGAAGTGAGTGTGTCCATCAAAGGACATGCATGGAAGATCCTTGTGGTAACGAAAACATTGTATATCTTGACTCTATCAATGTCAATATCCTGGTTCTGATAGTGTCCTACAGTTTTGCAAAATGTTACAATTTGGGGAAACTGGGTAAAGAATGCATGGGCTCTCTCTGTATTATCTCTTACAACAGCATGTGAATCTACAATTATCTTAAAATAAAAATAAAAGTTTAATTTTAAAAATCCATTTTAGAAAGCAAGTCGATGTCTGGCTCACAGTAAATGCACAGTAGATTTTTAAACAGAACTGGACAATAATTCAATGTGGCACAGCATTTTGTTTGTAGAATTTTACCAAATATCCAGAATGTTTACCACATTTCATCACCTGTTTTTTATTAATATATTTTAAATGCAAAGCAGGGCATAAGTGGCTCACACCTATAATTCCAGCACTTTGGAAGGCCAAAGTGGGAGGATTGCTTGAGGCCAGAAGTTCAAGACCAGCCTGGGCAACATAGCAAGACTCTATCTCTAAAAGTGTTTTTTAAATTAGCCGAGCATGGTGACACATGCCTGTAGTCCCAGCTACTGGGGAGTCTGAGGCAGGAGGATCACTTGAGCCCAGGGGTTTGAGGTTGCTGTGAGTAACGATGACATCACTGTACTCCAGCCTGGACAACAAAGCAAGACCCTGTGTTAAAAAAGAAATGAAAAGAAAAAATGTGAGACAGAACAAAAATTGAAGTGCCAATAGGGTTAATAAAGAAAAGCTTTCCCCTTTTAAATCTTCCTCTCTCCCTCCCCTCCTCCCTCTCTTCCCTCTTTTCTTCCTTCCTTCCTTCCTTCTACCCATCATTCTGTAAAAAGAGCCACTATTCTTCATTTTAACTGAGACAAAGCCACAGTTGTAATTTTAAATTGAGAAAGATAATATTATGAATTTAAGACTTAAAACTAGAAAGAATGAAGAAGGGAAATAAGAAAATAAATAAGTGAAGAAAGAAGAGAGGAAGGAAGGAGGAGAAATGTTTACTTAGGGCTGTTCTGTACTAAGCACTATCACAGTTATCTAATTTTGTGCTCATAGTGTCCCTGGGAGGGAGATAGTATGATATCTGTCATACAAATAAGCAAATTGATGCCCACAGAGAATGAGTCAACTGCCTTTAAGAAGAATTCAAGATAGCAAATATGAAATAAAAGTGAGGTATAAAAAACTCCACTGTACTGATATTTATATTACATAAATATTTTTGGATTACATATTAAATATTAAGAAGCTGCTGTTTTAAAAAAAGAAAAAACGAAAAAGAGGAAAAAATAAGTCAGAAAATATGTGACTGCTTGGGATCTTTAAAATGGACCCAGGGAATAAATGACTAAACAAGCAGACATGTTTTATGTAACAAGCTTTGCTGAATTCTTGATGTTATTAGTATCATTATTGTATTCATCATTTACTGACTATAACTTTTGTTTTTAAGCACTTCCTTTCTCAGACATTTTTCTACTTAAGACTTTCTTGAACTCTGAACTTTTGAAGCAAAGAGAACTTTCCAGGAATAATCTTCTCTTCCTTCTACTCTAAGCAAACCAATACAAGAATAATTGTGCCGTAAATGTACAGGGGAAATAAATCTCAATCAGCTCTTGACCTGCTGTCTAGCTCCATTCTGAATGCCATGTCAGCAGACATGGGTTCTGCTCTTTTATTTTACGTATTAATAAACACCAGAAGTGCATGTCACTCAGCAATACATTTAAGGTGAGAAGAAAGTGTGTCTCAACTCTTTTTATCCATGTGGAAATTGTAAAATAATCTGCATCCATCATTTGCTGTGCTCCAAATGAAGTATGTGTCCAAAGAGACCATTTGAAGCATTTATTGTCACTGAACATATGGCTTGTTTTCAATATCTCCCTGATTATTTTCAACACAAACATAAATAGGACAGTAAAGGAAGTTTATTCTACCAGATTTTAAAACAGATGTCAATTATATTGAAGTGTTCCATAAGGGGCACTAACTGTGTTATTGACATTATAATGGAGACAGCCAACTACTGTAATTAGCAATCTATCTCAGCGGCATGTAGCTCTGTAGTCAAAGGAAAAGAATCTGGATCCCATTCATGAAATACATAACATCAGTACTAATTTGTACCTGCTCAAAGTGCCACATGCTATAAAAAATGAAATGTGAAATATAATCATAAATAACAATGCTGATAAAGATTTACTAAAACTATCATTTTAAAGTAATAGAAAGGTAAGTTAGATTATCAAGGGAAAAATGATTTTGAAAAATGTTTTTGCTACCACTACAGTATCTCAGGTGATTTTTAAAAACTTTATGTTCAAGAAACATGCCATAATTTTTGAACATTGTCTTAAAAATAAATTCAATGAGAATAAGATTTTTAAGGAAGGATACAAGTGCTGAGAAAATTGCTGTTATGGTACAATGTATTTATTTTTACAATTGAGGTGAGCTAAGTGTATTTTTGGTACACTTCCTGCATTGATAAATGCCATCATTGTGTAGCCAGTGAACCAAGCTAGAAACTCACATTCTTACCACTGCACAGCCTCACACACCCCATCACTTGCCAACCCCTGTAAATTCTGCCCCTTCAGTGTCCTCCCTTCTGTGCCTTCTTCTCACTTCTGACTTCCCTTCCCCACCCTATAAAGGCCTGTGACCTCTTACCTAAGCTACTGTGAGATTACTTCAGTGTCGCTTAAATTTCACCCACCACACTCTTTCTCTAATCGCAAATCTCACTGTCCTAACCTGCACTCTTTGATTCTACTTGTGCTTTTCAGAGCAATAAATGACAAATGCGGTTTTATGTGCAAGAGCCCTCAAAATCATTAAAGTCTGCCAGGTGTCCATTTATTCTGTCCATCTGAGGCAAAGTGTGCCCTTCTCTTCCTTCCTTCTAGTAGCTTCCAACTAACAAGCAGCAAGGACCCCTGGCATCTAGTATGATACTTCCACCTTCTCTATGAACTTGAATATGTCATTTCACTACTTTAGACTCAGTTATCTCAATATTAATTAATAATAATCCCTTTTCTGGCTTTTTTTCCAGTTTAGTTAATAAAAAATAAACAGGATAACAGAAGTAACTTTTTTAATGAGAGGAGCTATATAATTATTTCTTAATATACTTAAGACTTGTAAGTTCAGGAGAAATCCTATAGAAGCAACACCTTAACTACATCTGATCTAATCATCAGGGGAGAGAGAAGAATCTTGACTTGATCCTCCCCCACCCTTCTACTTCTCAGTAAAAGGCAGTGCCACCCCCTACTTGCTCCAGCCAAAGACCCCGGAGGCATCTTCAAGTCCACTCCTTCTCTTGCTCTCTATTTCTACTTCATCCAACAGCGAAACCTGCCAAGTCCATCTCCATAATAGATCCTGA
The DNA here is from genome assembly GCA_008086735.1 of Cheirogaleus medius. Lineage (NCBI taxonomy): Eukaryota > Metazoa > Chordata > Mammalia > Primates > Cheirogaleidae > Cheirogaleus > Cheirogaleus medius. The sequence goes on from VBSM01002937.1 coordinate 2,322,572, forward strand.
ATCCGTCCGCTTTTCTCTATCTCCACTGTTACTCTTTTTGGTCCAAACCACCCTCACGGGTCCTCCTGATTATCTACCTGTTTTCACCCTTGCACCTGACTCTTTGTTCACAGCAATCATGTTATCTTTTCAAAGTATTGTGTCTGTAGTGAAGGAGCTAATATATCAATATATGCTCAACAGAGCTCAGGTGTGCAGAAATGGAAATCTAACCTACCTAATATTGCAGCCAAACCATCCACCCATTCACTCTCTGTCACAGCACCCTGTTTTCTTCTCTTCATAGCAATTACTGCAACGGGTAATATTTTATGCATCATCTAACACTCCCCTACACACACACACCCAGTGAAAACAGGAACCTTATTTATCTGGTTTACCTGTATATCCCGAGTAGCCAGAGCAATGCCTGTGCATTATAAATATCAAAAAAATTTTACCTGAACATCCTTCCCTCTGCCAGTAATACTGTCCACTCACTTCTTCCCTTGTTAACTTCTTTATCTCTCTCTCTGGGAGCGTGTTCCTGTGCACCAGCCAGGTCAACCTTACATTCCTTTGTCATAAACTTGTGCACAGGTGTGCCATTTCTTTCAGAGCACTCACTCTGTACCCACTTTGGCTATGATTCTGTGCTTATCTCCCCACTGGAATATAAGCTTCTCAAGAACAGGGATGTGCCCCTTTTTTCGCTCAGTGTTGTTTCCCAGCAAAATGTCTGGCACATGCTCTATCAATAGTGTTTGAATGAATGGAAAAAGAAATGAATGCAAATAACTAACATTATTAGAATTTATTCACTGGAATTCATTCATTCGCAAATTTGGGAAGCCCCTCAGTGGATCCTTGGGTACACCAGCCTCTCAGGGACTCACATTCATTCATTCAACATGGCCCGTGAGTGTCAGTTATTGGAAGATGTTATAGCACATGCTGTGAAAGATACAAAGAATCAGATGCTGGCTACTGTTAGTGAAGTTTTTGCCTCAAGGAGGCACTCTGCCTTAAAAAAAAAAACCCATCTAGCAATTTCATTTATGTATTTGAATTTTACAACTTGAATGAGAGAAAAGATAGAGTGAAAGTGGGAACATGTTGGTGTGTTTACCTTAAGCTGCAAATAATCTGTCAGAAATCCCTGGCAGGGAAGAGGGAGAAGTAAGAAATGCTTCCCAGCGTGTAAATGGAGGGAGAGGAAGCAGGGCAGGAGCCTGGGACTTCTGACTATGGAAAACTTTGACCAATCACTGGTGAAGTGAATGTTCAGTCTAGACAGGGGGCTGTGTTTAGAAAAACCCAAGTTGAGGCCAAGCACAGTGGCTCACACCTGTAATCCTAGCACTCTGGGAGGCCGAGGCGGGAGGATCACTCAAGATTAGGAGTTCAAGACCAGCCTGAGCAAGAGGAAGACCCCTGTCTCTACTAAAAATAGAAAGAAATTAATTGGCCAACTAAAAATATATAGAAAAATTAGCTGGGCATGGTGGCGCATGCCTGTAGTCCCAGCTACTCAGGAGGCTGAGGCAGAAGGATTGCTTGAGCCCAGGAGTTTGAGGTTGCTGTGAGTTAGGCTGACACCATGGCACTCTAGCCTGGGCAACAGAGTGAGACTCTGTCTCAAAAAAAAAAAAAGAAAGAAAGAAAGAAAAGAAAAACCCTAGTTGAAAAAAAACATGTTTTGTTATTATTGATTAATTCATGCGGTTATTATGCACTTGCAATGAAAACCTATCCTTATCAGGTAAATGTGATGCTTTGCCACACTAGGACTCAAAGCCAATTCCAGGTGTGGAGACGGTCAGGATTCCATTCTCTTAGAAGGATTGTGGATTGCAATGAGTATATGACCTCAACCTTCTTTCTTTGCTGATACAGTGAAGGGGTTTACACATTTCCATGAATAATGGTGGCACAGATGACAATGAGTGATTCTCAGGACAGCCACCCTGGAGGAGGAAGAGTTAGGTGGGAATCTCCTTGGTAAGCAGGGCGTGCCCAGCCTGCCAAGCTGTCTGCAAGGAGTCCCTTTCTCCACGTGTCCTCCACCTCTCTCCAGCCTAATAGGGGAGCACTGCCTCTATTCGAGAGCAAGTGTATTTATTATTCATATTTTTTCATTTTCATACATATAGAACAATAAACCCCCCTCCCTGGCACTCATTGAATGATAATTTTTAAAATGAGATGCTTAAATCTTGAGCCAAAATTAAATATTAGAAAGCTTTTGTTAATGATAAAGAGATTCTATATAGAAAATACTCCATACATTTAGGGCAGACTTTTAATACTGGAAATTGTTAGGCACTATTTGTGTTTTTACAGCTGACCAAAGTTTGTAGAATAGGCACCGACACAGATTGCTGCACCATCTAGCTATGCTCTGAAGGGAGACTCCCTGTGACCACTTGAGAATGTTTGCAGAATGATCGGGCAGAACATCAGAAAAGCCTGGGCCAAGCCCCAGAGGGAGAATGAGACCCTTGATGGGAGAAACCCAAGACCTTCGCCTCATCACCACCCTGTATTCACCACCTAAGCCAACTAGCACAACCTATTTCTTTGGGTTAAGAATGTCAGCTTTTAGTGGCATCTCAAATTTTCTTGTCTCATGACCTCATGAAACTGTTAGCTCTGCTGTTTCCATTGCAGCTTCATTTTCTTTCTTTTGATGTGAGCAATGCATACACTGCACAGGCCACTAAGTACCAGCAGGAAAGCCAGCAGGGACCCAATCTCTTGGGTTCCTGGGTTCCTGAAAGGTAACAAGAAAGAAATTTTCCTTGAAAAAAGGAAAAAGCCTACTGCCCCACTCCATTCCAATTTGTTTTCTTTGGGTTGGTCCTATTTTCAGAGCTTTTTGAATTGTCATTCCCTGCCACTACTCACTCTTCCTAATAAGCTCAAAACTCTGAGGACACCTGCTATTTCTTAATGTGACTCTTCTTATTCAAGGAGGACAGTGGATACAATATGATTTAGCATAATGCTACAACATTATAAATTTTTCCTAAGCATGTCATGAGTGCCCTGCAGGGCATTTTGTACAGATTTTTTTTTAATGGCCTTCTAAAAACAAAGTCCTGTGCAGGAGGATTAAAAATCCCTTAGGGAACTTCCTTCCTTTAACAGATTTTCCAGAAGGAACGTGCTACAGGCTCTTGATTTGATTTCCTGCCCCAGTTAAAAGCATCATGGTATAAGACATGTTTGATCCTCATTTTTTGCCTTTTATAAATGATGTTTGCCTAAAATGAATGCCTATATTGGCTCCAAAACAAAGTAACCAGTGATATAGGTTAGACTGTCACATCCACACGCATGTCCACAAAGGAGGAATTTGACCTTTTGTCCACTCTAAGTTGCTGAATTTAAATCACAGAAGTGCTGAGTCTTTTGGCCGTTACCGACAGGCTGTGTGAACTGGGTAAAAGGTGTTATAGCAGAGATAACTGGAAAGAATCCGGACAGTATAGATGTTTTTCCTTCCTTTCCAGGGATGGGATGTTGACTCTTATCTTTCTTACTGCTCCCCAAAACCAGTAAGTGGCCACCAACGCTTTCCATGTGGATGGACATACGTATTTTCCAAGATAACAATTGACCACAGAAAATAAATCCTTATTGCCTCAAGGTTGACACAAGATTTTGTCCTTTACTGTTTTCCTTAAGGAAACAATGACAGACATGTGGGTTGAATTGTGTCCCTCAGAAAGGTATATTCAAGTCCTGAGTCTCAGTGCTTCTGAATGCGACCTTATTTGGAAATAAGGTCTTTGCACATGTAATTAAGTTCAAATGAGGTCTTACTGGATTAGGGTGGCCCCTAAGCCAGGGACTAGTGTCCTTAAAAGAGACAAGGCACAGAGGGAGGAACACCAAGGAAGGCTGGCAACCACCAGAAACTGGGAAAGACACAAAGGACAGTTTTTTTCCTCAGAGACTTTTCCTTTGTTTCCAAGGAAGGGATGTTGACTCTTATCTTTCTTACTGCTCCCCAAAACTAGTAAGTGGAAAAAATCCTTATGGTATGTTTATTTTTAATTAGGTATTTATCTCTATCTCTATATCTCTTTGGGATTCAAGTTCTTTGCAGAGGGAGCATGGCCCAGCTGACACGTTGATTTCAAACTTCTGGCTTCCAGAACTAAGAGAGAATAAATTTTTGTTGTTTTTAAGCCACCCAGTTGTGGTAATTTGTTGCAGCAGACTTGGGAAACCGATACAACAGCCATTAGAACATTAGAAAATTTTCTCTATCATATGTAAACATCTACCATTTTGCAAAGATGTACCCATCTTCAGGATCTGTATACCTCCTTTAAAAACTAATTGACTTGGCTCACCCCTGTAATGCTAGCACTCTGGGAGGCCGAGGCGGGAGGATTGTTTGAGCTCAGGAGTTCGAGACCAGCCTGAGCAAGAAGAGCGAGACCCCATCTCTACTAAAAATGGAAAGAAATTAGCAGGACAACTAAAAATATATTTTAAAAATTAGCCAGACATGATGGTGCATGCCTGTAGTCTCAGCTACTTGGGAAGCTGAAGCAGGAGGATCGCTTGAGCCCAGGAGTTTGAGGTTGCTGTGAGCTAGGCAGACGCCACAGCACTCAAGCCCGGGCAACAGAGCAAGACTCTGTCTCAAAAAAAGAAAAAAAAGAAAAAAACTAATTGACAAACTAATTCCTCAGTCCACTACCTCTAAATTAGAAATAATACCCTCTGACATTGTTATGCTTCTCTTCTCATATGAATTGGAATGTTATTTGACCCAGGATTCTTCCTATTGAAGACCGAACATCCACCCTGTTTATGGAAAGGGGTTAGTGCTATTGAATTTCCACCCCTGGAGGGTCTAACTCAGTATATGGAAAGCAAAAGGTCTAATGGGTACCCCTTCAAATAAAACTGAGTGAAAAGATTCCTTATAGTATATTTATTTTTAAGGTAGATATTTATTCCAGGCAATCTCTGTATCAACAGATCTGATCTTTAGGATTCACATTCTTTGCAGATTATAGAAATCTTAGGATATATGGAATACCTTATTAGAATTTAATTCTAAAGCATTATTTCAGAAATTACACACTTCTTTTATATCCCATATAGTGCAGTACAAGAAACACTGTCAGACAAAAGAACGAATATTGTATGACTCCGTGTATAGGAGGTACCTAGAGTGGTCAAATTCATAGAGACGGAAAGTAGAATGCTGGTTATTGGGATCTGGAGGAAGGGAGGAAGGGGAGTTATGTTTGCTAGGCATGGAGTTTCACTTTGTGTAAATGAAAATGTTCTGGAGATGAATAGGGACAATGGCTGCAAGCAATATCAATGTGCTTAATACCACTGAACTGCACACTTAAAAATGATTAAAATGGTAAGTTTTATTTTATGCATATTTTACCACAATAAAAGAACGAAAAAAATACAGTCAGAATTTAGTAAATACAATTTAAGTGTAAATTCTGGATAAAATCAGCAGTGTTTTAAGTTATAATTTCTTTTCAAATTTTATCTATTTATATTTTGTTTTGAATAAGTAACATCTTCACAGAGTTAAAAAGTAATCTGAACAATGCACTGCAAAGTCTAGCTCCCACGCTGCCCCTGTCCTCTCCATCACCTGTCAAGCCTCTTTGGGTAACCACTCTTGCTAGTTTCTTCGGTAGCCTTCCAAACAGCATGATAATCCCAAAAGTTAGCAGCTTTTATGACAGGCATTGACTCATCAAAATGCCAGACCCATCAAAATGCCATATTTCTTTGTAAAGTGAAAAGCAAATACAAATACATTTTCCCATCTTCTCTCTTTTCTCACACTAAAGGTAGCATATGCTGCACACAAGATTTTGTGTGAATATAAGTTTTCATTTCTCTGAGATAAATTCCCAGGAGTACAATTGCTGGGTTGTATGATACGAGCATGTTTGTTTATTTTTTTTAAGAAACTGCCAAACTATTTATAAGTGCCAGAGTGGATATACCATTTGACATTCCCATCAGCAAGGTATAAGTGATCAGTATCTCCTCATCCTCATCAGCATTTGGTATTATCACTATATTTTATCTTAGCCATTTTGACGGTTGTGTAATGATATTTTATTTAGATTTTAATTTGCACTTCCCTAATGGCTAATGAGGTTAAACACCTTTTCACCTGCTTATATGCCATCTGTGTATCCTCTTCGATGAAATGTCTGTTCATATCTTTTGTCCATTTTCTCATTGTATCATTTGGGGTGTTTTCACTATTGAGTTTTTTAAGTTCCTTACATAGTCTAGATACAGGCCAGATATATGAGTTGCAAATGTTTTCTTCCAATCTGTAGCTTATCTTTTTTTTTTTTTTAATGAGAACTTTCATAGAGCAAAAGTTTTTAATTTTGATGAGGTCCAATTTCACAATTTTTCATTAATCTTTTTTTTTTGGTGTCTAGTCTAGAAGCTCTTTGTCTAGTCCTAGGCTCTAAAGATTTTCATCTGTTTTTTTCCTAAAAGTTTGATAGATTTATAATTTTGATTTTGCATGATCTATTTTGACTTGATTTTTGAGGCTCGGTTTGAGATTCATTTACTTGCCTATGGATGTCTAATTGCTTCAGCACCATTTGTTGAAAAGTTCATTTTTCTTCCATTGAATTCCTTTTGTATCATTGCTGGGGAGAGAGCAATGAACAAAACAAAGTCCATGCCCCTTAGGAGTTTATATACTAAAAAAGGAAATGAACAATAAATGCATAAGTTAAAAAATGTGTATCATAATTGTGAAATGGTGTTAAGTGTTATAAAGAAATACAAATCAGGTTAGAATCATGGAGTTGAGAAGTTTGCTCTTTTAAACCAGGTGATCTTTGAGGGTATGTGAGGAGGCATAATGAAATGATAAACTGAGTCATGCAAATAACTACAAGAAAGTTCGTCCAGACTGAGAAAACCAAAAGAGAAAAAAGTCTTCTGTGATAGAAATGTGCTTAGTATGTTCAGGAATATTGGAAATAGGCCACTATGGTTTGAGAAGGGTGACCTAAGGCAAAGAATGGAAAGCAAGGAAACCAGGGCCTTGTGGATGTCATAGACTAAAGCAAAACACCCCAATTTGTTGTGTGTTTTGACCAAGATAGCCAAAGAAAGCATAACAAAACCCATCATTTTACTTGGTTTCATTGGCTTTGTCAGTAACTTGCAACATGACTTGTGAAACATCATTCATTCTCTTGGTAAAATATGTTGTGTGCCTATGATGAACAATGGCCTGTGATAAGTGTCCAGAATGCAAAGTAAAATAGAATATGGTCCCAATACTTGCCCAGTAGAGTAGGGTGCAGGGACATTCAGTGCCAGTACAATGCCCACAGTGTGATATTTGTGAACATAGAGTAAGAATTCAGTGAAAGCACTAAAGGGAAAGACTTGGGGTGTGCAGGCTCAACCTAGGGGCATCAGTAAGTGTTTGAAGGAATATTCGAGCTGGATCTTGGAGGATGAATAAGAATTTGTTAGGAGAAGAGACAAAGAATATTTTAGAGAGAGGAACAGTGGTGGCAAAGGCATGTAACCTCAGGGCTTAATCCTATCTCTACTATTTAAAAGAGAGTATTATTCATCTTCCACTCATGGAAATGTGACTCTGATGAGCAGGATTATCTGTTTAGCTGGGCATGGTTCAACAGAAAAGAATGCCACGATAATTAGACACTCTTACAACATTATCAATCTGAGGTCCCTTATCTCAAAATGTACTTAAAGTACTCAAAATGTTCTAACCCTAGACATCAAGCCTAACCATTCTGCTTAACGTCACTGAACTTCTTGTTCAACAGGCAAACTTTCCTGATGTTTCCCCTCTGGCCATCCTCTCTGCTCCAAGAGTAGTTATAAGAAACATCCCTTCATTGCTAAAACTAACCATGCTTAATGATGTGATCAGTTGTTCTGTGATCTCAGATTTGAGGGTCTTATCTAACCACTCAGATTAAGTGAACTACTTTTAAAAGTATTATTACCATCATCACTATTTTTATTACTTGCAATATGCCAAGAATTGTGCTAAGCTTTGAGCGGGAACAAGAAAAACTTCCCTCCCTGGTCCTCTTCTAAGGGAAACTGACAGCATTACTGAGAAGACAAGCCTCAAAGTTATGAAATAATTGGGAAACAATTATGATCTACAAATGCTGACAGAGCAGTGTATTTCCTCCAAAGGAAACGCATGCAACGCATGCTGAGGACGCACTAAATAAAATCCTAAGAGAGATTCACTTCACATTTTCAGCATCCTTCCTGAAATGCAAATACCCAGGAAAGAGTAGACTTTCTGAGGAAAGTCCTGAACGAAAAGACTCCATTGAGTTCAGGAGAAAGGCTTGATTGTCAAGTTTCAGATTGTTCTGGAAGAAGTGTTCCTAAATAGGCTACTGTCGAGGGTATGGTACATGTTTGATGCCAGGATGAGATGAGGTATGAGAAAGAAGTAGGTAGGCACCTGATACGAAGCATAGCTTGCTCACAATTTTGCATTATTTCATAATAAAATTTGCAACTATTTTTAAAAGTCAAAAGGATTTACCCTTTGGAAAGAATTTACCCAAAGGTATTTGTGTACGGAATATATGTGCAGTTATTATCAACCAGAATTTAAAATATTTAGTGACATGGAAAACCATTCATGATAAGTAGGGAAAACAGCTAGAAAGCCATGCGCACAACAATCATGATCCAAAGGAAGGAAAATGAGACAGGGAAAAAATACACCATAACATTAATGGTGGTAACCTGCAAGATGTGTTTCCCACCCTGTTGCTTCTTTTTAAATTTCTTCAACAAACATGCTTTACTCTAGTATTAAGAGAAATAACAAAAAATATTTAAATAAAAAAAATTCTCTCTGACATTAGTCCTTATGCCAGTTTCCATCATGCACAGTCACCACTCTTGTGCTGAGGGTCAATGTATTTTAGGTCACTTTCTCCTAAGTCAATGCATTCCTGCTCCTGGCTGCTCCCCTCACGTGTCCTGGGTGCTGACTTGAACTCAGGGGAAATATGTGACTTGTACTCTGCGGCCTTGCTATCTAGCCTGGAATACACATCATGTTCAGGATGGAAACGCATTTTTAAGTTTCATGGTTTAAAGTGAGATGATGAAATATTCTAAGGGAAATGATGAAGGATACACTGACTGTTTCTGGTCCCCCAAAATAGAATGAACTTCAAAAAAGAGTTTGTTTTTCATTTGAAACTATTATTTATTTTTCCTGAATATGATATAAATCAGATAACAGAGACTCTCTCAAATACGAGATTAAAAAAGGTTTAGAGATCTGACGAAGTTTTTATAGTACCGCAACTCTTTAAACATATTTTAACTATCTAATAGAAAAGAGTTATTTTACCTAACATTTTTAAAACCACAGATAAAATAAAGATGAAATGTTAGGTACTATTTGATGCACACGTTGAAGCAATTACCTGAAATTTGTTTTGAAGCTGGGAGCAGTGGCATGTGCCTATAATCCCAGCTACTCAGGAGGCTGAGGTAGGAGGATCACTTGAGCCCAGGAGTTCGAGGTTGCAGTGAACACTCTAGCCTGGGCAAGAGAGCGAGACCCCATCTCTTAAAAAAATAAGAACAACAATAATAATAATAAAATTGTTTTGAGCAGCTTTTATAATTTTAATAGCTCTTTCTCCATATATATACACACAAATGTACACACATACATACATACACACATAGACACACAAAGACATTTATATATATGCATATCTATGAACTTAACATATCCACATTACCAATCTTCCATCTACTTCTTCTTTTTCATATGACCAAAGGACACCACCACCTGTCTAGCAAATAATTTCAGAATCCCCCCATAAGCACGGACAATCATGAACATCCAAGCGAAAGGCACAGACATAGTTCCACCCCAAAGTCTGACATTGCTGCTGCATAAGCCAATGCCTCACTTTGTTCTCGCTTAACATGTAATATAGTCAGAGTATTCAAAGGGTACATATGATGTTGTGGCGATACTGATAAGGTCCCATCAGTAACAAGAGACAGTAACCTCAGATGAGCCGAATCCTCAACATTACTTCTCTTCTGGTCTTGTGACAATAATTCGCAGTGACCTGAGTTTCTAAGCAGTGTGGTAGAGGAGCTAGCCACGATGATTACTTGTTCTGATAATCATCGGTATATGCTGTTGGAACCTTCTTCAAGGCAAAAGGACAACACAAATCTAGTAAAATCAGGCATGAGAACACTAACAACGTAAGTCCAGTGCACCCACACCAGCCACCACAGAAGGAAATTTCACATCTCCACAGAGAATGCTTGACTAAGGAACCAAAATGTCCCAGGAAAGAAGATCAACTGCCCACCTCTAAAGAGGATGTCACACACTTTCACATAAATTTAAGACAATTAAAACTTTTTGTTGAATATACAGTAATTGTGCAGCATAATAAGTCTATTGAGTGATTTATACTTTGTCTCAAATGATACAATGTTGCAGCACCTACATTTTTAAAATCAAGAAAAGTAACACTAATGTGAATCACATGTGTTCTCTGAATTTTCAAAGACATGCATGCTTCTCCACTTGACATTAGATTTTTCTTCAGAAATTGGAATTTGAAATCACCAAAGAGCAAGGAGTGATGCATATGTTTTCCCCTACCACTCTGACCTCAATGCAACCACACCCCCCCCCCATTCCACATCCACTGATTTCCTAGTTGGGTCAACTTTAGTCTAATTATTTGAAATTTGTGACTGCTACAGGAAAGAAAAATGACATGAATTAAAGGGGCATGAAATGAGCTTTGGAAGAATCCATAAAATAGTCTAATTTCCTAATAATTAAACAAGAAAGAGAGAAAACCCCAATATAACATACAGTCTTTAAAAAGATGTATTTTTTCCATTTTTGAGGGTTACTTTTCTCTTCAAATTCCAAGATTCCTATCTTCAAAATGCAGAATATTTTCATGTCCTCTGCTTGCCTCTTATTTTGCAAGAATCATCAAGTTTATTACCCTCTTTCTTCAGCCTAGAAATGAAAACATAATTGCTTTTATGTTTGTTTGTTTTAAATTTTCTTTTTCTTTTTCCTTTTTTTTTTTTTTTTACATTCTAGTATCTGTTGGGAAACAAAGCTATGATAAAAAGGAAAAACAGGAATTGCACACCTGACAACAATAAAAAATCTTGGGGTTTCAAACATTACACAATTGGCTGACACATTTTTTTTTTCCTATGGTCCAACAGCTGCATGACTCATTGCTGGATGTTTTGCCTGCCTTAGCACTGAGTGGGCTGATGTAAATAGGAAGTGATGAGGAAAATCAAATTGGAGCAAACACATTTTTTCAAGACTGTAACAGGAAGAGATAGGGAGCCCAGGAAGATACTTGATAGATATTCAACTCTGTAGAAAGGAGGAAGTAGCATGTTGAAGCACTCGGCTAGTTATTTTGAGTTGTTGAACGGAAACGGGATACAACAGAGAAAGGACTCGCAGATAGGATGCATTTTGTTGCATAGCAACACAGAGTAGAGAAGCTACTGTACATAACTGAGACCATCTGTCTGTATGAAAGACTGAGGAGAAATGGCTTAAAACAAAGAAAAAGAAGAATGAGGTTAATAAGTTTGCAAGGATTAGATGAGGTTCCATATTCCGCTTAAAAAGCATATTTTGTGGTAATATAAAAATACTTTTATTAATATTTAAATGCTATTTCAAAGAGTTGATTTTAATCCACGAAACGTGATGCTTTGTACTTGCCTCTCGTCTTTGTACTACACGCCTTGCTTCGGATCAACCGCTTGCCTGGAAACTTTCCAGAAACGTTTGCAAGTGATTAGGTTGGTGCAGGGTGGGTAGTGTTTATGGACTTTGGAAGACCCAATTTAGCCCTAAAAGTCAGTGTCCAGTAAAATTAGTGGTCAGTTAGCTTAAAGACAAATCAATGGTCTGGGGTGGTAACTGGGAGGAGAGTGAGAATGTCCAGTCCAACCAGATACAACCCCTTCTCCTGTCCTGTGAATTCCCCCAAAGGATTTCCTGGGGAGCAGCTCCTACCGCAGATCCCTAAAGACATAGGAACCAGAAACAAGAATATTTCTTTCTTAGGAAGCTCCTGGTACAAGTAGGGAAATGTGAGAAGTGGATAAGTTCTTCCTTTTGGGACAGGAAATTCTCTCCAGAAATAATGTCCAATTTCCTGCTGCCAAAAGCTGTCAGCCGTGTGGCTAATTCTGCTTCCATAGAATTATAACAGCCAGCTTCCTTCCCTCTACCTCTCTTATTCCCCAAACTTGCCCCTTTCCCCACACCACAGACTATCAGCAACACTTTTTCAGGGCCACTGCTGCCTCCTCTTCCCCAGCTGCCACACAGACACCTGCTGCTCTCCCACAGAGGGCCACAGCAGAGGGGACAAAGGGTCCAGTGGTCACCCGCTGGTGGCACCAAGAGGCATTGTTTCAGGGGAAATCATGTTCTCTCCTAAGAAAGAGAGCATCTACTTCACAGAAACCTTCACTTTGGTGGTCCCCAAGTAGAACACCACCCCCAGCAGTACTCAAGTTGGAGATATTTATGTGATAGCTTATGGAGCAGAAAACCTCAAGGAGAATACCAAAGAATTAAAAAGAGCATAAGCCAACACTGCCCTGGGAAAGGATGAGACATAAGAGTGAATATCAGCCTATTTCTTATTGTTATCTTTCCTTAGGTGATGCTTGTATAGTATTTTTGAGTCTTAACTTCTTGCATAGTGATATCAGAGATACACAGTGCGATTCAGACGACAGACTCTGGAGTCAGGATACTGGGTTCCATTTCATACTCCCCTCTTTGCCAGCCTGATGGCCTTTTAGTTTCCCCACCTGTAAAATGAAGATACTAACACAAAGTATATCAAGGGGTGATGAGGATTCAGAAAGACAATTCACATTAAGTGTGCACATACATACATCACAAGCACTCATTAAATATTGCCAATGAACATGCTAACAAACCAATTCTGGCAGACAAAGCTAAGAACTTTAAAAGATCTTAACCCACATATAGTAATTGAATCTAAGGCAATGCATAATATTTGCAGATCTCTGTGAAAAAAGAAATGTGGAGAATAATATTCCTCACTAAATATCAAGAAATCAAAACTATATGACTTGTAGACTATTTTTTATGTATATATTTGTATTAATTATTTACATTAAGCTTCAATTTTTACTATATTTGTTCTTAATCAAAAGTTGATTTTTTTACAACAGGCATTTCTTTTGATATGGGTGCTTACCTAGAAAAATCTGGCTCAAGATTTCTTATAGCATATTCAATTTTTAAGCCATGAAATAATTTTCAAGTCCTAGTCCTAAGTTTCCTAAATCTTAAATATATCACTAATTTCTCAAACTCATCTTTATAGCCTTTTATTTTTGCTCAGCATAGTTTACCTTTATATGTTATGAAACTCTCATGAAATGGGAAAGGCAGCTGAGATATATTTACTCCAGGAATAACCACAGGGGAGTGTCCAGGTCCCAATCTCTAGATTGTCCTAAGAAGTGGGACATGGTATGGTTTAATGTTACAAGCACTTCTTTCTCCCGCAGGATAAGGTCATTTAAAGAGTCAAGTGCTGTGAGTCCAGAGACCGAGTTCAAATACCAGCTTCACCACCTTAAGGGAGAAACCCTGGACCCTCTGCTCAATGTCTCAGGGCTTTGATTTCCCAATGTCTAGAATGGTACAAGAATACAACTTTGTAGTATAGAATTTTTTTAGTAAAAATTAAATTGGGGGAGATATGAAAGTATCTGGCACAAAAGAGGCATTCAACAAATGGTAACTTCCTTCCATGCTCCAGTTCATAAAAAGAGTTCCCTAATACGACATTACTTTATCAGATACTTAGGTGCTGGGCACTATGTCTTGGCCCTCAAATGACAGCATAATGGTGAATGTGTAACCTGCCGTGGTGACCACCTCTCCCCTGCACGGAGTAGGAGGATTAGCGTTAGTAAAACCCCACGTGACTCTCCACAGTGCAGGGGGAACAGGCCCTACAGGGACAACCCCATGTACCTAAGTCCTGCAGATGTGAAGACGAGATGGACATTAGTTTCCATGCCCTGCTCTAATCTGTGCTTATTTATATATATTTTATTATTTGAAAAGTTAGACTCTTTTTTATTTGGTATTTGTTCATGACAAACTGTCCACCACGTATGTGATACTTCTAGTTGCATAAATTGCAGACCGATTTATGTCAACATAAACCTGGCCCCCCATAGGGAAATCTAAGAGATTCACACTTGGCATTTGCTAAAAATTCTCTCCTTTACTGTGTGTCTTCTGCCCCACTCCAAGTTATAAAGTAATCGAGAAAAGCTGAAGCTGTTACATTGTATTGGTTAAGTGCAAAGCCATGACTGAATTTACTAATTCACAGAGGATATCTGTGTTAGAACATGTTCACCATGCCCCATTAAAAGGAAGCTATTGCTCCGAATAACACTTTCAGTAAGAAGCGTATCAAACCTAACTGCTGTCACATGAAGACATTCTAGTTACAATTGAAAGAGTTTTTTTTGTATAACAGGATTTTCATTACATGAATAACCCAATATTTCAGAGATTTAATATAGCATTGAAAGAAATAGGCTTAGTCCACAAAGCCAGTCATATTTTTAAAGTATAGATTTGATGTCAGATTCAACGACGTATGTTCTAAGATGTTTTACCTGAAAGTTTATAATCTATAGCACCCTACATATCTCGGTTTTGAAATATGATTCTTATAAATTAGCAGGACAATCCTAATTCCAGTTGGCTAATAGTAACAAAACTGTGCAACCTGTATTGTAAACAGAGGGTGGGCACGTCTATAAAAATGTTGGGGGGTGTATAGCAAAGATTAGGGAATGAAGGGGGGAGGGCAAGGGAAGAGAAGACTAAGAGAAAAGGAATGGGAGAAAAAGGAGGAGAAAAAGGAGAAAGAGGGCTAGCCACAGTCACTCATGCCTATAATCCTAGCACTCTGGGAGGCTGAGGCAGGAGGATCGCTTGAGGAGGATCACTTGAGGTCAGGAGTTGGAGACCGGCCTGAGCAAGAGTGAGACCCCATCTCTACTAAAAGTAGAAAAATTAGCTGTGTATTGTGGCACATGCCTATAGTCCCAGCTACTCAGGAGGCTGAGGCAGGAGGATCGCTTGATCCCAGGAGTTTGATGTTGCAGTGAGCTATGATGATGCTACTGCACTCTAGCTGGGGTGACAGAGCTAAAAAAAAAAAAAAGAGAGAGAGAGACAGAGAGAGAGATAGAGAGAGAAGAAAGAAGTTGCAGACAGGTCAGAGCCTGGGCTTTGGAGCTGGCCAGATGAGCATAAGTTTGAGACCTGCTTCTGAACCCTGCAGGCTGCGTGACCTGGTGCAAGTTACCATAAACTCTATGCTCCTTTTGCAATGGGAATCATTGTTTCTACTTAGTAAGGCTGTCATGAGGATCACTTTCCTCAGTGCCTGGCACAAAGAAGATGCTCAACAAACAAATGGCAGCTACCAGTGTCCTCTCATGTTGTTTTTACATACGTGTTCACATATATTTATCTCATGTGTCCATTAGATTATTCACCTCTTGAATATACAACCTACTGATCCCATTCTTCTTCCCCAAACAGCCTAAGACAGTCTTCTATGCATGGTGGACCATCACAAAATGATTTTGTATCTCACCCACAAATATTTTTCAAACATTTGCATAATAAAAGCTGGTGTTTGTTTAGAATTTTGTAATCCTGTACATTATGTGATTTGAGTACCTTCCCTTTGGGAAGGACTGAGTCCCAACACCACCCACTCTGGAAAGAAGGCAGAATAAGGATTACTATCTGTATTTTACACCTAGAAAACTGAGGGCCCCGAAGGCTCAGGGATTTGCCTCAGCTCTTGCAGCCAGCAGGTTTGGTCTTTTGAACCTGAATCCTGCTCCTCCTGGTGCATCCTGGGCCTCTCCTGGGAACATGAGTTTTACAGAAGCGGATGCTGCCGAGACCCAACTTAATCTCCTTCATTTCCGTGGATAGTGTGCATGCGAGTACCAATTACTACCACGTACAGTGCAATGGAGCGTTTAAAAAAGAAGATACCATCTTACTCTAATGATCACCTTTCTGCCTATGGTCAGATTAAAATCCCCAGGGAAAATAGAGTATTTCAGAAGATGAAGCACAAATAGCTTCCCTTGTTCTCAGCATTTGATTCCATTTTATTTCCTTTTCCTAATACTGTTTGAAATGCACATACAGCTAAGCAGTCATTTTCTGAGGCATCCAGTGTGTAATTGTTGAGGAAATAACTGTGTTAAATCTGTCTAGCTGATTTATTGTCATGTACTGTGCTGGGCTGAATTGCTACAAATAGTGGCGTTGCTGGGTGTATGTGGAGTGTCTGGCTCCCCACCCACACTCCACCAGGGCGTCTCCAATTCTGGTGTATATGGACTGTGTTTGCACATGAGGGAAGTTTGTTTGAATAAAAGATTTTATTATTTTTAAAGAGGGGATGGTGAAAATTATTGTTCTACATAATCATAGGTATAACTAAAGAGAAACTTGGAAGCAAGAGACCCTGGGCATAAAAGAGAATGGGACATGAGAGGATAAGAATAATATTTTGCATTTATAAGTTATTTACTGAGTAGCTCATTAAACCTTGCAAATACTCATGTAGCTCTTACAGTCTTTTTTTCACATAACACAGAAGTTTCATTCCCATGGGAGAGTTGCAGAAACTGAGGGATGGTGAATTGCAATGAACCTGCAGGAGTGCTGTGGAGCAGCTGTCTGAGTCCTGCCTCTCAAGAGACAGGGCTCTTAGGAAGCTGAGGGAAAAAAAACAGAGAGTCAGCTAGTTAGTGGCAGAGGTGGCCCATAGGAGGCAGAAGGCTAACTGACTCATTCAGAGTGTGGGTTAGACAGAGGTTTGACAAGTGAGTGCAGTGTGAAACCCCAGAAACAGACCCACCACTCACTGCACTATGTCTCCCAGCAAGAGGAAGAGTGGAGGGAAGAGAAAGCTGATGTCTACCTCTCCAGACATCCACCTCCTTCTCTGGGGCAATCTCTGTATCCATTTCCTGATGTACTAACTAATGGTGTCTTCCTGCTGTTCCCAGTCTTTTTCCCTTCACGTCAGTTATTTTGCATTCTTCTTCAATGTTCAGTGGAGACAAGAGAAAAATAAAAAAGAAGAAAAAAAATTATTTTGCATCTTCTCTTTTACATTGCCTAGAAGTTAATAGAATATAAATTAAAATTATATACAAATTAAATTCATTTATTTGCTCGCTTAAATTCTTCCCGTGTACCTACTATATACCAGCAGCTTGTGCTGGGGATATGGCATTGTACAAAGCAGAGACAGTCCCTACCTTCGTGGAGGAGTAACATTTGTGCTGGGAAGGTAACAGACTGCAAGTAGCCTTGCTCTCAGTTTTAAGGAGCAGCCCCTCTTTAAATCAAATTGATACATATCTTACCTATACTAATGGGAAAATGTAATGTTTAAAAGTTATTGGCAGGCCAGACACGGTGGCTCACACCTGTAATCCTAGCACTTTGGGAGGCAGAGGCAGGAGAATTACTTGAGGCCAGAAGTTCAAAACCAGCCTGAGCAAGATGAGACCTCGTCTCTACAAAAAATAGAAAATTTAGACGGGTGTGGTGGTGCACACCTGTAGTCCCAGCTACTCAGGAGGCTGAGGCAGGAGGATCACTTGAGCCCAGGAGTTTGAGGTTGCTGTGAGCTATGATGACACCACTGCACCTGGGGCAACAGAGGAAAACTCTGTCTCAAAAAAAAAAAAAAAGAATCGGGGCAATGAAGATAGAGAATTCTTTTTAAGGAGCGTTACTGTAGATGGGGAACAAAGGTATGGGGGTAGCTAGCAGAACTGCAGTTGCAAAGGACTTTTATATAGGATGGGGTAGGTAACAGAGTGTTCGCCTGATGATGAAATGATCTGGTAAAAAGCAAAAAAAAAATGATCTATAAAAGGTGGAAGAGTTGTTGAAAGGCCGTCCTTGATAGACGAGTGGGATGAGGACCTCTGTACACATGCACAGACTGGCTCAGCTCTACCATGGAGAGTTTGTCCACCAGGGGACAAGCAAGAAGCTGGAGTAGTGGGAGCGGATGCTCATACGTGGGCAGGTGTGAGGGTGGATGTCTAGGAACTTTTCTTCCGAGCGCTTTCAGTTTGTTTTGGTGAAACAAGAGAAGCATCAGCAAAGAATGAAGATGCAGAGAAAATATTGGAAGTTTAGGAAGAATATAGAAAGTGTGAAAGATTCTTCTAAAACAGTGGTCCCCAATCTTTTTGGCACCGGGGACTGGTTCCAGGAAAGACAACTTTTCGAGGGACTGGTGTTTCATGGAAGCAGGGGGTTCTGGAGGGAAGGATGATTCAAGCACATCACATTTATTGTGCACTCAAACCTCTCTGCTAATGATAATCTGTATTTGCAGCCCCTCCCCAGTGATAGCATCACCGCCTCAGCTCCACCTCAGATCATCAGGCATTAGATTCTCATAAGGAGTGAGCAACCTAAATCCCTCGCATGCGCAGTTTACAGTAGGGTTCCGGCTCCTATGAGAATCTAATGCCCCCGCTGATCTGACAGGTGGTGGAGCCTATGCAGTGATGCGAGCGATGGGGAACAGCTATAAACACAGATGAAGCTTCGCTGGCTGCCTGCCGCTCACCTCCTGCTGTGCAGCCTGGTTCTTAACAGGCCATGGACTGGTACCAGTCCGCAGCCCCAGGAGTTGGGGACCGCAGTTCTAAGAGACGAAAGTAAACAGATTAGGAAAGTGTAGTATAATCACCAGGCATCAACAAGGTTGTGGTTGAAGGTCAAGAATTTAAAGTACTATAGTCAGCAGAGTTATGTGTTAATATCAGAATATTCACTTTTAAAAACTTATGCATTCTAGATGATTTGTATAAAAAAAGGAAGAGCTAAAGAAAAATGAGGTACTCAAACATATTTTATGAGCAAATTTTATATAACAGACTTGACAAATAAGATAACTCTTTATAGTGCAGAACCTATAAAAGCTAGAATTTCAAACAAAAAGCTTATAGAAATGTTTGCCATAGAGTCCACTGATTTTCAGACATTGAAAATCATGGATTTTTGACATGTGCCTGGGATATAAATTCTAGAAATTATCTTACTTAAAAAAATTTTATCTGAATTATATTTCAATTTACACAAAAAAATAGTAATGTTGTTAAATATATTCAATATCTTGTATATTTGTGAACTTTTAGAAACAGAAGTTTTTCATATACATTATCAGCACTGTGGATTAATGACAAAATCAACTGTATTTGATTTTACTTCCACATCAAGAAACTTCTCAATCTTGACAACAATCTCACACATTAACATGATTAAAGAAATCTTTATAGGATGGAAAATCAGTAATGAAAGGTGTCATGCTGTTGCCATTGGCAATGGAACAAACAAGGCTCTGAGTGGTTTAAGAATCACGGCCACATGTTCAGTTCACATCCTTCAGTTACGTGTGCTCAGGAAGTGATTGTGGCAGAGTGTGAAGTAACAGAATTGCCAGCCATGGCAGCAAGATTGTGGCCACATTCATCATTCTGCTGCTGCCAAACACGACAACATGCCATGTCCGAGATGTTGGAACTGCCTGCTCATGTACTCACATAAGATGAACAAACAATGAGGAATAGTAGCCACTGGAAAAAGAAAAATAAAAAAACAGCTGCTTGTCCAAAAGAAAACCTTAGCATTATGCTTTGCAGAGATGAATATCTACAACACAGAGTTGACTAACAATAAGTGGTCCCTTGCAGAGAAAGTGGTTTGTTGGCTGGAGCCTCAACATTCCATGATGATACCTGCTGTGAAGAGCTTCAGGTCAAGCTGCTCCACCGAAGATGCTGACCTTGGCCTGTGTGGAGTGAGTGAGGGCTCAGATGCAGGTGGAAATTCAGAGAAGAATTTGCTAACCTGAAAGCCAATTACATTACTCCACTGGTATATTTCTAAATCCAAAGCTTAAGGATAAATTTTGCCCATATGATTATATCAAACACCATGCACATACAAATTTTTTAAAAGTAAAAATCATGGGCCAGGTGTGGTGGCTCACACGTGTAATCCTAGCACTCTGGGAGGCTGAGGCGGGAGGATCGCTTGAGGTCAGGAG
>VBSM01002937.1:2342935-2386544 GCA_008086735.1 Cheirogaleus medius
TTGAGCCCAGGAGTTTGAGGTTGCTGTGAGCTAAGATGATGCCACTGCACTCTAGCCTGAGCAACAGAGAGAGACCCTGTCTCAAAAAAAAAAGAAAAAAAAACTGAAATGGGCTTAACTGGAAGAAACTGAACCAACATACACTGTCAGATGTTCCAGCAACACCACCCATTGCTACCTACGTATAAAAGCTATGCATCATTGGCATAATATGAATTGTAGAATGCTACATTATCGCCAAACTAAAAAAGAAATTTGAAAATTATCTTGAAGATTAAATGAACATGACTTAGTGACAGGTGGATATTAAGGTGTAAGGGAAAGGAAGAAGTCAAATATGGTCCCCAAATATCAGGTGTGCTTGCTGGATAGAAGATAATACCATCAACCAAGATCTAAATATGGAGTGAAGAACATCTAAGACAGGGTTTATAGGGAAAAAAAATGAATCTAATTTTGAATCTGTCGAATTTGAAGGGCCTTTGGGACATCCTGGTAAATATGTTCAAGGGGCAGCTAGAAATTCCAATTCAGGAAAGTTTTGGAAGTTGATCATCCAGGAAAAGGTAGAATTCCTGTGTTCCTGTAGCCAATTCTGTAATTAAGCTCTAATTGGGTTCATCACAATTATAAATTCTAAAGGGTAAAAAACATGTCTTATAGATGTCCAAGTCCCCTCAGATTGTGCTGAGCACAGGCTAAGGCTCTGTGATACCAGAGATTGAACTTTTGAATACTTGCTCTCTTGGTGGGTGGTAAACAGTGCATACAGGTGTTCACTGTTTTCACGTTAAAAAGGATCTCAAGTTGGCAGAGTCAATTGTTCTTTTTTGTGCCTTCCTTTTTTGCGAAGTGTGCAGATATGAACCAAGGTCTCCCTTGAAGTCAGGGGTCCTGAGTTATAGTCTAAACCATCCTGAATGAGTCATTCTCTGCTCTTTAAGCTTCAGTTCCCTCCCCATTTGCACCGTGAGTAAATAGAAGCAAAATGTTTCTGGTTTGTCTTAATCAATATATTGTGAGTGTAAAGGCATGATCCATCAATATCCTAGAAATTCATCTTAACCCACCCCACCATAGAGAGGAAGGCTACTAGGTGTAGAGTCTATCTTGGGTCATTATTTATTAAACCTCAGAAAGCAGTAGACAGAAGGAGAGGTCACAGAGTGTGCTCCAAAATAAAACATAAATGAGGCTCAAGCCAATATAGTCACACACTACTTTTAATTTACTCAGAACTCTTCATATTTCTCTCAAAACTCTTACTCTCCAAAACATGCCTTTTCCTCTAGCTGAATGACCATTAAGTTTCTTCTTTCTCTAGAAAACTCCAACTTATTCTTGAGAGCCCAGCTCAAAGTTTCTCTGTTCTGGGGAGGGTTCCCCAGGCAGAGTTGGTGACCTGTGACACAGTGCTTTGATGACAGGGATTTTTACATTCCATTATGACCTGTTTCTATTTGTTTCCCCACCTATACTTTGAAGGTTTCACAGCTCAGACTGGAGCCATATCATTCATTGTGTTTTAAACTCAGAACCTAAATATAAAAAAAATGAATACACATTATTAGCAGAAGGAGCTCAATAATTTGAATTATGCATCTAGTCCTTTGTCCCTGGTCTGTTAGTCAGATGTTGGAAGAAACGTATACAGAAAGAAAAGAATAAACTCAGGGATGAGTTATACAACTCATTCACTAGGACCTCTCTCCTTCCCTCCTTGGAAAATATAAGACATTCTACTATAAACACCATAATGCAAATTTTGGGCAGATCCATTTATGATGCTAATGTTTCCAGAGAAGCACTTCTGATATCCCTGCATATGTTAAATTTTCTGACTATTTAGAGACAATAAAAGATGGATATTTTTGGCTTTATCTGACAAAATTGTCATAATGCACTTTGACATTTTTTTAAATGTATTTTAAAACTGATGAAATGGAGATTTTAGATTTTGGCTTTAGAGAAAGACCTTGAATTTCAGCCAGTGGGTTCCCAAGAGAAATCATAGTGGTTTATGTTGATAACTAGGTAAGAAAATGTATCGGATGTTCAAGAACTATTTCAAGGTCCATATCATTGAGCTCACTGACAGAGAGTTAGACACTTTTGCTGTGACTGTGCAGGTATAGTTCACTACAGGGTTGTGTTAGAGCAGCCGTTCTCAGCCATCGTGTCAGGAATAACTGCACTGGGACCAACTGGGAGGTGAATTGCAAATAACTTATTACAAATAACAAAATGCACTTATAAATTATATTTTATATATAAGTTACTATATATCCAACATATGCCCTATCGAAATATTATTCCCTGGCATCTATTATTTTTTTCTGAGTTAAAGATGAAAAGTTACAAATAATTTCATAGGAAATAAATCTAAACTGCCACCCACCTTGTCTATAATGTGGTCCATAGTGAGTACCACCAGCTTTGATGTAAATTATTAATTATATCAGTACTTCATTTCTCCACAAATTAAAGGCCAGGAAGGGAGTTTTCCAAATATAAGTAAGCTCATAATGGTATGTTACATCTATGAACATTAATATGTGTGTTAAGACAGAAAATAAGTATCTCAGGTCGAGCTCAGTGGCTCACACCTATATTCCTAGCACTCTGGGAGGCCAAGGAGGGAGGATTGCTTAAGGTCAGGAGTTTGAGACCAGGTTGAACAAGAGCGAGACCCCGTCTCTACTAAAAATAGAAAAATTAGCCAGGCATAGTGGCGCATGCACCTGTAGTCCCAGCTGCTCAGGAGGCTGAGGCAGGAGGATCACTTGAGACCAGGAATTTGAGGTTGCTGTGAGCTATGATGATGCTACTGCATTCTACCCAGGGTGACAGAGTGAGACTGTCTTAAAAAAAAAGGAAAAGAAGTATCTCAAAGTTCTAGTATGCCTATCAAATTAATGAAAATAATGGCATGAAAAACTAAAGTCTGTCCTTTAGCCAATAGTCTTAACCTAATTCCAGGTTTCTATTGTTTGGGAATTAGAAAAAGAATCATCTTGAGGGAGAGATGTCTAAACTCAGTTAAAGTGAAGATAATTCCCTTTCTCTCCCAAGAGGAAGAAAATCTGTGACTATAATATCAGAAATTATAAATAAATGAGAGTAGAAATTACATAGTTACTTATAGAAATGCTTGATAGGTTTGCACCTATCTAAATATTTGCCATTCTCCTAGAAAAAAAAGGCAAAAAGATTTGATTTGCTGAGAAGAGGATGTTGGAGGGGAATTTTATTTTTTATTACCAATATTTTGAAGTTATTTATACAATTTTAAAAATTAAAAATAACAATTGTTGTTTTGGAAATTCTCCCTCCTCACCCATTGTGTGTCTTGTCCTTTGGCCTCTTCAATCTTTCTTGTCTTCTCCTACCTAATGTTGCTACTTTCCTCATCTAATTTCTTTATAATCCATCCCATAAATTCTTCCCTGCTCTAGATCTGAATTTGACATCATCGAGCCCAGGTTATACCTCTCTACACTTCATTTTTATCCACTTCACCTTCTTGCATTTCTCTTTGCCTCTAAATCTGTATCTTCTGCAAAATTCTTGAGGTCACCACTGAGACCCAAATGGCAAGAGATAATGAGTTTTAAATGTCAAATGTTCTGAGAAAAAGAAAACTTGAAAGATGGAGTTTGACTCAAACTCTTTTTTCCTTCCTATATTTCTACTGTCCTAAAAAGTTACAATTTCAAAGGCTTAGAGTTAAATTTCAAAGGCTTAGAAATTTATTTCCATACACGAAAGACATCTAATCCCATGCAAAGGTCACGAAGCTTTAGGAAACATTGGGAGGTGAAAACATATGCCTTTGAGAGCACAATAAATATATCCAATTGAAAACAAGCTTTTCTACACTTTCCCATAATCTTTAGTTATGATTACTACTTAATACTTATTGAGGTTTTAACTGAGATTTTACCATGGAATAGCCAGCTCCTTTTCATACCAAAAAAGCAAGCATTTATCAACCACTTACTATATACTTGACATTGCTCAAAGCATTGGGAGATATAAAAACAAAAAATATATAATCTCAGCATTCTCAGTCTAATAAGAAAGACAGACTGTAAATATATAAGCAGTACACTGTGATATATGCATAATCCAGTATTTGCCAAAACAATTTTGGAGCCATGGCATAAGGAGATACAGAGATAACTTAGACATGGATCCTGCCTTCAACAAATTCACAGTCTATCAAAGAATAAAAGATATGAACATGACAAATAAAACAGATTAGAGAATGAAAGTCTTGTTAAAATTTTGAAGAAAAGGGCTGTGAAATTTTGGAAAACTTTTATTTATGTCTACAGGAAATAAAAGAAGATCTCATAGAGATAATGATAGGGGAGTAGACCTTGAAAATATAGTAATGTGAACTCTGTTCTTCCACTAGATTTTACTGTGAATCTTAAACTGCTCTAAAAATAAAGTTTTTAAAAAATAGCATTAGAAATGAACATGTAGTAGCGCTGACTTGGGTGGTGCAAAGGCAATATATGTAACCTAAACGTTTGTACCCCCATAATATTCTGAAAGAAAAATAAATAAAATAAAAAATTTTTAAAAAGAAACAAACTTGTGTACCTAGATAATAAGAGCACCTAGGTGGAACAGAATACTAGAGCACGCCTCCATCTCAGGATGACTCTCCAGGAAGAGGGAGCCACAAAGGAGAGACAAGAGGCAGTCAGAAGTCCAAGGAGAGGTGGGAGGGGCACAGCAAACGTGAATTAATTAGAGTTTCAAATACGAAGGTGGTTTTCTTGTTTTTTGTTGCTATGTAACAAACTTAGTAGCTTAAAACAACAGCCATTTTATTATATCTCTTGATTTTGTGGGGCAGGAGCTAAGGCAACCTTTGGTTGGACAACTCTTCTGTCTGGCACTGATGGAAGGTGGTCGGTGGCATCAGCCAGCAGTTGGACTGGCGTGGACTCGTTCTCGTCTGATGCCTTTGGCAGGGCCGGCTGGAGGCTGGGCTCAGCTGAGCCTCCCTCCCTCTTCATGGAGTGTCAGGGCCTCTCCATGTGGTTTCACAACAGGGTAGTCAGATTTCTCACATGGCAGCTCCTGGCTCCAAGAATAAGTCTTCCAAGCAGCAGGAAGCAGGGACAGTCTCCGAAGGCATGGGACCTGGCAAAGCGTCATTTCCGTCACACTCCATTTGTTATGGCACTCACAGAGCCTGCCCAGACCGAAGAGGAAGGGACAGAGAAACTATAATCCCTTGTTGGGAGGCGTGTCAAAGAACTCTTGAGCCTATTTAATCTCCCAAATAAGGCATGACTAACAGTGGCATATGTAGCAACAAGATCACTAAGATAAGAGCCGGGAAACGTACACTGGATCTGACAATATGAAGGTCAACAGGAACCATGATGAGATCAGTCCAGTGCTGCGGTTAAGGCAGAAGTAAAACTCAAGTGTTGGAGAAATTAATTGGTGTTTATTGTACTTCAGAGACATTAAATAAGGGAAAGGAAAAACTGAAGTGCAGCCAGAGGAAGATGCCAGGTGAAGGAAGAATTGTCTTAGGAAGGAAAAATAGAACAAAACAGTGATAAGCTGAAGGGAAGGAATCAGAGAAGGAAGAAGCAGCTGCAAACAGGATGGAGATGAGATAGACGAGGCCCTATAAGAAGTAAAAAGGAAAGAAGTGGAAAGCACAAATGCAGAGTTCAGCCCTAAAGGAAAGAAGAAAGATTCTACTTCTGAGGGGGAGGGAAGTGAGGCACAATAGCACAGCAAGTAATTGTGTATATTAAGGGTCAGGAAGTTTCTACCTTGTGTCCTCAAAGCAGATTCTTTAATCTCCCCCTTCCTCCACTCATGGGAACAACAGCTATTGGATTGATACACCCTGAGGAAGTTTCCCTGGGCTTGCCCTGGAGAACTGCAATCGGCTTTTACAACCCGGTAGGTCATAGTTGAGAGGCTTGTTGGACACCCCACAGCCTGCTTATGGCTCTGGGCAAGGCAGCGGGGAAGGCTCTTTGGCAGAACTCTCCGCAGGTACAGAATTTAAGGTTCTTCTGATCAAAGTGAGGCTCAACCAGTTTTGGGGGCATCCTAGCCAGGTATAAACATGGCATAGGGAAGGAGATACAGAGACCTCCTTTAAAACACTGTTCACACTACTGCTTGCTAACCAAGGTGCCAAAATATACAGGTAAACAGCAAATGGATTTACAGGCATGCTGAGAGACACTGATCTCCTTGGCACCTGGGACAACCAGGTTGGCTTGTCCTTGAGCTAGTCACCTTCATTCTTAAACAGCCTGCTCTGAGGATCTTCAGAGAGTCAAAGGAACATGAGCCGAGACTGAGACATCTCAGAAGTGCCTGCAGGGAACAAGCAAAATGATGGCTATCTGGTACTTGCTGCTCCGCCAATCACTAAGCATAGCCAGAAAAGTGCTCTGTTGCCTGAATATTGACTTTAGGAGCCAGCTCTTTATATTATTTCAAAACAAAGAAATTCAAAGAAAAGAATATGCTTGCCTTTTTAGAGTAGTCACTTAGCATACAGCAATACCAATGGACATATATAGATATCGTCAATATATGCAATGACAAAGATTCAAGCCACTGCCTACCCACTGCTTGCCAGAAGCCCCATCAGCATAGCCACCATTCTCTACCCTAATACCACTGGCTGGAATGCACTTAGGAACCTGTTACATAAACTCCTACAGCAGTCCTGTGGCCCCTTGTTCCAGGAGGTTGGATGGGGACTCCTGGCAGGCACTGGGCAGCTTCAATTTCTGTCATCCCATAAGTCAGATCCATCTGCCCATTTGCTATTCATGGGCCCTAAGTGACCCCTCTAACAATGCTATTGCATTCTGCAAAATGTAGCTATTATTACATTGAAATACTTGATGTGAAAAAGGTTTATACAAATCACATTATCATAAGAAATCTCAACATTACATTTACAAGTAAAAGGAAAGGAAAAGTTATTTCCAATAGATTCAAGTGTCATAATTTTTTTAATAATTGTGAAGATTGGTTTAAATTTTTGTCATGTATTTGTGGGAAGAGAATCTACTGTGATGTTGACCATAAAAATACTAAAGAGACTATTATTTAAGTCTTAATCAGAAATTGCAAGAAATTGCATATAGCTATTCAATGATAACATCTAATATTAAAAACTTATGGTCATAAAAATAAGTTTAAGGTTCTCATCTCATTAAAAATTTTGAAAATATTTTGTTGGTGGTTTTATTTATTTGTTTTTTCAAGAGAAAGATTCTCGCTCTGTCACCCAGGCTGAAGTGCAGTGGTGTTATCATAGCTCACTGCTTCCTCAATTGCCTGGGCTCAAGTGATCTTCTTGTCTCGCCCTCATAAGTAGCCAAGACTACAAGTGTGCACCACCATACCCGGCTAATTTTCCTTTTTTCTTTCTTTTTCTTTTCTTTTCTTTTTTTTCTTTCTTTCTTTCTTCCTTTCTTTTCTTTCTTTCTTCTTTCTTTCTCTCTTTCTTTCTTTCTTTCTTTCTTTCTTTCTTTCTTTCTTTCTTTCTTTCTTTCCTTTCTTCTTTCCTTCTTTCCTTTCTTTTTTTTCGTAGAGACAGGGGTCTCCCTATTTGCCCAGGCTGGTCTCAGAGTCCTGGCCTCAACCAATCCTCTGGCCACTTCCTCCCAAAGTGCTGGGTTTATAGGTGTGAGCCTAGTATTATATTTAATATCTTCCCTAAAGTTTTGTAATTCATTTTCTCCTCATAACCACTTAATATAAAAAATAATGAATTTTCCCCCAGGTTTCATATAGACACCCTCAAATCCCCTTCCGTTCATCCCAGTGTGTGTGTACCCCGACAGGGAAAAGGTTGGGAGGCAATGATTTACACTGATACACATTGAATTTAAGATTTGCAGAAAAAAACACAAATGAGGAACATTTGATAGATATGATGTCTTTATCAGAGCATTCCATGGAAAGACTACTCTTGCTGCTATTTGGAAATGAAAGAGAAGTCCTAAGATTTCTAGAGTAACCCTGATTCCTTCAATTCTTCCTCCTCCCAATTCCTAAGTAATGTGGTCTCCTCTAATTCTTCTTGATTCCTCAGATATTGCCAGGAGACTAAATTTATGTATTATCTGTTTATCTAATATACAATGCTCAACTATGTATCCTGGGAAGAACGAGGAAAAAAAAAATGGTACTACAGATACTTGGACATTGAACCAACCACAAGGGTTAAGGAATGAATGTCCCAGGTGGGGGTTGAGGGGGGTTCACAAGGGTCTAAAATGGTAAAAGATGCAGAGAAAGAGCTGCAGGAGACGCAGCTTCGCACAAAAGATGAGGACAGTGCAGGCCCAAAGCAAACTGTGCAAGAGCAACTTAAAATGCAGCTCACAGAAAATGAAATGTCTCCAGCTAAACTCAGAGGACTAAAGCCCAGGCCAAGGCAAAGAAAAAAGCCTCACATCTTGGCCTGTATAATTTTTTGTGACTCCAAGATCAAGTAAATAAATAATGGGCGATAACTGACTTCATTTGGAGCCATTTAAAGTGACTGCCTCCTCCCGCAGCCGCGCAGAGGGCCGGGCGTGCGGATAGGACCTGACAGGCCAGCGGCGGGGAGATGGCACCGAGCTCGAAGCCGCTGGTAGGGAGGCATCTGGGACAGAGGGAGGCAAATGCAAGGAAGCACTTGCCTGAAATCCCCAAAGCTTTCTCTGTTAATGCCTGTTTTAAAGTGCCCAGAGCATTTCTGTGAACTATTAAGGGTAGGCAGAGCTACCTAATGAGGCTGTTAAATTCATTAGCTGTGTGCTTGATCTATCTGGGTTTCAAGCGTGCATTGGAACAGGGCCTAGGACATCATCTGTCAGAGGTCATGATCAATAGTACCGTGGTCACTTGGTCCTGAGCCGTAGTGAAAGGTGGAATGCGCCTCCTAAACTCTTTCTTTGAAAATGCCAGCGGATTAATTACTGTCATTCGCATCTGCAGCTATGCAAGCTATGATAATGATGTGCCTCAGGCTAGAAGCTGATGACCTGAGGGGCTTGGGGAAGGTTCTCTCCACCTGTGTGCAGGGATTTCACAGTTTCTAAAGCATATTAGAGAATTTGAGCAATTGTTCATAACTCAGGGCAAGTTCCTTACTGTAGACGAGGTATGCTGGATCTTATATTCATAACTCTCAGAAACTTTTATATGCCAGAGTTTTGTTAATCTACATATTGGCAAGCACAGTATTTATTGGGTCAAATACTGTTTAATTACGATTGGATCCTAGTTTATAAGGTTTTATCAAAATATGTGCATTAATGACACCGTGATTCAAGTCTGATTTTTTTGCTATTAATAAAAAGCATCTCTGTTCTCTCTATAAAAACAGTGATATTCTTGATATTTTTTAATCAGAGTTGTTAAAATTTTCTCAAATCTTGGGATCTCGAGTTATATGTTTATTTATTTATTTGTTTTTTAAGACAGGGTCTCACTCTGTCACCCAGGCTGGAGTGCAGTGGCACCATCATTGCTCACCGCAACCTTGAACTCCTGGGCTTAAGCAATCCTCCCATCTTAGCCTCCCAAGGTGCTGGAATTACAGGTGTGAGCCATCACACCTGGCCCTCAAGTTGTATGTTTATTAACTACTTATTAAGAATTGAGCTTTCTTTGTTCTAATGATTTCTTAAATAATCAATTGTATGTTGTACAAAACAAGCAGCTTCGTAAGAGGCCTAAAAGACTATCTGTGTTGCAAAATTAAAAAGTGGAAAAAAAATCTATCAATCGCTTAGAAAAATGGCCAAAGCAATGTTACTCCTCTTGATATTTCAAAATATTAATTTTTCATTTCTCATCCAGAAATGTGGGAGTTGGATAGCCTACTCTTAGCTGTTCTGACTACTTTATCAGGCAAATTCTAATTGTTTCATAAGTTACAACTTTTGTTTATTGCACTAGTCACAGCAAGACTGAGGAGGAACTGGAAAGTGAAGCAACACGCTGGGATTTTTGTTATTGTTGGGAGAGGAGGAGATGGTTGCTCATTTTCATTTCATTTTAATCCTTCAAAGGTTTAAGAAAGACTCCTGAATTCCACCCTCTCTTCTCTCCTCTCAGCCCCTGCTTCTTTTCCTTCGCCTTTCTTACTTTCTCATCTTTGTAGCTCTCTTCTTATATCCTTACCAATAATCCTAATAATAGCTGTCATCTAGTGAATTCCTAATATGATCCAGTCACTTTATACAGAAAAGCCATTTATCTAAAGTCTTGACATAAATGATGACAACAAGAAGTATGTGATCAAGGCATTCAGGATTTGGACCCAGAGCACTTTTACTGTGATGCCTGGACTCTCACTGTTTCTACTCTTTTTCTTTTTATGGCTCTCAATTCAGATCCAGCACAACTCACTTCATGTGTATGTTCATATAAGAGTGACTCGGGGTTGGGAAGCTTGGAACAGTGGTGAAGAAATGAGGAAAAAGAAAAAAAAAAACTCTGACCTCCCTCCCAACAAGCCTTCCTTGTCATAGCCTTTTATGAGTGTTATACTCTTGAATCATGCTTTGTTCCTTCCACATATGAACAAAATTTTTGTACTCATTATTTTCAGTGCACAAAGAACTTTTGACTGTATCATCTAACACAGCTCACCTCAGATGATGCAAATAAGACACATGTTACCAAAAACCTGTTGGTTACAAATTGAAATTGTGTAATACAATGTTTAACACATTGACTGCCACAATAGAAAAAAAATTTTTTTTCCTTGGGGCCACCGTGTTTTATTACAAAAATAGAATAAAAACTTCAAAAATAAAACGATAATTTCTAATGTAATGAAACAATTTTTTATTGTTTTCTGTGCATGAGTTATATGCAATTAAATTGTCAACATTAATTGTAACAATAAGAACGTCAACAAGTAAAATTTTCATCAACCAACTGCAAAGTTTTGCCCAGGGGCCACCCATCATGTAACATGTGTGCTACAGCATGGCAGCGTGAGTTGTCTGAGCACCACGCAGCTCCAAAGTTATATGTGCTTCACGAGACCCCGGACTCGAAACTAGCATGAGTTAAATACAACCCACATGGCAGTTAATGTGTTAATAAATGAGATTTTTTTCTACCGGGGTAGGATTGCTAGATTCAGCAAACAAAAATACAGGACACCTAGTTAAATTTTAATTTTAGACAATAAATTATTTCTTTAGTATAAATATGTCCACATAATATTTGGAATGTAAGTATACTGAAAAATTATTTGTCATTTACCTGAAATTCAAATTTTAGCTGTGTGTATTTTAGCTGGCAACCTTATTAGCAGAGTAATCTAAAATTTCTCTTTTACCCAGGCTTTCCAGCAAGTAATTATTTCAGTGGAGAACACTAGGAGGGGTCCCTTTTTAAAGAAAATCTGGCTAAGTAATTTATTAAAGCAAAGATTCCCTCCATTAAACAATTAATCATCCCCTAACACGTCATTTTTGCATATTTTGTATAATATATTTCTCAAAGTATTCTACACCTTTAAAAGCATAATTTTGAAATAGGAAGAATCATTCTTGTATGAGTTTGTTTTAGACTCAAACAACACAGAAATACATACTCATAAAAAGATTTAGGCAGCAGAAAAGAGATGAACTTCAGTTATCATAAAGATGAAGACAAAGACATTAAAATAAATGAGGAAGAAAAGCCGCCTTTTGCATCATTTTAATCAAGCAGAATATGATTGGCTACATTATACTTTGTTCTGTAAATGTGATATACTAAAGTCTTCCTCTGTTCTTGGCCAAAGGTATAATATTTGAGGTAAGCTTAAGATTACTGAATCCAGGGATTTCAGAAATTGTGATGCTGTGTGTCAGAGAAAGGACTAAGCAGGGTGGGTCTTAAGAAGAAATCCATCTTACTTTTTGATAATGAAGGAAAAAAAAGAAGAAGAAATCCAGAGTTATATGGAGATTGAAATACTTAACACATCATTCCCGAAAAAGATGGATTTTTTAAAAAAATACTCAACATAGGGAGTTGAGGGGCCACTAGCAGACGCCATTTTACTCACCCTTCAAAGTAATTCTGACATCAATTCCTTCCCCATTACCACTGTCAGAAAAATAGCTCCCTATGTGATGTAATGCTGAGTAAGCCCAACTCGAAACACCAGTGTTTGTCAGGGTCTCATATTCAGATTAAAAGTTGCTTTCACTAACACTATTATGCAAAACTCCTATAAGCAGAACTGACTTGGAGAAGGGAAAATTGAGGTCACATTCACCTCAGATCTACAATGTTTAGAAAAAGATACGAACGATGATGTTCTCCGATCCCATCCTTGGGAAAGCGCGACTGTCTCCAGTGTATAAACATGAGCCATTCCCCTCCCTGTGCGACTTATAGGATCAGGGCTCTCATAAATAATACATGCAGGAGGCTGCAACTGTATTGTTTTGATGCCGAAGGTCATCAGTATTCTTTCCAAATTATCACAGTGGTGATTTTATTTTCCCAGAACTCACTTGTTTAGAGAGGTTAGTCTATAATTGTTTGCATCTGTTTGGGACATGAGGCTCAGGACTGACCAACATAAACAACCAAAGGGCAGGTCATTTATTAGAGATAAAACCGGACTAGGGGAAAAACTCACAATATTTAGCATTAGGATATCTTTCCCATGTAACAATATGAAACAGAAGGAGCTCTTGTTACGCCACAGTAGCTCTTAAGAATCTAAAATCTACATTTATTTTTGATTGACTTAATTATTTGAATAAGTGTAAAAAATAAGATGTCATCCTTTCTTTTTTTAAGTGGCACTTTTAAAAAATTCTTTGAGGCTCCAATATGCCTGCTTATAACTCAGTAGGAATAGACAATGATCATCAAACCAACAAAAAACTACATAGCACTTACCATGAACTTGGCCACATGCTAGATCTTATGACAGATGAAAAAGATGAATGAAGTATAGTTCTTGTCCTTGTGGAGCTTACACTCTAGTCCTGGGGTCAGGGTCCTACAGGCCCTGAGGTACCTACCACATGAAGTCTGGGTAAATGTACATTTTAAATGACAAAACTAAAAGTGAGTTTTGAGACTAAAAATGAGTTTTGAAACCAACAGCTGAAGTCCATATTGTCCACTGGTTAATATCCTCATCACCTGACAAGTATTCGTTATTATAAGTTATGTAAACTGCAGCCTTATGACAACCACTCCAAACATTCAAATTTAATCAGTATAAGGATAAATGGATTGTTTAAATAAATAAATAAAAATAATAATGGCTTTGTCTTTGGAACTTAGCTATAAAAGCCTGATCCCATCACGAATATTTTAAAGGTATCATAAACAACAATCCTGTAATATAAATCAGAGTGCATACCTTACACAGCAATATTGCTGATGTCTATTATCTGGCTCCGATCGATTATCCGTTTACCCCAAACTCATCTAACTGCCAATCCAGAGTGGACACTGAAAACAGGTTTCGTTCTAAAAATAGTAGGGAAAAAAATTTTAGAGCCAATGCATTAGTGATTTAGAATTTTTAATTACTCATCTTAAACATATCAAGATCTGGGACAAAAATAATTGTAGGTGGTAAGTATCATAGTAGCCAAAGTAACATGGGAGATGGGGAAGCTATCTGCATGATTCCTGAAAAGGAAGTTCCTCATGTACAATTTTTTCCCCTAACCACTAGAAAACATGGGATTATTATTTTATTTTATTTTATTTTATTTTATTGAGATGGGGTCTTGCTTTGTTGCCCAGGCTGGCCTCAAACTCCTGGGCTCAATCAGTCCTCCTGCCTCAGCCTTCAAAGTAGCTAGGACTACATTTGCATGCTGGTATGCCAACCTCCTGGTGTGCAATTTTAAAGAAAGCTTTGTTAAAATAACATTCAGTAAAGGCCAAAGAAATGGCCTATTGAGAGTTCCAAGCTCATATTTATCTTGCCGCACATCAATTTTTCACCAAATCAATCATTATTTCACTATTTTTTAAAAAGCTGTCACTATGATCCCAGCTACTGTGGAGGCTGAGGCAGGAGAATCACTTGAGTCCAAGAGTTTGAGGCTGCAGTGAGCCATGATCACCCCACTGCACTCCAGTCTGAGCAACAGAGCAAGACCCCATCTCTTTAAAAAAATTGACATTAAATTATATGTCAATAATTATGTGTTATTTTTAAATGTTCTTTTACTATTCTTTCTTAGGTTTCTTTTTTCTCTTTTTTGTTTGTTTTTTTTAAATTGCCATCAGAAAGACAATCTCTTACTTAGATTCTTTAGTCTTTCTTCACCTAATATCTTTTCATATGCAGTTACCTCTAACACATGCCTCATCTGTCAAAACCCAGTTAAAACTGCCACCTCCTCTGTGAAACCTTCCCTAACTCCAGTGGGTAAATCAAACCCACCCTCCTATGTCATCATGTGGTTAGTTACCTGTCGCTGCCTCCAGACCTTTTCGTATTGCTTGCATCATTCCTGAAATTGTAATCTCTATAAAGTTAGGATTTTAAAAGTCACTAGAATGTGGGTGTGCACTAAAATGACTGCAACGTGGCATCTCAAGTGCTCCTTGATGCCGCT
This sequence comes from Cheirogaleus medius, assembly GCA_008086735.1. Taxonomy (NCBI): domain Eukaryota; kingdom Metazoa; phylum Chordata; class Mammalia; order Primates; family Cheirogaleidae; genus Cheirogaleus; species Cheirogaleus medius. The sequence continues at coordinate 2,357,551 of VBSM01002937.1, forward strand.
CTCTCCATCCACATTGCCCGTCCATGTTCTCCTCAGACACTACTCAGAGTGCAAGCCCTTCTGGTCACTCTTCCTGTTTTGGACTCATCCTCAAGCAATTCTGTGTTTACAATCTTGTACTTGCACAGTCCCACCCACGTTCAAACCAATATCTCTCTCTAACCCCCTTCTCCCGTGTACTCACCCACCCCCTCCAGAATTTACAATTCTCCATTAGGAGGGGAGGGGTGGTCAGTATTCTCTTAGCTGCCTATTGCTACTCTCAGACTATTCTTTTTGCACCTTAATCCACAAAGCCCTCTCTCCCCCTGAAGTTCCTGCTATCTTATTACACCAGCTTCTCCCTCTCCTTGTCAATTTCAAGTACCCGTTTCAAGATCGTTACCCAAAAGTCACTGGTGACGTTGGCACCCAGCTCGCATTTTTCCTCTCATCTCTTAAATCATTACAGGCAACTTCAACAATTATGTGGAAGCATAAGAAATAGTAAAAATACCAGCCTGAGCAAGAGCAAGATCCCATCACTACAAAAAATAGAAAAATTAGCCGGGCATGGTGGTGCTCACCTGTGGTCCCAGCTACTGGGGAGGATGAGGCAGGAGGATCACTTGAGCCCAAAATTCATATGTTGAAAGTTAATCCCAAGTGTGGTAGTGTGGAGAGGGGTGCCTTTTGGAGGTGATAAATCAGTCATGAGGGTGGAGCCCTTGTAAATGAGAGTAGTGCCCTTATGAAAGGGCTGAAAGGAGAGGCTCACTCCTTTCATGTCTTCTGACATGTTAGGACACAACATCCATCCCATTTGCCTTTCTGCCTTCTGCCGTGTGGGGATGCAGCCATGAGGCACAACCTTGGAAGCAGAGAGACTAGGCCCCCAGCAGGTACCCAACCTGTCAGCACCCTGATCTCAGCCTTCTGAGCCTGCACAACTGTGAGAAACAAGTTTCTGCTGTTTATAAATTGCCCAGTCTGTGATACTTTGTTTCAGCCACACAGATGGACTAAGACAGTATGGGGAAGGTTGTGGATCTCTGAGTAAACATGATGTTGCCAAATTGCTCTCCAAAGTGGTTGCCCCAGATAAGCTGCCAGCATCTGGCAGTTCTGCTTTTTATTTTTGCCCTAACTGGTGGGTATGAATGGCATCTCATTTAACTTGCATTTCTCTCATTTTCAAGAAGGTTGTGTGTGTGTGTGTGAGAGAGAGAGAGAGAGAGAGAGAGACAGAGACAGAGAGAGAGAGAGAGAGAGAGAGAGAGAATATATTCTTGCTACCTGGACAGATCTCCAAGGCCTTCAAACAAATTTTTAAATACTTACTCAAGTTTTTCTAATGTGCTCAGTGATGATTTTTTTCCTACAAGAGAATCTACTATTACCACAAGTAGAAATCAGGTTACGTTTACTTTTTAATATTCATATTAGACTTAACAAAATATAAAATTAATGAATAGTTCTTGTTCTCCTGAACAATACAAAGACCTAAAAAAACTTTAATATCCCTTACTAGTTGTGTTTGTTCAGAATTTTAGTACTAACTTATTTTTATATTTCCTGTATCATTGTTTTGTGTTTCATGTTTTGTGTTTGTGTGTATCTTCTAAAATGTTTTCTGCATTATTTCTCAAAAGTATCTTCCAGTTCACCACTTTTCTCTTCGGCTGTGGCTAATTTGTCGTAACCCATTCACTGAGTTTTCTATTTCACTGACTATATTTTTCATTCCTAGAAGTTACGTTTTTTTTTCAGTCTATGTTCTCTTTTCTCAGAGCATTTTTTAAATATTTTTAATAATTTTTATGAATTTAATCATTTTAAAATTTCTTATTTATGGTTTCTGGTAGATTATTTCATTATTTCTATCAGATTATTTCATTATTTAAAGTCTTAGGGAGCATAAGCCTGCTTTATCGTATCCAATGAATTTTCATTTTGGTGCCTTTTTTTGTGGGGGGAATTCCTATGTAGCCTGGCGACATGAGTCCTTCCAGAAACATTGTACATTTGCTTATATTAGGTGCTCAGCAGTATTTCTAACCCAGAATCAAATTTTACATTAATATTTTGATCTGAATAATTCCCAGACCAAATATGTAGCATAAGTTTGAACACCCAAAGAACTATATGAAGGATCATAGTAGCTTTACTCATAATAGACAAAAACTAAAAATAACCCCAATGTCCATCAAACAGAGAATAAACAAATTCTGTTTTAGGCATATGATGAGGGATATCTATTCAGCAAGAAAAAGGAACAAACTACTGATACACACACGAACATGGGTGAATATCCAAAGCATCATCATAAGCGAAAGAAGCTAGACATCAAAAGCTATGTACTGTATGATTCTATTTTATGACATTCTAGAAAAGGCAAAACTATAGGAATAGAAGCCAGATTAGTGATTGCCAGGAGCTGGGAGTAGGACAAGGGGATTGACTGTAAACAAATGTGAGAGAAATTTCGAGGTGATGTAAATGTTCTAGTATGTTAATTATTGTGATGATCACACAACTGTATACACTTGTGAAAATGCATCAAACTGTTCACTTTAAAAGAATAAAACCTACAGTATGCAAACTATACCTCAATAAATATGACATTAAAAAATTTAAACCCCAAACCCATATTGATACAAATTTTGATTTTAAAATTCCCAAATGAGTCATTATTTTTCCTATCTCAAAGCCACAATAAAACAGAGAGTTGACCTGTGTTCTTTCTGTGTCAGTGGGCACTTTTTCCCTGTAATCCACTGTTTGAATTGTGTATGCCGCTGAGAGCAGTGATCCCCAACCTTTTTGGCACCTGGGACTAGTTTCATGGAAAACAATTTTTCCAGGGGTGGCAGGAATGGGGGGAGCTCTACAGCCCCGGGAGTTGGGGATGCAGCCTTAGAGGATCCCAACTGGGTTTGAATTTTACTGCTCCAATGACATGGAAAAACCCCCACCCCGGGGCCCCATGGCTGAACTCACTGTTGATTAGATACTTTTTGAATCCCACTGCTGATTGGATGTTAAAGCTTATTGCTAATTGGATGTTAAAGCTTGTTGCTGATTGGACGCTTTTTGAATCCCACCAAGGGTATAAAACTGGAGGAGAACAAGGAAGCGGGGCTCAGAATTTGGTGGCATGCCCCTCTGAGCCCGCCGGCGAAATAAAGGCTGATTCTCTGACCCTCTGTGTGCCGCTCGGTTCTTTCCCCAGTCAATCACTGTAACACTTGCTGGAACACCAACACAGTGAGGCCAAAGACTTCATCTCCTGATCCTATATGGGCATTACAACCTAATCTTTTAGGTTATGGAAAACTCTGTTTTATCTCAGCAGACGGGTACCACCTTAGCTCATTCACTTACCAAGATGGTTTTCCATTCCCTCTTCCTTTCTGGCCTCTGGAAGTATCCTTTATTTTCTGAGTATAGCTTCGCTTTAGTAAGATCTGCTGCATTGTATCTAACATTTTTATATGTTTATAGTGGGTGGGTTTTCAAGTTGTCTGGTCTTCCATATTGTCGGACCAGAAGTTCGCTCTTTTCATCTTATTTTATCAACTGTCAGTGGGTGGCATTTATTCCCATGGCTTCATCTGCTATCTAAAGGCTGATTAACTCCCCAAACTGTATCTCTAGTTGGACATCTCATTTCAGTTCCAGAAATACACTTCTAATTGACAAATGGACATTCTACCTGAATATCTCAATTTCCAACTTTATATGGCCAAACTTAAACTCTCACAAAATTGGATTTTTTTTTCTTTTTTTTTTTTTTGCAGCTAATGGCATCACCATCCCATCAGTTTCCCATGCCATAATTCTGGCAGTCTTCCTTACCTTTTCCACTCCCTCACTTCCTATCAATACTGGGATTCTGTGCCTTAACTTCCCTCAAATAAGTACCCTCCTCCCATCCCCTTGGCCTTAACTCATACCTCCCTGTGTTGTCTTCCCAGTGCTGTTCTCTCAGTTAACAATACACCTTTTCCTTAAAGTAAGAAAGATGATGAAAAATGACCAGAAAATGACAAATCTGAATGCCACTCTTCTCTTTAAAATCCAAAATAGTTCTACTGCACACATGATGATGTCCAAACTCCCTCATTTGATGTCACATCCTTTCATGATCTAGTTTCTTCCTACCTTTGTCGGTCTCAGCTCCTGTCAGCTCCCGCATGAGCTCTGGCCTTATGGAAATTCTTCCTTCCCTACACGCAATGTGCTCTTTGACATCACCAAATCTTTGAACTTGAGAGTCCGTCTGACTAGAATACCATCCACGCCATGCTCCCCATTAACCTAGAGATGTGCTGGAATCCTTCAAGTGTCAGTTCAAGAGTGAGTTTCCTCTCTGACACCTTTCCTAACCCTCCAGAACCCTGCCCCCGGCAGCATGAGCATCCCTCTCAACTCCCAGGAGACAAATGCCAAATACCATTTATCATATTGTTTTTAAAAATTACTTAGATCTCTGTCTCCTCCACTAGACTGTGAACTTCTTGAGGGAAGGGGTTCCTACATATTATTTATTTTTACACTCCCAATGCCTTGCAAAGTCCCTGCTTATAGGAAATATTCTGCTGACTCATCCATAAAAATTGTCACACTTGTAATTTAAGAAAGACTGCCTGATCTCTTGGGTCTCTTCCAGAGCTAAGATTTATGATCTGGTATCTTTAGTCAAGAGCCAAAATAATCTCACCTAGAACTCTACAGTTAAAACATGCGTATTCTTTTCCTATTTGTAAGCCCTGTGTTGTAGGCACTATGTTACGTAGATGTCACCATATGCTGTCTCGTGCCTGTGCCCCTTCCAGCTTCAGTGTGTGTTTTTAGAAAGCATGGTGATAAGTGTACATTATCCTCTCTTGGAGCAAATGGCACTTCAGCTTGACCAAGTTTAATGTCCATATAAAAATCAGAAATGCCGCAAATGGAGGCATATAGAAACATCGCTCCTCTCTCCTTCAGGCTCTGTCTCCCATCTGCATCCTACATCCCCACTGCCAACCTGCCTCTGACCACTTTCAATCTAGAAACCTCATTCTCTGTGGAATACTTGAATCAGAACTAATGACAGCAATAACTAAAATGGTCCTATGAATGCATGCGCGGCACAACAAGAATACTTTTACTGGATTACTTAGCCGTGGCATGCTAGGTCTGTTAATGTGCTCTGCCTGGCTTCACCGCAGACATACTTCAGAAAATGTAAGCCTGCAGTTAAAGTAATAGAGGGCCAAAGAGACCTGGGCAGATAAAGAAAGAATCAAATTCATCTCTTTGAGTATATGTTTTAAAACAATCCACTAATGGGAATAAGGGACTTAAGAGGTTCATTTTAGAATGGATGGTAAAACAGAGGCTGGGTCAGTTTCGTAGTTTTTGTTCACTAGTTGATTTTCTGCTGTTTCAGGTTTGCTTCGGTTTAGAAAAGGAACCTGAGACAGAACTCAAGATACAACACTGTGCTGGGGCTTAGGGTGCTCAAGTTCCTATAACATGCACTCGGAAGGAAGGAATGGACCACGCCATTCCCTGGTTTTCTCTCACTCAGTTATAAATGCTCTTGCTCTTGCTCTCTGATGAGAAAATGAAATGAAAAAAGTTAATTTCAGTGTGGTAGAGCCAAAGCATAAAAGTAATCAGCTCAGTCTTTAGCTAATTCCATCAAAATAGAGGGAAATATGGGAATAAACAGGCAACAACAGGATGCTGTCTGAAGAGAGAAGGCATATGGCATGGATACAGCTAGTAGTTAACGGCTTGGACTAGGAGTCAAACAGAGCTGGGTTTAAAACTTGTGTCTTCCATTTATCTCTGTATGACTCTACCCGATAATAAGAATTGCATGAGGTAAGACAGGTAAAGGGTTTGACCAGAGAAGGAAGCATTCATTAAAATGTATGTATTTTATTAGTTATGAAACCAAAAACTGTGTTTTTTTCTTTTTTCTTACTGTCTCTATATTTGCAAGAAAAAAAATGTGTTTTAAGCCCATTTGATTCCATTAAAAAGACTACTTCTCAAATTTAAAAAAGACAAAAAAGAGCCAGGCACGGTGGCTCACACCTGTAATCCTAGCACTCTGGGAGGCTGAGGCAGGCAGATCGCTCAAGGTCAGGAGTTCAAAACCAGCCTGAGCAAGAGAGAGACCCTGTCTCTACTAAAAATAGAAACAAACTAATTGGCCAACTAAAAATATATAGAAAAAATTAGCCAGGCATGGTGGCACATGCCTGTAGTCCCAGCTACTTGGAAGGCTGAGGCTGTAGGATCGCTTGAGCCCAGGAGTTTGAGGTTACTGTGAGCTAGGCTGATGCCACAGCACTCTAACCCAGGCAACAGAGTGAGACTCTGTCTCAAATAAATAAATAAATAACAATAAAAAAGGCACAGATCAATGAAAAATATTTATTTCCCAATAAATGTTAAAGTCTCAATAGATGAATGATTTTGATATGTGCATGAAAATCAAGTATCTATTCCAAATTAGCTATCATTTTCAGAAAATGCTCAACACCCAGACTTCTCAAGAGATTGAGGATTGTAGCATCTAAGGGGGTTTCAAGGTTAGTAGAAGCCATGGGGAGATTGTGATTGATCTCAGAAAAAATGTTCAAACATTTCATTGTCCAGTTGGAAAATACTTCTCCAGGAGAAAATCAATTCCCTACATTCAGGTGTTCAAACATAGGCTGAAGGATCACTTGATTCACACGTTCTTCCAGCAAATACCTACTTAGTACCTACTAAGCTCTAGGCAGTGTTCTTAGTACTGTGTCAGGCACAAAGTTGAGTGGGTTGTGATTCTTGGCTTAGGCAAGTTCACAGTCCACTTGAAAAGATAAAATATAATATAAGAAGGTAAGAGTCATTAGAAAGATATAAATAAATTTATGAAAGAAGATAGAGAAACTTCCACTGCTTGGGATAATCAATGCCATTAACAGAGGAGGCTGAATTTCAGCTGAACCTTGATGGAGGAGTTGAAATAGGGAAAGATCTGGGCACGTGCAAGAAATTGTTGGAGGTTTCATTGTAGGAAGAGTAAATATCCTTGAGGAGGTCAGGAGACGAAACCAAGCCTTGTGTGCCAAGGCAAGCAGTTGGTTTGTTCCAGGAGCACGGGGAGCCTATAGATTATTTTAAGGAGGAGGATGTAGCAACCACCACTTTCTTTCCTCCCTGAGACAGTCCTTTGCCATCCTGAGCAACAGTTTATACACCTAGGCAAAGAGGATAATAATATCCATTTCTGCCTGCTTTATAAACTTGATTTAATTGGGTTTTTGTGTTTTTTCACTTTTTGGTTTTTGGTTTTGTTTTTTTTAAACAGGGTCTTGCTCTGTTGCCCAGGCATCATCATAGCTCACAGCAACCTCATGCTCCTGGGCTCAAGTGATCCTCCTGCCTCAGCCTCCCAAGTAGCTGGGACTACAGGTGCATGCCACCATGCACAGCTAATTTTTCTTTCTTTCTCTCTCTCTCTTTTCTTTTTCTTTTCTTTCTTTCCTTCCCTTTCTTTCTTCTTTTCTTTCTTTCTTTTTTTTTTTTGTAGAGACAGGGTCTCAGTCATAGCTCACTGCAACCTCACACTCCTGGCCTGAAGTAATCCTCCCACCTCGGCCTCCCAGAGTGCTAGGATTATAGATATGAGCCAACAAGTTCATCTGGATTTAGTTGTCATTGATGGTCTTGATCTTCAATTCTGATCTCTCACTGGTCTTAGGTCTTGGTTTCTCTGATTTGACCCTTGAATTTTCCAAGGACTTGAACTTAGACTAATCCCTCTGGCTCTTTCCAAGTCTAGTACCTCATCTTCTCTACCATCTCTGTTCAACTAGACACCAAACACAATGAAAAACAAACAGCAACAACAACAAAACAGAGGGTGTATGAAACAGTTATAATTGACCAAGGATTAATACTCAGAATATATAAAGAACTCCTATACATCAAGAAGAAAAAGACACTCAGCTCAATAGAAATGGGTTTGCAGAGAGGAAATCACAGTGTCTGATAAACATGAAAAGACTAGTTGCCAGGGAAATACAAACTGAAATTAGATAACATTTGAAACCCATCATATTGCCAAAATTTAAACCTCTATCAATACCAAAGAGTGGAAAGTATGTGGACTAAGGAGAAATCTCACAACTAATATAATGACTTCACAGTACAATTTGGCAACATCTAATAGAATTGGAAGATGTCTATACTTGTGATGCTCTTACATACATCTCCTAGATGAACATTCACAAATATATACAACAAGACATTTACAAGAATGTTTGTTTTCACATGGTTTTTGATAATGAAAAGTGAAAAATAATCTAAATGACCATGAAACAAAGAGCTGATCAGTAAAGAGGAATGAGGTACACAGTAAAAACGGATGATTGTCATGCTACTGTATGGACACAGAGCAATCTTAAAAACATGAAATGCAGCAAAATAATGTGTGCAATATGGTTCTACTAATATAGAGAAATACAGAAACCGCATACAGTATGATTTCAATTTTATAAAGTTTGAAAACCTGCATGAGAATGAAAAATAGTACATTTGGAGTCTTTACCTCTAAGCAAAGGAGGAAATGTGTCTTAGGAGAGGCACACAGGGGGCTTCCACTACATTGATATTATTTTATTCCTTAAGATGAGGAAAGATAATGGAGAAAAGGAGGAAAAAGAGAAAGAGAAGATGGAAAATATGGAGGAAGAAGAGAAGGTTTGAAGAAAATAAAACAAAATGTTGAGTTGACTTAAGTGAAGAATAGAGACATGAGTATTTGTTACATTGCACTCTATACTTACCTGAATATTCTAAATATTTCATAATAATAAAAAAGAGATAATGGCTGGGTGCAGTGGCTCACGCCTATGATCCTAGCTCTTTGGGAGGCTGAGGCTGGAGGATCACTTAAGCCCAGGAGTTCAAGGCTGCAGTGAGTTCCAATCGCACCACTGTACTCCAGCCTGGGTGACAGAGCTAGACCCTGTTTGTATTTAAAAAAAAAAAAAAAAAAAAGACAGAGAAAAAGATAAATTCCTCAAAGTCATAAAAGTTCTAATTGACCAACTGGCATCCTAAAGGTTTGAAAGAATTCAAATACACTTGCACACTCACCTAAAAACATCACACCAGCAATTACCAGGAACCAAGTAAATGTGCCTGAATCCTTCATCTTCTCATCACCTGACTGAAGTGGAGCCTTAGGTCCTTCAACCATAGTGCAGTTGTTTGAACATAACTGTAATTGTTTTTTTCTTTTAACAATCATGTTCATGAGTAAATTTAAATTATCTTAACGCTTAGTAGTACAAAGTAGCAGGTAGTATATGAGCATATATGGGCAAGAGGACAGATCCGTTGTTTGTTTCCTTCTTTATAAATACTACAGAAAAACTTTACATAAAGGTTGGCAACTTGACTCAACAACCAATGCAACAAACATGGAACCCAGTTGCCCAGGCAACATCCAACACTTCCTCTGTCCTCTGACTCATTATTTCACCTTCAGTGAACCCTCAAGAAATCTATTCTTTTTTCTGGTTTTGTTTGTTTGTGTGTGTGTTTTTAGAGACAAAGTCTCACTATGTTGCCCAGACTGGAGGCTGGACCCAAATTCCTGGGCAAGGGATCCTCCTGCCTCAGCCTCTGGAGCAGCTGGGACTACAGGTGTGCACTACCATGCCCAGCTTCAGTGAATCTATTCTGTGACAGATTTTATCAATCTATGCTATAAAGATAATATATTTGAAATTATATTTGTAAACATTGGCAACATTTCTAAGCTCTTCAAATACAAAATGCTAGTATAGTCATCTTTGCATACACATGGGGGATTGGTTCCAAGACCCCACAGATACCGAAATCCTCAGATGCTCAAGTCCCTTGTATAAAATGGTATAGAATTTGAATATAACCTATGCACTTCCTCCTTAAATCATCTTTAGATTACTTATAATATCAAATACAATGTAAATAGTTGTTATATGTATCATTATTTTTTATTTTTTGAATATTTTCAATACACAGATACAGAAGGTCAAGCATTTATCAAATTATCATCAATACTAAGCATGTAGAATGTTATAAAAGCATTTCAACTGTGACAGTTAATGCCAGGAGCTCAAATCAAATTTTATTTCAGTTCATGTTTGATTTGAAAACATTTTGATGTTATGGTTCTGTGGTCTTAGACAAAATACACAGGGCTGATTCTGGTTTGAATAGGTTGAGTAGATTTAAACGGAAGCATTTCTTCACTGGCTTGTGGTTAACCAATTAATTTATTGTTTCAGAAATTGAAGCTGGTTAGCCCACCTCAGATTTGGGTTCCTGGTTCCATTCAGTTCAAGTTCTTGGCAAATGTACAATTGGAAAAATTTATGATTCCTAAATTTTTGTGTTAAATAGCCCAACTTCCTCAAAGACCACAAGTCTTCCACAACCCTCTCTTATTTTTGATAGGATAATAGAGAAATGTGCTAGCAAAAAGCTACCCATATCACCAACCCAAAGTCAAACAGAAGCCAGCCGACACCTCATCTGGGAGCAAAGAACCCCGCAGTTCCACTATCACTATTGTAGGATGATGACTACAACGTGTGCCTTTCTTGGGCATCAGAAATCTCTGTGTTGGCAACTCTCAACCATGATGTCTGAACACAAATGTGCATCTCTTTTACTTAGGAGATGTGTCAAGTAATCATTTACAAATAATTGTTTGATTTTTTAAAGTGGATATGTGAAGGCGCACGCATTCATACACAAATGATTGTGTATATGTACACATTAGTGAATTATTCTAAGTCACCTGCATTCCGATAGGCTTCCTTGTCTAGGAGAAAAATACATTGGGTTCTAGGGGGTACACATTTGAGAATGTGTTCCACATATGAGCATCAATTATTGTATGTGGCTGCAGAAAAATGTAATAGCAGATACTTTGTTTATATTCTCTTATTCCTGTTCATACCATAGAACAAGCTTGAGAATGAGGATGTGAGAATTTGGACGACAGACTAAGGGCTGACGTGAACCCACAGGCTTCCCAGGTCTTGGATCTGTAAAGCTTCGCGACGGCTCTGGGTGAATAGTTCAGGCCTATTAGTCAATTTGCACTGAGAATAACTAGCTCTAACAATATCACAGGCACTTGCAAATGACTCCTCTAAAGACAGATTTCTATCTTCATTCTGGCTTAAGAGAAAAATGAGAATGTTAGGTTTCCTCAGTGTAGTGTAATAAAAAATATACTTGGTCTTTGTCCCCAGTTTCTGGGACAGAGCACCTAAAACCCTTGGAATTTCTTGGGTGAAGTGATAAGAATGTGGTTTGTTATTCATAACCAGTCCCATTTGATCTTACCAGAGTTTATGCTAATGAATAGACAGGGTGAGGCTCCTAGACAGCCTCAGGATGGGGCCAGTCACCAGAAAGACCAAGTTACTAGCAGAGGCAGGAATTTTCAGCCCCACCCATTCACTTCCAAGAAACAAGGGTGAGGCCTGCAGACTAAACTGACACAAACTCTTTTGAAAAGTGATCTGGGCAGGGCGCGTTAGTCACGCCTGTAATCCTAACACTCTGGGAGGCCGAGGTGGGAGGATCGCTTGAGCTCAAGAGTTTGAGACCATCCTGAGCAAAAGCGAGACCCCGTCTCTACTAAAAATAGAAAAAATTAGCTGGGCATGGTGGCGCCCACCTGTAGTCCCAGCTACCCGGGAAGCTGAGGCAGGAAGATCTCTTGAGCCCAGGAGTTTGAGGTTGCTGTGAGCTAGGCCGACACCAGGGCACTCTAGCCTGGGAAACAGAGTGAGGCTCTGTCTCAAAAAGTTAAAAATTGATCTGATGAGCTTCCAGGTTGGTGAACACATTCATGTGTGGGGAGGGTGGTGCACCCACCTCCATATGAACAAAAGCTCCTGCACTTGGGACTCTTCCAGAACTCTCCCTATAGACCAGGCTATGCATCTGTATCCTTTACAATGAACTGATAAACAGAGTTCTGCGGGTTATTCTAGCAAATGATCAAGCCCAAGGAGGGGCATGGGAAGTACGGGAGGTCCAGACTTACAAACGGCATCGGCACTGGGGGCAATCTGCGGAACTGAGCCCTTTACCTTGTGAGATCTGACGCGAACTCCAGGTAGACAGTGTCAGAATTCAATTGAATTGTAGGACACCCCGCGGGTGTTGGAGAATTGTTCAGTGCAGAGAACAAACCTGCATATCTGGTGTCAGAAGTGTTCTGTGTGAGTGCAGAGAAACTGTGTTTTACCAGATGCAGTCCCCTGTTTGTGTTTGCAACCAGTTTACAGACTCTCACACCTTGATAGAGGGCAGGATAAGAGCAGTCGACTTTGGTTAAATCAAATGTGCATGAGCTTACGAAATAGGTATCAAAAAAGAATCCTCAATATTCCAAACTCTTGATGGCACAGCTGAGAGGGAATTTAGAAATCTAATCTAGTGGTTTCCAAATCTAGCTGGCCATCAGAATCAGCTGCAGAGCATCATAAAAAAAGATCCATTAAATAAGAAAAAGAAACTCCAGTGCTAGAACCTGGAAATTTAAAGTTTAGAAAGCTCCTAAGGAAATTCTGATGATCAGTCAGCTTTGCATGCCACTGATCTTGTCACTCTCCCTTCTCCATTCAGATAATGCTGGCACAGACAGGTCCGCTACTGTGATAATCGTAGCTAATATGTGCACAGTGCCTGGGACCAACACTTGAACATATGTTACCTCCAACCCTTGCAACTACTCTCAAATCCATGCTGCAAGTAGACAGCTCGTGACAGTCTCCTTTCTCTAGATGTTCAGCACTATTCTTATGCAGTTTATCCCGTAATATGCTCTTGATGGTCATTATTAAGTTTGCATGTGCTGCTTGTTGCTTCAGAAAGTCCTGCCAACTTTACTGGGCGCCGTGGCGCATGCCTGTAGTCACAGCTACTAGGGAGGATGAGGTGGGAAGATGGCTTGAGCCCAGGATTTCGCGACTGCAGTGAGCTGTGATTGTGCCACTGCACTCCAGCCCAGGCAACAAAGGGAGACCCAGTCTTAAAAAAAAAAAAAAAAAGTCCTGCCATCTAAGCAAAGAAGACAAAATGATTGAGTTGCATTTTTCACCGACAGCAAGTTTAAGATAGAGACCATACAGTTTTCAGGGTTGTGGTGTGTTAAATCCCACAATGATCAAAGAGACTGACAAACTCTTGCAAAATTAGCGTGTTCATGGATCGCAAGCTGGTGTGAACTACCCAATGCAAACCCATGGTGCTTGAGCACCAGGCAATTCCAGGAGTCAGGGCTCCCAGAATTCAACCTCCCCTTCCCACCTCTCACCATTTCCATGTCTGTCCAATTTATAATCTAGACTGATGGGCCCACCCAAAGCATTAAGACACCTGGCTGTTAGGACTAGGTTTTCACACACAAAGTGTTTTGGCTCTTATTGAAAATATCCATAACAAAATAAGTTTAACTTCAAGCAGTTTTCTTTACTGATGTTTATACTGCTGCTTGCTTTTAGAATTTCTAGCAAAAACACTTTGACTTTAATCAAAACATTTCACTTTTAAAATGATCAGCACCCTACAGAAAGAAGTCACCTATTAAGCATAGTTTGCCAAGAGAATAAAATGACACGAGACAGCACCTGCCACTGTCCTTGCAGCCACCAGCCCCTGCGCGCTCACCCCCACCTGCTTCACTTCATCTCTGAACCCCTGATCAAAGCCTCCCCAGGGAGTGTTTTGGCAGCCTGAATGGCATAGCTAATCCCCTTATAAATAGTTGTTCTTCTAAATTGCCAGAAAATTGAATGGATTATAACACAATAGAGCTATAAAAGTTAGTGCCCCCATAATAAACCTCAACTACGCTTCTCTTGTGATTATTTAATCTCCTTCAGTCAATCATGTAAATTGATATCTAAGCCAAACTATGGGTAAAACAAGAAGGAGATAGGAGAGAGTCTTCTACAAATTAAAAACTTCATGAGCTCTACTAACAGAAACATGGATATAGCTAGGGAACTTCAAAATCAGCGGGTAGTAGCTCACATTACAGTTTCCGAGCTCACTCATGGCTATGACCATACTTGAGCCTCACAGCAATCATCGGAGGAAGCAGGCATGGGGCAGTGGGAGAAATGTACCCAGAGCAGGAAATTTGGGGTTGAGTCCATATTCTTCCACCTATTTGCTATCTGATAAACAGTTATTTAATCTAACAGAACCTCAATTTCCTTACCTATAAAATGTGGGTGATGATAGCTACTTTCATTTGCCATAGATTAAAGGAAATGAATACATAAAAGCATCTAGCTTAGCATCTGATTTATGCTTTCTTTCCATGCAAATCCCAACAAGAGTTTTTTATTTTGATAAAATAATTCTAAAATATTATAGAATTAAGTTCGCAGAAAGCACCCGTAAACAGTCTTAAAGAGCAATAACGGAAGACTACCATGGCCCTAACTATCTATCCCTCCCTGTATCCACCTTTTTTGCAACATGACTCTGCAGGCCCTTCTGTGAAAAGGTCGAGTATATTTTGGTCCCTTGGGTCTGAGTCCAGTGATGTGACTTGTTTGGACATTAGAAAACTTACCACAAGCACAGGCTTGAAAAAGTGCAGGTGCATTTACTTCCTGTCTTGGCCTCTGCACCTCCCCATGTGGCTACATCTGCGCTATCCACCAGAAGATAAAAGATGTGAGGCCTGGTCACAGATATCACTCCGGCCCCAGCCAGCAGACCGGCAGATATGAAAATGAGCCCAGCTAAAACCTGAAAAACTTCATAGCCTAAATCACAACTACCAATTCATGAGCTAAATAAATGTTTATTGGTTTAAGCCATATTTTCTCAGTGGGGTTTCCATAAGAAGGGTAAGCCCTCTCAATTATTCATGTCTATTTTTTCAATTCTTCCAAGATGGCATATTGTTAATTCTTTACGTATAATAAATGCCTTACATTAGTAGAGTTTAACTATCTCCTGGAACCATGTTAATAAGGGCTGTTTTAATTTGGGCATCGTGGCACATGCCTATAGTCCCGGCTACTCAGAGAGCTAAGGCAGGAGGATCGTTTGAGGTCAGGAGTTTGGGTGCAGCCTGGGCATCATGGTGAGACCCCCAACTCTAAAAAAATTTTTTTAAGTTAGCCAGGTGTAGTGGTGCATGCCCAGCTTCTCTGGAGGCTGAGAAGGGAGGATCACTTCAGCTCAGGAGTTTGAGGCTGCAGTGAAATATAATTGGGCCACCACACTCCAACCTGGGGGTCAGAAAGAGATCCCGTCTTTTAAAAAAAAAAAAGCTATTGCATTTGGGGTGATGTTATACAGCATAATTGTAGCAATAGATAACCGATGCAATCATATATTACAATGTTTTATAAAGTCATTGTTGTTAAAATAATGTGTCACCAAAATGATAGATTAATGAATGAAAATTAAATTTCAAAAAAGTCTGAAATACACAAAACTGTAAAATAAAAGTGGCACTTTAAAGTCTATAGGGGAGAAATAGAGCATTCAATAAAGTCTTTGGGGACAAGTGGCTATGATATGAAGAGCAAAACCTTTACTACCTGACATCTTGTCCTGAAATCCATTCCAGATGGTTAAAAATTTAATATTTTTTAAAGAAAGAGCTAGATCATAAAAAATAGATAGTAATTTATACTACCTTCTAGTAAGAAAGATCTCTTTAAGCATGATGCCAATAATAGAAGCCATAATGGAATGATTGATAGATTTAACTACTTAAAAATTTCAAAAATCAGTGCATATTTAAAGAACAAATAAAATTTTAACTTTGGCACAAAATTTTTATGTTTTGCTACAAAATTAAAAGGAAAACAAAAAATGGAATTTGGTAATAGGTATTAATATTACCTATGCATATATATAATGCACATATATATACGTGTATTTACAGCAAATATTTTTTTTAATTTTTTAAATTTTCTTTATTATTTTTATTTATTTTTTTTTTCCGATAGCTCAGTCTGCAGAAAGCCCAAACAGCAAATATTTACTGAGCTTCTGCATGCCAGAACTGTGTACCTGGAGGTAAAATAGGAAACAGAAACAGCCCCTATTCTCATGGCACTTGAAGTCTAGTGAAGAAGACAGGATATAGCAAGTAAATAAATACAGGAGACCAGTCCAGTAAGATGAAACTACATGCACAAAAGCCCTGTGGTAAGACAGAGTCTGGTATATTTGAGGGCTTGAAGTAAGGCCATGGTTGCAGAAGCACAGAAAACAAACAAGAGACTGACCCAAAATTAACTAAGGAGGAAAACAGGGGCCAGAAGTTGCAAGGCTTTATATGCCATGAGAAAGACTTTTAATCTTTATCCTAAGAATAAAGTCATTGGAAAGGCTTTGACTTGGTGGGTGACATGATCTACTTAGTCATAAAAAATGAAATCATGTCTTTTGAAGCAAGATAGATAGAACTGGAGGCTGTTATCCTAAGTGAAATAACCCAGACACATAAAGTCAAATACTGCATGTTCTCCCTCATAAATGGAAGCTAAATAATGTGCACACAGGCACAGAGAGTTCTGAGTAACAGGTGCTGAAGACGCAAAAGGGTGAGAAGGTGGGAGAGTGGGAGAGGACAATGTTCACTACTCAGGGGATGGTTACATTAAAAGCCCATGTTTTACAACCATGCAATATATACATGTAACACATCTGCACTTACGCCTCCTAAATCTATAAAAATAAAAAGTAGAAAAGAATTAAAAATTGTTTTAAATAAAAAATAAATATTCTCTACTTAAAATTTTTTAAAAAGGTTTGTATTTTGTAAAATCTTGAGTCTAACTGATTCGAGCATCTGCAGTTAGTGAATTACTGTATCAGTGCAGGCAAGAGCACTAGGAATTTGGTCTGCAGTTGTGCTAGTGAAGATGTTGACAAGTGAATGGATTCAAGAGATACTTTAATGATTAAAAAACACATTGGGTCTTGGTGATGGACAGGGTTGGGCAGGGAAGGAAGGTAATTATTATGCTAGAATGAGGCGGAGGCATTCACTGAGACAGGGGAAACCAGAAGAAACGAGGTGGGAGAAGGATGGATTGTGAGCTTTATCTTAGACATATGAACGCTGAATTGTCTTTGAAACATTCATATGTAGAAGTGAAGTAGGCCAGCCCCAGTGGCACATTCCTGTAATTCCAGCACTTTGGGAGGCCAAGGTGGGAGGATCACTTGAGGCCAGGAGTTCGAGACCAGTCTGGGCAACACAGTGAGACCCTGTCTCTACAAAAAATAAAAAAAATTATCCAGGCATTGTGGCGAGCACCCTATAGTCCCAGCTACTCTGGAGGCTGAGGCAGGAGGATTGCTTGAGCCCAGGAGTTTGAGGTTGCTGTGAGCTAGGCTGATGCCATGGCACTCTAGCCTGGGCGACAGAGTGAGTCTCTGCCTCAAAAAAAAAAAAAGTGAAGTAAGCAATTGAACACAGAGTAGAGATCTGAGCTGGAGAAATAAACTGGGGTCTCATCAGCATGTAACACATAATTGAAGCCATGGAGATGGTATTTGAAACTGTGAGATGGGCCCTACGGACAGGGAGGAGAGGGAGATAAGGGGCCCTGACACTGAGCTTTCAAAAGCTCCAAGACCAATGGCTAGCTGCAGGGGACTGCAGATTGGAGAAGGAAACTGGCTAGGGTGAGAGGAGAAAGGCTAAGAGAGTAAAGTCATCAAAGCCAACAGGAAGTAGTAGTTGACGGTGTCTAGGTATGTGCAGAGGGCAAGCAAAATGAGGACCTCGAGTTTCTGATAAGGCAGTCTCTTGAGCTAGAACTGCTAAAGGATTTGAAAGATGAGGAAAGAAAGACAGCAAATATAGGCAATTCTTTAAAAAATTTGGCTGTGGCCATGCACTATGGCACACACCTGTAGTCCCAGCTATTCGGTAGGCTGAGATGGGAAGATCACTCGAGCCCAGGAGTTTGAGTCCAGCCTGGGCCACATAGCAAGACCCTGTCTTTATTTAAAATAAATAAATAAATAAAAACATGGCTGTGACAAGTAGGGGAGAGATTATCAAGGGATGTGAATAACCTTTGCCTCCTGGTCTTACAACAGCTTTCTTCCCTTTTAAGTTTACTATATGTTTTATTTCTATTAACCAAATTTAAAAAGATACTAATACAGTACTATCTAATCAAATGCTCCAAAATTTTTGTCAATAACTATAGGATATATAATATTAGTTTAAAATATATGGGAGACTTGTGTAATACACAGTACATGTTAGGTCCCATCATTAGGTTTGTAAGAAATAACAATAAAAAGTAAATTTAATTTAAATATCAAAATGAGATAACATATGTAAAGTTTTTAGTTCAGTGCCTGACAAATATCCATTTTCTTTTCTTTTCTCTTTTACACAAATAATGCGAAAGGCTAAGACAATTGAAAGGTCATGTACAATTGATCGTGGGTGTTCTGCTTTAGCAATGTCAGATTTAATTGGATAAGTTCTACTTCCAGTTTATTCCAACTTATTTCACCTCTTCCATGTTCTCTTAGTACTTATACACATCTATTATAATATTGTAAATAATATAGATATAATAAGCAACTAAACATTTTATGAAATACTATTCAATAGTTTGGGTTGAAAATATTCAGGGCACGATTTATGCATACACACATATTATAGGTAGGAAAACACATACAAAAAGAATTTAACTTAAGGTCAAGAATATAATCAACACGGGGGAGCTTGGGGGAAAGAAAGAAAGAAAGAAAGAAAGAAAGAAAGAAAGGAAGGGAAAAGAAAAGAAAAGAAAAAAAAAGAAAGAAAGAAAGAAAAGAAGGAAGAAAGGATATAATCAACAGGAGTAGCGAATAAGGTCTTTTCTTCCTAAAATCTGCTGTAGCCTAAAATGCATCAGGAATTAGCACGCCACTTGCCATTATGAATGCATTTCATCAGGTGCCAAAGGCACATGAAAATTGGACTATTCATATATTGGACATCAACCAACATTACTCAGCAGCAAATTCCTTTGCAGGAGGAAATCTGTCTAATCCCTTCCAAAATGTCCTAAATATGAAAGTAAAATAAGCAGAATTAATGCCATATTAGGCTAGGGCACATTTATATTTCTGACAACTATAGATTACTCAGTAATACCTCTCAGCACACCAGTAAGTGGAGGGCATGGAGAGCTAATAAAAGTAATGAAGTCTTTGTAGTACGTGAATTCACTGCTATTAAATCTCTTCTGAGAAATGGGATGATCCTGCCAAGTTTGTTGGGAGGACGGCTGAATTTGTAGGCTGTTGAAGTGAAAATAAGTAGTGCCATATGGCCACGGTGGCTGAGAGAGATAATGGGTGTTAATGCCCAGACTCTGAATGCTTTATCTAGCCTTGAACTTCATTGGGAAGTGATGATGACATAGAGCTGGATTTATCACATTTGTACTTGTCAGCAAAATCTACAGATAAAATCATAGTTTTATCATCACCCAAAGCTTGAGTGTATCATGTTGCTATTAATATTGAGGAGCTAATAGAAATAAAGCCACAGAATGTCAACTTCACATGTGTCATCTAATGACTGATCATCATTTGCCATGACTGTTTAAGGAGTTGAAAGCCTGTGGAGGTGTCTTCATAATAGTTATCCAGAATCTCCAAGAAGTCACGATGATGTTATGTTATGTTATGATGTTATGTTACTCGAGTTGCTCAGCCAAGGACTGAGCAGGAAACAGCACACTAGTGCAATGCCCTGTGGCACATTTACCACCCCTGAGAGTAAAGGGTCGAGGGAAGAGAGAGTTACTGGAAACTGGCGATGGAAAAGGCTGTGCAGAAAAGATCACCCTGCAGGAGCTTCAACCTTCAGAAAAGGAGCACAGGCACCCGGAAGCCACCCTGCAGGGAGACAGACAGGAATGATGCCCCAGCCTCTCTTCCCTGCTCACCGTCCAGCAGGTGCCACCCATTGCCCAAACCCAACCAGCAGCTAGGGGGCAGGGGAGTCCTTGGAAGCAATGTCCCAGGGTATAGAGTGGGGTAGATGAAGCAAGCAGGACAAAGAGTGGATCTGAAAGGGGCAAAGGGAAGATATCCAACAGAAGTGGAAAAAGAGGGTTATTGTTTTAAACAACCTCTAGTTTTGCCTAAGTCTTCATTTCATTGATAATTCCCTAGATGGTGTTATCTGCTTGGTTTCCTCTCTAGCAGGAATAGTTCTAACATAAGAGTGGGTTGAAGGACATTAGAACCCAATAGTCAAACTTGCCTATCGGGTGCAATGGACACTATTCGGGTGATGGGCACCCTGAAAGCCCCGACTTAAGCATTCTAAAAGTATCCATGTACATTTATACCCCCTTAAGATTTTGAAATTAAAAAAAGGAAACCAATAGTCAATTTCTTTAAGCATTTTCAAGAAACATAATCTCCTGCTTCCTCACCAAAAAAAAAAAAAAAAAAAAATCAAGAATTCTTGCTTAAATCCCCAAGAAATATTTATTTTCATCCAACAAAGAATGCTTGTTGTTGAGTGGTGATGTTTTTTAAAGAGAATATAATTAAAGCTCTCAGTTTTTTCCTTTTACAAAACAGGTGAGCTATGTACTTACCCTGAATGATGACAATGTTTTGGCTGCATGTGAGCCCTGGAAATATTGATCAGTTACAAATATTCGGACGCTTGCATCTCCTGAATTTGCTTACCACAGCCCTTCTTCCCGGCCAGCGGGAGAGCAGCAGCAATTTTGTTATCATGATAAATTACTCTCCCTGGTAGGTCACTCTTTTTTACCTAAAGTCACAATTTGCTTCTTCCTTTAGGTCACAACCTGATTTTTCAGGGTGACAGATTTATTGCTTGCTTTGTGCTCCAAAAAACAAATCGCCAACATTGCTCAAAATGTTTTGTCCTGTCACAAAAACTTTGGCTGTTTCCCAATGGGAATGAGACTCGGCACGCAGATTCCTGTTTGGCTACGGCAGAGAGGGCCATCTACACCTCTCCGGACCAGAGCTGGGAGGGTGGTAGTTAGGTTGAGTCACGCTGCCAGTTTAAGCAATTGGTAAACAAGTATTTGTTGGCATGGTCTTGGGGGATCTTTTCTTCATTTGAGGAAGCTCAGAAAACCAAGCAAACAGCTACTCTGACTTCAAAAGCAAGCCTTTTTCACTGCTGGCATGCTTTCAGTGGCTCAAGCCTATCATCCCAGCACTTTGTTTTTTGTGGTTTTTTTGTTTTGTTTTGTTTTGTTTTTGATACAGAGTCTTACTCTGTCGCACTTCGTAAAGTGCAGTGTCACCATCGTAGCTCACTGCAACCCCTAACTCCTGGACTCAAGCAATCCTCCTTTCTCAGCCTTCCGAGTAGCTGGGACTACAGGAGCATGCCACGACACCCGGCTAATTTTTCTATTTTTAGTAGAGATGAGGTCTTGCTCTTGCTCAGGCTGGTCTCAAACTCCTGAGCTCAAGCAATCATCCCACCTCAGCCTCCCAGAGTCCTAGGATTAAAGGCATGAGCCACGGCCAGGCCAATCCCAGCACTTTGGAAGGCTGAGACAGGAGTTTGAGACCAGCGTGGTCAACACAGCAAGACCCTATTTCTACAAAAGCACAGGTCCCCCATAAAATGTCCCTAAAACCTGAGAATGAAGCTGTGATGTTTCCATGGTTAGGTAAGAACATATAGCAGAGCTTTCATGGTAGAACGTGGATTAAAGCGATGAACAACAAACAATCCCAGGCTTGGTCCATAAAAAGAAACCCACACTCAGTCCTCCCTGCTTCCTTCACCAACCTGCCTGCTAGGTGTGCTGCAAATCTCCAACTCCATCTCCAGTCCAACTCCTGCACCATATGCTTCCAAATGCAGTTCTTCCATGGAAAGTCTCAGCTCTGTACCCACTGGGGCCACTCATCTCAGCTGAGTCTTTAACACAGTCAGCATCCTAAGACATGTTCCTAATCAGTTGACCACTCCTTCTTTAACTAACCTGAGCTCACCCTCCTCCCCAGAGAACTAATCCTCCCCTATAGTCTTGATCTCAGTCAGTGGTGCCACAATCACCAGAAAAATCCTTTTGACCCTTCTCCCTTTCTGACTTATCCATCTGAAAATGATCACATTTCCTAACTATGCCCCAATCCATAGGGCAAGGTGTGTTCCCACAATGGAATACCATTCAGTAGTTAATAGCTATATCTTTTATTGTGGATAAACCTCAATAACATAATACTGAAAGAAAAAGTCAGAAATAAACATATAGTGTAAGATTTTGTTTATTTATAGTGTGAAAACAGGCAAGATGAAGCAGCATTTCTCCCTGTCATGGATGGCAGGTTATATGACAAGGCCAAATATAGATGGCCTTTCCCTATATCTGTTAGTGACTGAATGTTTGTGTCCCCCTCAAAATTCACAGGTTGAAAAGTAATCTGCAAAGTGATGGTTTTAAGGGGTAGGGCCTTTGCAAGGTGATTAGGTCGTGAGGGTGGAGTTCTCATGAGTAGGATTAGTGTCCTTAAAAGAAGTGGCCAGAGAGCCGGCTTGCCCTCTTTCTGCCAGGTGAGGATGCAATGAGAAGACAACAGTCTGCAATCCGGAAAAGGGTCCTCAACAGAACCAGACCACTCTGGCACCCTGGTCTTGGACTTCCCAGCTCCAGAATGATGAAAAATAAATTTCTGTTGTTTATAAGCCACCCAGTCTATGGTTATAGCAGCCCAAACCATGACAACATCTCTTCTTCCCTACATTATCACTGATTTCTTAAGAATCGAACAGACTTGGATGAAAGATACCACTATCTGTACAAGTAAATGAGAGGAACACAGAAAATGCTGTCAAACTCTTTATTTGGTGCCATAAAGCCAAATACATCTTCAACAAAAATTGAGGTTATTATTTTAATTTCAAAATGAATTAAATTAAATGATATGATGTAGATAGACACGATTCAAGTGATTTTTACTCCCGACCTTATTCTAGAGCATGTTTCCAGCATCAGCTTACTGAGCATTTATTAAACTCCTACTGTGTTCCAGGCAAGTATCATGTATATAGGGCAACTGCTATCTTTTCTCCTTTAAAATTGCTATCCAGTTTAAAAAAAAAACTGCTATACTTATCTCATTTTGATGGAAAAATATTGTTTCTTCATGAGAGTTGCTTGAGCTTTTCAAGGATCTCTCTATGTAAGTCCTGAATGATGAACACAACTTGGTTTTAATTATTTTTATTTTTAGTTGTTTTGTAATCCAAATAAGGCCTCTGTGGATCCTAAATATTTAAAGTCTAAGGTTTCAAATCAATCTGACTTTGGTCCTTAGTTCAATAGCAGTTAGCAGAGAACAAGAAATATTTTAAAACAGTTTTCTTTGGACATTAAAAATACCATATTTTATTCAGGATCACCAAAATACAAAGAAAAAAAAAGAAAAGAAAAAAATACCATATTTTGCTAATCAACACTTATTCCAAAGTTCTTACAATAATTGTTAAAAACCAAAAGACCAATCGGCAGAAACAAGTATTTAAATTCTCATTTATTTTTTCAATTTAACAAATATTTATAATATATTATATAATATTAATTAATTAGCTATTATAATAATATAATAGCTAATATTTGATGAGTGTCTATGTGCTGGGCCCTGAAAAAAGACTTTATATAGATTATTGTATGTCATCTTAACAGTAACCCTATATGGTAGGTATTATTACCATTCCCATTTTTTAGAGTCTATCTGAATTAGGGCTTATCTATTCAGGTCAATAAACATTTCTGGTGTACCTGTTATGTGCAAGGCACCGTCCTGGGCATGTTGGAGGCTATTAAGATTACAAGTGATTGTCACAAGATAATATAGAGCTATGAGGTATCATAGGAGAAGTATGATTGCTTTGGTAGCTCAAAGACAGGAGTAACCACATCTCTAAAGGAATCCGGAAAGGCTTCACTGAGCAAATGTCAGTATATTATGGCTTTAAAACAAGGAAGCTCCTCCCCTTCCTTCCTTCTCCACGCAGGCCATGGGGGCTCTGCGGGGGGTCTGTAGTAGAGGCCCCCACTGCAGTAGGCCCTGCCCACCTAACTCATCAGATTTGCAGCAAAGGACATCTCATCTGCACTGCCCCACTCATCTGTCCTTTTTCACTCTGATTTTGTGTTTCCATTCTAAAAATATATAGAAAAAATTAGCCGGGCATGGTGGCGCATGCCTGTAGTCCCAGCTACTCAGGAGGCTGAGGCAGGAGGGTCGCTTGAGCCCAGGAGTTTGACATTGCTGTGAGCTAGGCTGATGCCATGGCACTGTAGCCTGGGCAACAGAGTGAGACTCTGTCTCAAAAAGAAAAAAAAAAAATTATTCAACGGAGAATGTGAACCAGCTAGTCAATTTGTCTGCTTGCTTGTGCATCAACATGTGAAAAATCAAGATGGAAGGTAATTCTCACAAAACTTCTCTCCCTGGGGAGCTCCGCAGGAGAAATTGCCAGAATGTGAGTTTTCTAGTTAAAAGGAAAAAATGTTGCAACTACTCAAATCAATAAATGACTACCTCCATCATCCCTGTGGCCACCTGTGTGGAAATACCCTGGCAGCACGGCCAGTGTTTGTGCTAACATTAGCACACTCAAGGAAAAACGCAGTGTGCAATTTGAGGCTGTCAGGCCCTCTTAAAAGCTTCCCCCTCCCACCGTTGTACAGCTGAGACTGACATTTCTGCAGAGTAATGGAAGACGGCAAAGCCCTTTCTCATCTGCAAGGACTATGGCTAATATCGTCTATAGAATCTCCTCCCCAGATAATTGTAAATCATATCTGTCTACATAAACAATGAGGAGATTTGAGTAAAATAGAGGAAACCCAATAGATTACGCAGCCAGCCTTTCTGGACCTCAGGCTCTTAGCACTTGGTGTTCCCTATGCCTGCAACCCACTTTCCTCAGATGTTTAGACAGCCGGCTGCTTCTCACTGAAGCTCCCTCAGCTCCTGGTTCACCCCGCAAAAGGCCTTCGCCGGCCACCCCTTCTAAAGTGGGAAGCACCTGCTCTCAGCCTCCCTCCCCTCCGCAGGGAAGCAACCGCCCTTGTGATGTAACTGCACTGTTCTGAAACAATCTTGATTATTCATTTTTGCTTTCTCTCCCACTTGAACATAGACTCCATCAGGGCAAGCACCTAGTTTGGTTCTCCACTGCAGGAGCAGGTCCCACACAGATCCTGGCAGGAGGTAGGTGCCCCATGAATAATTATTATTAAATGAACTGCAAGGCCTGAATTTCCTGAGTGGTGGTCAGTATACAGAGCCATTTCGCAATTGCTCCATTTCAGTGGGTTAAATCCCTCATGAGCAAGTCAAAAGCAAGTATTGTGGCAATTAACCAGAGAATTCAGATGCAAAAAACCCACTTGGACCTCAACTGTCCCTTTCAAGAGAAAGTTAATCTTTCCAGTTCCTGCAATTCTAGACTTGACTTTGTATGTGTAAATCAGGCTATAACCAGCTTTTCTACTGACCTGGGCAAGGGATTTTTCTCCTTCCTCAACAACTGGTGATTTCAAATTAGTGAAGCACTAATGAATTATAGATATGTGTGCATAAGGTATTTTTGGTTTTTTACTCTTTACTTAACAAGAATTGGAACCAGAACAAGCAGCTCTGGGTTCTAGTCCCAGTGTGGCTGCTTCCCAGCTGTGGGATCCTATCTTCTCTCTGCCTTGGTTTTTGGGTTTTTTTAACAACAAGGTTCAGTTAAATAATTGCAAAGGTTTCTTCCATCTCTAAAAGTTACGTGATTTTCGGGCCAGGTATGGTGGCTCACACCTGCAATCCTAACACTCTGGAAGGTCAAGGCAGGAGGATCACTTGAGGTCAGGAGTTGGAGACCAGCCTGAGCAAGAGTGAGACCCCATCTCTACTAAAAAAAAAAAAAAATAGAAAGAAATTAGCATGGCAACTAAAAATAGAAAAAGTTAGCCAGTCACCGCGCTGCACCTCTAGTCCCAGCTACTTGGGAGACTGAGGCAGGAGGATCACTTGAGCCCAGGAGTTTGAGATTGCTGTGTGCTGGGCCGATGCCACGGCACTCTAGCCCAGGCAACAGAGTGAGACTGTCTCAAAAAAAAAAAGAACAAAACTTATGTAATTTTCTATAATTCTAGGATGATTTTAAACAAAATTCTAGCTTTTTATTTAACACTTGAAGGAAAAAAGTATAGGTCTTTTTTTAACCGTTCCTTAAATAAATTTCTTCATCTGCTGAATTTTGTTCACATTTCTGAGGTACTGACTTTTATGAGCAAAGGCTTTTATGAAAGAATGTTACAATCATTATTTACACAACATGCTTCAATTGGATTAAAGACTTAAATATACAGTAACAGTAGCTAATACTTATTTGCATAGCACCATGTGTTTCTAAGTGTCTTGCATAGACTAAGTCACCTAATCCCCACATCAACTTTATGAAGTGGGAAATAATATTAAATATAATCTTTTCTATTTTACAGATGAAGAAACTAAGGCACAGAAGGGTTAGCAATCCTGCTTCAGCTCACATAGCTTGTACTGCCAAGTGAGAGTTTGAGCTCACACGCTTAGTCACCATGCTATATCACCTATGAGTACAGAATTTTTCAAAACCTGCGATGGAGAAAGAAAATCTCAGCCAAAAGCTATCAAATGTTATGATGTGTGGATTCATCTACTTAAAAATTAAACTTGCTCCATGTCAAAAAACAGCATATGTGTAATTTAAAGGGCAAATAAAATCTGCAGAAAATTCTTGCAACATTTATGACAGACAAGCTAACATCATTTTTCTCTCTTTTTTTTTTTTAGAGATGGGGTCTCACTATATTGCTGAGGCTGGTCTTGAACTCTTGGCCTCACGGAATACTCCAGCCTCGGCCTCCCAAAGTGCTGAGATTATAGGCATGAGCTGCCACACCAGGCCTAACATCCTTTTTCTACAAAGAGTTCTTTCTTTATTTATTTTTTATTTTTATTTTTATTTTTTTGATAGATGAGCTATTAACTCTGTCACCCAGGCTGGAGTGTGATAGCTCATAGCAGCTTCAAATTGTTGCGCTCAAGTGATCCTCTTGCCTCAGCCTCCAGAGTAGACAGGACTACAGGTACAGGTGTGCACCTGCATGCCTGGCTAATTTTTCTGTTTTTGGTAGAGATGGGGTCTTGCTCTTTCTCATGCTGGTCTCAAACTCCTGACTTCAAACAATCCTCGCACCTCGGCCTCCCAGAGTACTAGGATGGCAGGTGTGAGCCACCATGCCCTGCCTAAAAATCTTTTATACTTTTTTAAATGTTTTCTATGCTTTCTATAATAGTCATGTAGTAATGTTACAAGGGAAAAATGTGATCTAAACATTGAAGGCAAACAGAAGAAAAGAGCAAGAATGAAAGAGAACCACAAATGTAACATTTCATCCAATCTGAAAACATGAGCTGAGTGTCCCTAAAAGTTCTACTATCCTTAAAAGAGGTGTACAATAAACATGACAATGTCACGAGGTATATTATTCACCTTGAAACCAAACTTAAAAGCGTTCCTGGGTGGGTCTGGTGTCCCATGTCAGTAGTCCCAGCTACTAGGGAGGCTAAGGCAGAAGGATCATTTGAGCCCAGGAGTCCAAGGCTACTCTGGGCAAAGTAGCAAGACCCTGTCTCAAAAAAATTAAATAAGTTTTCTTTTTCTATTTCCTCATGACAGCCCACCATTGAAAATATAAATTAATATTTTTTAAAGTGAATATCTGAAAAAATTCTTGAACTCTTTATCAAGTCCTAGAATTTTAGAAGTACTGGCATTTGACCAAAAGAAGACATCCTAGACTCCAGGTTCAAATGACTGAGGGGCTACCATCTGAAAACAATGTGTGGAGCCCTTCCCTAGCTGCCTAGTGGCTAGGAGAACAAAACAAAAGAAAAGAAAGCAATGTGTGAAGCCCCTGCAGGAGAGTAGAGGCTAGTTGGGCTACAGGTGATGTAAGTTAGCCTCGACAACTGTTAGCAGACCCGAGGCCCACAGAGACAGCACCGGCTGGCAGCACATGCCTGGGCTGGGTGTTCCGCTTGAGCACATCGCATGATTATGGAACACTCCCTGGAGGAATGAGACTTTATAAACAACAAAAATAATTTTGACAGCTGGCAATAGAAATAACCACCTCTCCTTGTATTTCATTAGGATCACTTACCACTTTTTTTTTTCTTGATGTTCTTTCAAAATGGAAAATCTGCGTGACCCGACTTAGCAAGTAAATGTTCTACTTTTCTCTGTGGTCAGCAACTGAATGTACAGAGTCTGAAGGTGGACAAGATGGTCACGGTTGTCTCCTAAAATCTCTCCTTTCCCAGATGGAAAGCATTTGGAAAAATTCAACAGAATGTCAAAATGTTTATAAGAAATCTGAGATGAGAAAATTTGGGGATACAGAACAGATAGACAAAATAAACAGATTTCGGCCCTTGCCACCTCTCAGGTCTCGTTGCAAACCCCTTCACTCCCTAAACTTACGTGCCTTGGTTTCCTCAGCCAGGAGGAGAGTTGAGGTGAACCAAAAACAAACAGCAAAAAAGTAAGAAAATCCTCATCTTGAATGACATAGAACCTGCCACCTTTCTTTTCCCCTGCACAGCGAGCTGCGGAGTCTTCTGGGGTTTACTTCTGCGTGATCTTGCCAAATGTAGTGCTGTAAGTGCCCAGGTGGCAGGGACGTGAGCATGGAACCTGCTTTGCAGAGTAAAACATTGACGTATGTGACTAGTCCACAAATGAGATGGTGAGGAGGAGATCCAATGACTGAAATGACACATTTTAAGACACACACACAGATATATATAGATATAGATATATATATATATATATATTTTTTTTTTTTTTCTTTGAGACAGAGTCTCACTCTGTTGCCCGGGCTAGAGTG
>VBSM01002937.1:2389788-2400262 GCA_008086735.1 Cheirogaleus medius
AAAAAAAAAAAAAAAAGAATTTATCCTAAGGACATAATTTAAAAGAAGAAGAGATGATTTTATAAAGATGATTATTGCATATTAATTCAACATAGCAAATAATTGGAAACCACCATTCTCAGACAGAAGGATGGACATTATTCAGTAAATGATGGCACAAAAACTTGGTGGACTATTAAGTAACTTTTAAAAACATGATGATAAATATAAAGCAACAACACTGAAAAATGTTAAAATACATGGTAACACTTAAAAATAAACTAGTATTCTTTGTACAATGCTCACAATGATTATAATGATCTAAAATGTAAATGAGGATCAAAAGAAAGAAAAAATGGAAACATCTATACTTGGATGTTTCACAAGCATCTCAAACTGACCATGTCTAAAACTGAATTTATAATCTTTACCCAAATTTGCAAAATAAGAAAAATGCATAAAATAAACATTCAAATCATTTCCATAGAAACGGTGACAAATATGCTCCTACACCCTAGTCATCCTTCTGTTCTTATAGTTTCATTTGAGCCAATGCATTTAAAAACTAACTGGAATAGAGTTAAAAAGTCTTACAAAATGCCTTAAATTTAACCCAAACTACTAGTAACAGCTACTTCAATGCTAGTTGAAGTGTAAATTGCTGGATGACATTCCAGTCTACTCTCCATAGCCCAAGATATTTGAAAAGAGCCAGCATATTATTCTTCCACTGCCCCTTAAGGGGGAATTTCAGTTTTTAATTTGCTATGAGAGGTGACATGTTGCATCGAACATCACACAATAGATAGCTGACCTCTAAAATAATTCTCTGATAGTAAAAATAGCAACAACAGTATAAACACCAACATTTGCAAACGGCCTCCAAAATTACTCTGATGAATTTCTATAACAACAACACTCAACAATTCAATCAAGTCCATCATATGTTGGGTCTTCTTATACTACAAGAACAATTCTCATCAGATTTGAGTTCAGTTCTGGATACTTAACTTGGCATATATAGAGAGATAGATAGATACATACATACATACATACACACACACACTTCCTTGTTCACATTCTGATATCTTTTGTTGTTGTGGTTGTTATTTGAGACAGAGTCTTGCTTTGTCACACAGGCTGGAATGCAGTGACATGATCATAGCTCACTACAACCTTGAACTCCTGGGCTCAAGTGGTCCTCCTACTCAGCCTCCCAAGTAGCTGGGACTACAGGTGCATGCCACCACGCCTGGCTAATTTTTTAATTTTTTGTAGAGATAGGGTCTGGCTTTGTTGCCCAGGCTGTTCATGAACTCCTGGGCTCAAGCCATCCTCCTGCCTCATTCCAAAATGCTAGGATTATAGGCAAGAGCCACCTTTCCCAGTCCACATTCTGGTATCTTGATTCTGGAATCTCTAATTTTGGTGTCTTGATTCATCTTCATTATCAGAATTTATCCATTCTTTTAATATAATATTGTGGCAATAAAGTTAATTGTGAAAGCTGATGCAATACACTACCTACTTCAGCTAGGCTATTTTTTGTTTTTTATTCATTTATTTATTTTGAGTCAGAGTCTCGCTCTGTTGCCCAGGCTAGAGTGCTGTGGCGTCAGCCTAGCTCACAGCAACCTCAAACTCCTGGGCTCAAGCGATCCTACGGCCTCAGCCTCCCAAGTAGCTGGGACTACAAGCATGCACCACCATGCCTGGCTAATTTTTTTCTATATATTTTTAGTTGGCTTTTTTGAGACAGAGTCTCACTCTGTTGTCCAGGCTAGAGTGCCGTGGTGTCAGCCTAGCTCACAGCAACCTCAAACTCCTGGGCTCAAGTGATCCTTCTGCCTCAGCCTCCAGAGTAGCTGGGACTATAGGCATGCGCCACCATGCCCAGCTAATTTTTTCTATATATTTTTAGGTGGCCCATTAATTTCTTTCTATTTTTAGTAGAGACGGGGTCTCGCTCTTGCTCAGGCTGGTTTCGAACTCCTGACCTTTAGCGATCCTCCCGCCTTGGCCTCCCAGAGTGCTAGGATTACAGGCATGAGCTACCGTGCCTGGCCTGTTTGTATTTTTAATTATTATGTATTCATAATATTTGAATATCTTTAAAAGGTACACATGATGTTTTGATACAGGCATACAATGTGAATTAATCAAAGCAGAGTAACTGGGGTATTTCCATCACCTCAGTCATTAAACATTTTTTTGTGTTAGGAACATTCCAATTCCACTCCTTTAAAGTATACCCTAACTTATTGTTAATTATAGTTACTTTGTTGTGCTATCAAATTTTGTTCATTCTAACCATTTTTGTGCCTATTAACCATTCCCACTTCATCCCCTCCTCCCAATACCCTTCCCAGCCTCTGGTAACCATCATTCTACTCTCTGTCTCCATGAGATCAATTATTTTTAATATTTAGCTCCCATGTATGAGTGAGAACACGCAAGATTCGTCTTTCTTTGCTTGGTTTATTTCACTTAACATGATGTTTTCCAATTCCATCTGTTGCTGCAAATGTTGGGTTTCATTCTTTTTTGTGCCTAAACAATATTCCACTGTGTATATGTACCACCATTTCTTTACCTGTTCATCTGTTGATGGACACTTATGTTGATTCCAAATCTTGGCTATGGTGATAAACATGGGAGTGCAGATATCTCTTCGATATACTGAATTCCCCTCTTTTGGATATATGCCCAGCAGTGGGATTGCTAGGTCATATCGTGGTTCTGTTTTTAGTTTTCTGAAGAACCTCCATACTGTCCTCCACTGTAGTTGCACTAATTTACATTCCCGCCAACAGTGTATGAATGCTCCCCTTTCTCCACATCCTCACCAGCATTCATTATTGCCTGCCTTTTTGGTAAAAGTCATTTTAACTGCAGTGGGATGATATCTCATTGCAGTTTTGATTTGCTTCTCTGATGACCAATGATATTGAGCTTTTTTTCATATATCTCAAGAGTGTAGACAGTGCTGTCCAATTCAACTTTCTGTAATGATGAAAATGTTCCTATCTGCACTATCCATTACAAAAGCTGCTAGTCATAAAGGGTTTTTAAGCACTTGATATGTGGTTGGCACAACTGAGAAAATAAATCGAAGTTTAATTAATTTAAATTTAAATAGCTGGTGGCTACTACATTGGACAGTACACATTTAGAGAATATTTATGCATTGCTAGATTACTTGCTACCTTTTCATACTTGAGCCTCTCATCTCCACAACCAAAAAGTCATCTTCAATATTAAGCAAAGACATGTTAAAACAACCTCAGCTCCCATTTCAAAGACACAGTAGCAATTGCTGGAACCAAGGTCTGAGGGTCAAATTAGTGATATTTCACATACATACTGATGTCAATTTTATCAAAATTCAGTTGGCTTGTTTGTTCCAATGGAAGCCTGCTAATTTAGAGAGTAGCATCAAATTTGAAAGTCAAGATGCTTTGGAATGATTGATGGCAATATATGGAACCAGCTTTGGTGTTAAATGAGTATTCGCAATTTAATCATTTCTACCTCACCATCAAAGCCACCATCTGCATGTTGGTGCCATTATATGGAGACACTAGTTTACAGGAGATTGGCACAGATCTCAGTGTTCTCTGGAGAAACCCAATGCTCTGTAAAACTATAATTTAGTCTCTCGTTAGCACAGCTATATCTTGCCCTAATGGTAGTAAGGGTCTTCACATCGACCCAGCATGTCAGAAACTACTCATTGTTCTTCCAGCATAAATGAAAATCCTCATCTTTAACTAGACATGTGATCATCACAATAAAAACTATGTTTCCCAGCCATCTTGCCATCATGTGGCCATGTGTGTAAGATATAGCCACTGAGATATAAGCAGAAGTTATGTGTGCAACTCCCAGGATGGACCAAGCTGATGCTGAACTTGCTGCTGGGTGGGATGTGGTAATGGTGGTTAGGACTGAAGCAGGTGTCTCAGACCATGCAGTCAAGGCACATATTGAGAAACACGAGAACCCTGGGTCCCTGGTGTTCATGGAGCTGCCACTCTAGGTCTCGATTACGCATATCCGTGTGAGAGAAAAATAAACTGCTGTCTGGTTTAGGCTACTATTATTTTGGGTTATCATCACTCATAGTTGACCCATATTCTAACTAGTATACTTGTTACATTTGATGAAAAAGATTGTTTTTTGCACTTCTCAGGAGTTTGTTTTTTTGGGGGGGGATGATCTTCAACACAGAAGTCATCTTTATTATCATCAGAAGAAGCCATATGACTGTTTTGGTCTAGGATATCTGTGGTAGTAAAACTCACATTAATAATAATTGGAAAGGCTGCTTCTGAATTCCTGAAGTTCCCCAGGGAGAGGGAGGTAGCAAAATGGAAACCTAAAGGATGGAATAAAAAAGCAAATCTATTTCCCTCTTTACAGGATAAGAATTCCAAGACTGGATGAATGCAGCATTAGGACTTTGCCCTGGGAGCAGCCTTTGATTTGTAAATATTCGTAAGGAGCTACGACCACCCCAGGCAAAGCCCGAGGAGGGAGAAACAGGTGGCTCAGTTGGAATTGTCTCTCAGGTTGGTGCTTCCCCCACAACATTCCACTGATCTTCCTCCTTCCTGTGTCTGGCCCTTCCTCCCTCCTGACCAGAGGAGCTAATGGCTCTTGGAGCTTGAGACCAGTCCTGGGCCAGTGGGAGAAAAGAGGAGACTGAGCACCGCTGGAATTTTGATATGCATTTGTTTACTCTCTCCTCTGGGTTCTTTTTTGTTTTTTGGGGTTTTTTTAAGACACAGTCTTACTCTATTGCCTGGGCTAGAGTACTGTGTTGTTGTCAGCCTAGCTCACAGCAACCTCAAACTCCTGGGCTCAAGCGATCTTCTTGCCTCAGCCTCCTGAGTAGCTGGGACTACAGGCACACGCCACCATGCCCGGCTAATTTTTTCTACATATTTTTAGTTGGCCAATTAATTTCTTTCTATTTTTAGTAGAGACGGGGTCTCGCTCTTGCTCAAGTGATCCTGCCACCTCGGCCTCCCAGAGTGCTAGGATTACAGGCATTAGCCTCTCCTCTGGGTTCTAAGTTCCACCAGGGGAGAAATCATGTCTGGGGTCTTTGCTGAAGTATCCCCGTGCTTACATCAGTGACTGCTCGTGGTAGGAACACATAAATCCGTTTTGAAATCTTACTTGTTTACTAATGAATTTCAACTCATTAATGAATGAGTAATGGTGGTGGAATTATGTGTGTTGTAACCTTTTTTCATTTATGAGGTTGTGATATTCTTCCTACAATATTCAAGTTGGAAGCTGGGATTCACTTGTGTAATATTTTTCTGGGTAAAGCAAATGTTACACAGAGAGATAACACTTTTATCCTCTGAGCATTTATTGAGCCGCTAATACTTAGGAGGACAAAGAGAAATAAGACTAAGGGTCCTTGCCTCAAAGAACTAGTACTATAGTACCGAAAAAAAAGACGTGAACATACAGAACTGCTGCAGAAGCTGGCAACTCTATGAAAGATCCTTCTAGCTAGAGGATCTCAGTGCCTCTATGTGGGGCATTCCATTTTCAATGACCTCTTGTTTCCAATTAACTGCCTGTTAATGTACCTGAATCTTGTACTGAACTGGAAAACTTCCTAGAAAATCAGAGTTTATGTTTTATCTGCCATAGTATCTCCAGCACCTAGTATACTGACTTAGAGTAAGCACACAATAAATATTTGATAAATAAGTGAACGCATGAACTGCAAGGTAACTGCAAGGCAAACTTTTATCATGAGTCTTTGCCTTCCCTCTTTCATGTCTAGTCCTGGTTAGTCCCCAAAATAAAGACCAAATAGGGCCATTAAAACCAATTTAAATTTGAAAACTCCACAGTGAACACAAACTCTAGTTTGAAAAGAACAAACAAAGTCATACAATAAAGACTGTTTATGAAAGAGTTGTGAAATAGCAAGAAAATATCCCACTGAGTGTCCCTCTATGGCAGCCAACTAACCCAAAAATTGAGCTAGCTCACTCTGGCCTGCCGGTATAAATGTCCTAAGCTTTCTAGCCAAAATGTAAATATCTCTAAGATAACAGAGTCCTCAAAGTTTTCTTCTCACAGGTACCAATCTGAAAGTTTGAATGGAAGAGTTTAGATTATACTACTTTATTTCACTTATGTATATTGTTTGGTGAATTAAGACTAAAGCAAGAAGAAGAGAGAGGTGAAAATAGTAACTAAACTGTTTCATTTTTATGTATGTCAAAGGAGAGTTTGAGCATATGGAAATAACCATCTTAAGGAACCAATTGTATATGATCTTTTTTGGTTTTTGTTGTTATTGTTGTTTTTCTTTTTGACTGCTGCTCTCCCAAAGGAGATCTTTACATTTTTTGTTTTTTTGTTTTTATTAGAGATGGGGTCTCCCTATGTTGCCCAGGCTGGCCTCGAACTCCTGGGCTCAAGCAATCCTCCCGCCTCAGCCTCCCATGTTGCTGGAACTACAGCTTCATGCCACTGCACCTAGCTAACGTGTGTGATCTTTGACTAATGAAAATTAATATGAGCAAAGTTACAATATTTGTTTTCCACATAAGTTGGTATTCTGTACTTTTTATAAACTTCTAGATCTTCTTATTCCTTTTCTTAAAAATCACAACACAAAAGGAAAGAGAATGATTTAGTGAAAGAGATAGGAGATGAGGATTTCCATCTAGTGTTTGTGGCCCTTTCTAATGGTTCTCTATGATATAAACATTCAAAAATCACAATCTTAATGAGAACAGCTTGCTGGAATATTTAATGCCCATTATCGATAACAGCAACAGCTACCACCAGCAATAGCTCCGATAAGGATCACTGGTCTGGATGCTTTAAATTTATTCTTCTTAATACATTTTAAATCCTAAAACATGGGTATTATTCTCACTTTACAGATGAGGAAACTGAGGTTCAAGCCAGATAATACATTTTCCCAAGAACAGAATTCTAGTAAGTGACTAAGTTCAGATTTAAACTTAGGTCAGGGTGCCTTAAAAGTCCATGTTCTTTCTACAACTTTATACCAGAAAGTACAAATTATGTATACAACAGGTGTCAACCAGCATCTATACGACTGCTAGGGTAGATTTGTACAAAGGGCGAGTACAATGTCAACCACTCTTATCATTAGCATTTATTACGTAAAACCAATGTCCTGTTTCATAACCTGGGGCCTCGGGAGTCCCCAAATAAAGTCAAGCTCTTTAGTTCAAGAGTGATCGTGTCCAGTTCATCTCTGTAACCCCCAGCATTCAGTGCAGAGATAAACTCAGTGTGTTCACAAGAGGCTATTTTATCTTCTATGTGTCTTAAAGAAAGAGTCAGACATAAATGGAACCCTTTAAGCCCATAGATATCATCACATGTCATTACTTCACATGCTGATTTTCATGCTCCTATTGTTTCCAGGCCTGACAACGGCTAACACTTATTGAGCACCCACTGTATGCCCCCATTGTTCTAAGTACTCCATACTCATTATCCCCACGATGTGAGAAAGGCTTAAATGATAGGACTGCCATTCAAACTCAGGCAGTCCAGAGTCTGTATGCTTCACCATCATGCTGGACTGTGTAGACAGGTCTCCCTCAGCTCTTCCATCCATCTAACTCCTAGCTGACCATCAAGCCCCATTTCAAGGTGTAGAGGCTGCTCAATACCAGACTCACATCTCATACTGTTCACTGTTTTCAGCTCCTCTACTCTCTTCAACTAGAGTCTGAATTCCTTAAGGAAGGGATTCACCTCTCACACCGCATCACCCATAGCACTGGCCACCGTGATAAATTCACAGGAGGCACTCACAGAATGTTTATGGAATCAATTGGTACTTTTAGAAAGATTTTTTTATTTCTTGAACACTATTGTGGATGGAGTGTCTTCAATTGCCAGCTACTGAGCAAGCTGGGAATGGAATGCAGGCCTCTGCTGGGTCTGATTTCCCTCCTGTTTCTGAAGGTGGCAGAACATTGGTACTTTCAGACTTTCAGAGAAAGTGACACTTGTCTCAGGCAGGCACTGTAGTATAGTGGAAAAAGCAAAAGCCCAGGAGCAAGACATGGCTGGGAGAGACTCCGATTCTTATTAGTTGAGTAAATTTGGGGAATTTGTTTACCTTCTTTTAGACTCAATGTCTTTATTTGCAAATCATTTGGGTTATTGTAAGGATAAGGAAATCATAGTAAATATACTAATCCTATTGTCTATCACTTAACAGGTACTCCCTAATATAGTTAATATTGATTCCTAAGACCCATTTGTAATCATCAGGATAGGCCGAGTTAAATTGTCAAAACATTGATGAAGTGCATCAAATAATTTAATCAAAAGCAGCTCATATAATTCTGAATCAGAGATTTGACTCTAAAAGCAGTTGCTCAGAAACTACCTCATGACTCAGAGAGTAAAGTCAGGATTGGAACCAAGAGACTGTGGCTTTTGCTAACACCTAGATCATGCTGAACCAATCACTTGGTCTCCTTGTGTTTCTATTTCTTGATCTAAAAATTGGGATCAGTAGGTTAAAATAGCCGATAGATAGATTCTGAAAAATGATTAATAATTATTTATAATTAATAATAAATAATCCTTAATTTTCCTAATTAAGGATTAGGAAAAGTCTTTTCTAACATTAAAAAAATTTTTTTACAGTATGGCATGAGTTCAAGTGATTCAAAGCAGAATTTGGAAATAAAACTCCATGAAAAAGCAAAAAATAGAAACTATGGAAGACCTCAAATGGGCTACTATGTTACTAATAGTATTTCATGAACCCAAATAAGGTCAGTTTCACTCTTCCAATAGGACAATCCCCTTATTTTGCATGAAGTATTTTTTAAACTAATTAAGCACCCAGGCATTTCCTGGATTGTATAACCTCCTGAAAAGCTACTCTTTTTTTTCTGATTGTTGCTCAATTAAAAATGGAAGAGAAAATTCATCAAAATCATTATGCATCTGAGGGGGCAGGATTTCAGTTACTCTCTTCAGTCCTTTATATCACTTGAGAAAATAATGTATCCTTTGTAGCTTGTAACTTTCTCAAGGTCCACCAGAAAGAGCCCTGAAAATACATATGTAACATGAAATGATGCCTTAATAGAAACTAAGTATTTGGATGGACTGGAGCAATTTACTCAATGAATATAAGATATTGCCACAATGTAACTTTATTCTCAGCCAGACCAACTTCAGAGTGCATGATGTTTTCAGGGACACTGGAATGTCAGCTAAACAGGGTTATCTGACATGGTCAGGTCAAGGCAAATTATCTGCCTGGTCTAGGGGCATCCTAACCATCCACCCCCAGTTCCTTAATAACCTAGTTTAACCTGAATCCTTTTCTTGTTTCCTCTAAGCAACCAGTGGAAGGCTATATAATTCTCATCTTATAAAAGAATTCATTTAAAGGTGGTTTGAAAGTTAATGGTTAAACCCATTGTTTGTGGTTCCATGAATATAGGTCACGATAGTAACAAGCCTTTAGACAGAAGGTACATAAAGGGGTAGTGAACAGTTCAGGACCTTATTATAGCATGTCTATCAAACTCAAAGGGACAAACAATGTGTCTGATTGATTTAAAAAAAAAGTCTGGCAGACAGCTCTGGTCGTGCTACTAGCCTTCAAACCTCGCCCCAAACGAAAACTACAGCTTGAAGTAAAAGCCTTCCTGACTCACATCCCCAGGACCAGCTTCCTCAAGGGCAAAACTTTCAGTTGCATTCAAGATTCTCATCTTTCCTTCTACTGGTTCAACTGTTAGAGACCCATAAATATCTGCACATCAACAATCATCCCAAGGATATATAGACTTACAGAGGACAAAACAGGACCCACCCACCCTGCCCCCAACAACACGCAACATTAATGCAACTTTTCACTTTGAACATTTCAGCTTAATCAATTTCTTGTCTTGTAATGAGAAAGGCCAAATACTAACATAGCAAGCGAACAATATGTAGGACCCTTTGGCAATAGTTTAGGGAGAAGAATATAATTTCTGATGCTGTAATTTTTATTTCCCAAATTAATATTACATCTGAAATCTCTTGGTACCAGTTATTTGGACTATTTGAAGCACACTGGTAATATGATGACTTGTATCATATCATATTGTTATCTCCTGTGTGACCATGAATTAATTGTTCCCTTGTTCTTCTTACCCCTGTCACCATCTTCAGTGTGTGTCACACAAGAGACACTCAGCAAATGTGTATTTGATGAACAGCTCTGCAGGTTAGACTGATTTAGACACAGCTAGTCAGAGATTTCAGAGTAAAAGCACAAAGCATGTATCAGATTGTGAAAGAGGACTATTTTAGATTCAAACAGGTAAAGAGAATGCAATTGGCAAC
Source organism: Cheirogaleus medius (assembly GCA_008086735.1). Classification (NCBI taxonomy): domain Eukaryota; kingdom Metazoa; phylum Chordata; class Mammalia; order Primates; family Cheirogaleidae; genus Cheirogaleus; species Cheirogaleus medius. Next base: position 2,400,154 of record VBSM01002937.1, read on the forward strand.
TGTGGAAGATCAATCAAAAGACTAGATGAGGGCCAGGCGCGGTGGCTCACGCCTCTAATCCTAGCACTCTGGGAGGCCAAGGCGGGTGGATAGCTCAAGGTCAGGAGTT
>VBSM01002937.1:2419607-2471802 GCA_008086735.1 Cheirogaleus medius
AAAAAAAAAGAATTCAGATTTTATTATTTTGAAAAACAATAGGGATATTCAACAAGAACCTAAAACTACCCATGGTCATTTGAGTAACAGTTCTTTCATGGTGAAGTGTAACCCAGATTTTCTCCATGGGTCCAAGCAAAGACTAGTAACTTTAAAATTATGAAAAAATGTATTACATGTTTATCATTTTGCCAGCAATTATCTCAAAATATAAACTTTACTTTGTTTATATTTTCCCTTTTAACCAAATGACTAATGTACAAACAAGCTAAGGTTAACTTCTCATCAAATGAATAGGCATGATAAAAAAGTTAATTGACCAAAACATGAATAAATAAATGTCCATAAGCTTGAAAACACTACCTGCTGGTATTTCAAAGTGTCAATCATATTTGTAGTCATCACTTAAAGAATTAATGTCTGCCAATGTTATCATCTAAACTGTATTTACAGAGGTCAGAAGAGTTATGTCTGTCCTCCTCTATGCAAAGAGGGGATGACATCAAGGGGGTATTGTCACAAGCCTAAGGTTAGTAGTGTATTTAAGTTGGTTTGGAGTTTTATCCACTAAGCATGATCTTCTGACCCCTCGGTTTTACAACTTTCCACTCTGTGCTGCATAGCACCTCTCCACTTCTGAGTTAATCATTTCTTTCCCATTATCTGCCAAGAGTTCTTATCTCTTTTGCTGTCACTTTATAACAGGGTCCTCTTATCAACCTGCACAGAGTCATGTGACCAGTCAAAGCCTATCAAAAGTTTCCATTCTTCTGATTAGAAACCATCATGAAACTGGATACATGGTTTACAGCAGGTCACTAATGCTGGAAAAAGGACAGAGTCCAGGGAAAGACTTGCTTGTAACTTTCTGAATTCTGGTTTTTTTTTTCCTTTTTCTTAACTTTCACTAAGGGTTACTGTAGTCTGATGTATCCTTCCCAAGGCCACAAAATTTGACAAGCTGCACTTTTTCTTATGCTCAATGATCTCTGCCTTAAACCAAAGGACTGCCTATAATTTTACTAAGAATGTCTTCTAATTCAGATACTGGAGATTTACAAGAATCTTTAAAGCACGAACTTACACCTATTGGTAAGTAGGACTTGCTTTATTTATTATCTATTTATTATTCTGCTACTACATTAATATATGTAGTTTAATCTCATTGACAAATTTTGTGTTTTAAGTCACTGCCCATGTATATATCACACATTTATCTTTCTTGCAGTTCAAAAAAAGCAAATGGATATTTCAACATTATGAATATAATTTATTATATCCAGTGGTTTGGGATGTCATTCTATTAGCCTAAACAACTGGAAAATATAATTCATAACATATCAATTTCATATTTAATATCTTCTGAGAATTTTTAATCATAAATAATAAGCTAAAATTTGACCAATTTGAAACAAGTTAATCATATTGTGTGATCATTGATGTGAAGTTTCAACCCACACAACGGTATGGTGGCTTATTCACTGCAGATACTCTAGAAAATTTTTTATTTTATTTTTCCGGCAAATGAAAATCATGTTTAAAAAAATTGCTCGTTAAAGATTAGAAGTTAAGAGTTACTGTTTTTCAAAATAATGAGTATGCCTTGTTTTTACAAACAAAAATAAGCAAATAAAGCAGTTTTCATTTTTTAAAAACACAAGAAATGAAGAGTTACAAACTTGTTAATTTTACAGTAAGACTGCATTCAGTGAATCCTAAAAGTGCAGGACTAAAGGGAAGTGATTCCCAGTGGTCTGTAATTATTTGTCTTCCCTTCCCTAGTTTTTGGAGGACCTGTGCCCTTTCTTGTAGTACTTTCCTAGGCTTTCGGGCTGGAATTTCCCTCTGAATCTGCAAGGGCCTGTCCTGAGCTCTGAGTTCCAGCTCCATTGTAACAAGAAGGAAAATCAAGTCTTGAGCTTTTCCTCTTCCCTCCTCGGTAGTCAGCTGACTCCACAGAATGCAGTGATTGCTTTTTTTATGGGCCAACTACACCCTCAAGTATATCACTTGAGGAAATGTTTACCAAAAAATGTTCTGTACTTACGAAAAAGAAAACAAGGGGAAGGCGAGCAGAGTGCAACAGAGAATCAATTGCTCTGCAGATAACGCACGAAGAGAATACGGGCTCAAGAAAGGAGATGGGAGGGAAGCACAGAACGATTCCAAATCTCTATCGATGGGCAAGACCGCGGCAGTGCGCGGCTGGGAGTCCTTCCAGGCGTCCTGAGCCGGGCGTCCAGGGCTGGGCGGTCCCGGCTCGCAGCGGGGGCGCGGGAGCCGGGGGCGCGCACGGGGCGAAAAGCGCTCGGGGGCTCAGGCGCGCGCGGGGCGATCCCGGGCTCCCGGCGCGCGCACCCCGCTGGCCGCGGCTGAAATAAAGGGAGACCACACAGGCGGGTCCCCCCGCGGTGTCTCCAGCCCCTGGGGGTGAATTCAAGAGGGTAATACAGGGGGAGAAGACCCTTCTTCACTTCTCTCCGCTACTGTGGACGAAGTGTCTTTTCCCGACCGCACCGCACTCACGTCGCAGGGGCTGTGCGGGGACAGAGGCGGGTCCATCCTGAGCCTGAACAGAGACACCCGCCCGTCTGGGACCGGCCCCAGCGCGGGGGCCCGGGAACAGCAGGACGGTCGGAATCGCACCGAGGGGCTACCGAGGACCGTGCCTATAAAAGAGTCCCGAAGGAGGCGCCCACAGGCCTCGGCTAGCTTCCCCCAACGTCCTAAACTTGCTCAGGCACTTCCGGGTCCCCGATTGGGGATGACAAAAGTCCAGTCAATTTTCTGGCAAAAGAGGTGTCTTTCCGTACCTGGTTCGCAGCCACCCGCCCCTTCCCAGCCCAGGCACATCCCTCCTCCTCCGGCATCGCAGCCCCACAGGTGGTCGTGAGATGTCCCCGCCTACAGCGTCTCAGAGACGCTGAGGCGGCTGCGAGGGTCTGTTCACCGCGTAGCCTGCAAGGGGTGCTGAGGGTCATTCCAGGGTTTTTGGCTGGATAGAACCATGCAAAGGACTGAGGGAGAAGAGGGGGCAGTGTGGAGCCATCAGACCGAACTGCTGGATTGAAGGGGCCACCCCCATTCCTAAAGGAGAGCTGCCCTTTCAATGGGTCTTTCTGACTGTCCCAGGTAGGCCCACTGAGAACCCAGGGGTGCAGCCATGGAGAGCGTCTGAGGTCTCTGGGCAGCTTTCAGATGGCACATTGCAAGTTGAGATGGGGGAAGGGAGGGGTTCACAAAACTGAGCCCAGTGTATGTAGACAATACTCAGGGTTTCCAACTCCACATTTAATTGAGTTGTGTTGTATTAGGAACCGTGCCTCCTTTTATCTAAAAAGCTTTCTCCGTGGCTCTTAACTGGGCATGGCACACTGGTGGTTACATGAAAGGTGGGTATAGATGTCTGCGCTCTTATAGAAAAGGAGAATTAAGAAAAAGTTGTTCCTTCTGCTTACCTGTCATCTTTCAGTGTGGTGTGAGAGCAGCAGACTCAGGTTATAACCAGTCTGTTCGCTTAAAGTTACCTAGTGCTGGGACATTGGCTGGATTCTGGGTTTCTGGCCTAAGTTTGTACTGAATGATATTCAATGCTACCTTCTTTAAAAGGTTTTTCTTATCTATATCAGGAGCTAACTCTGTGTGGTAGGAAATACATATATATAATATATATAAAAAACAAGTATTTATTGATACCTCCCCCACCCCCAGCAATGTGCCCTAACATTATGGCTTTGATTTGTATTAAATTTATGTAATTTTTAAATTAAGTGCATTTATAGAATATTTTATGCACATTCAACATCATATTATACATTATGCACAGGAAATTATGTCTGCATACTTAGGGGTGCATAATATACAATGCAAACCCTGTATTGATTGAGCCTGTGATATAAGGTTTGCTCTCTGGTCCCCTGAACACTCTTGGAGTCTGATTTTATTTCAGTGATAACCTCTAGCAAGTTCTGTGCTCATAGGATCTCTGAAAGTTGACATTGTCATTCAGTAGAAAGTGTGATAGCCATTATGTCATCCTAACTTCTAGCCAGCTTTATTTGCAGTGCAGTTTGGAATGCCAGTCACTCAAACCTGTGTTCTGAATCTTGCAGATGGGGCTTAGGCTGCCACTTTCTTCCAGGAAGCTAAACTCGGGTGCCTCCTTTCCTCCCTGCCCCAGCCCATCTGCAAAACAGTGCTTCCTGGTTCCCTCTTTAGTGGCCTGGGTCCACAAGTTATGACCAGAGTTAAAGGATTTCTTTGACACCTCTTTTAATAAAGCAGGAGAGATTTGTAGAGGAAGGGAGAACAGAGGCTTGGAAATGCTTTTATCCTTTACTTGACTCCACCAGGCACAACTTCTAGGGTTATCTTGAATTTAGCCTTGAATGTGAGTTGAGCTAGAAAAGGGCATGAAGACAGACCCAGAGGTTCAGCCTCCCACAAACACCTCCAGGGATACTCTCAGCAGGGCAAGACACCTTCCCTCCCCAGGTCTAGAACCTACGTCAGGATAGAGCTACTTCTTTGAGTTATTCCTTACTCTTTATCTTAGTAGAACAAATATTTCTTTGAGAAAATCTGGTTGGCTTCAAGGAACTTAAGGAGTTTGGGGGGGCATTGTGCTCTGGGAAGGCCCTATGAAAGAGTTGAAATACATGTAAACTTGAGTGGTTTAGCCTGAGAAAACCATGTAGACTGAAATTGACCAGATAAATTGATAAAGGTTGCCTCTTTTTGGAAGCAACTTTTGCCTATCTTTTGGGGAACCTCTGTTACATGTGTTTTTGTGTGATTGATAAGGAAGAAAAGGTATCTGGAGTTTAACTTTTAAACTCCAAATAAGCTGAATACAGATAATCATGAGCACTTGTGCAAGCAGCTTTATCTGGGCATAATGTAATTGTCCCTGAGGACTGTGTCAAGCCCATCAAGACAATCAAGTAACAAGCACCTCCCACTGGAAGGATCTATTTTTAATGGTCCTAGGATGGTTAGTGATTCCCTTCCTAGTTGTTTTCCTCAGAATGAAGAGTTTGGGTGAAGTTATGGGGAAAGAAAGACAAAGGAGAACTGATATTTATTTTATAGCCTGGAATGCTGCTTTGCTGGCCCTATCTCATTTAACTATGAAGTTTACTTTGTTAACCCAATATTACTTATTAAAAAATGGAATCAGAAAAGTCAAGTGATTTACCCAAGATCACTCAGCTTGTCAGGAAAGTGAGCTGCAAATAGAACCCCAGAAATATGATTATGAAATCTATGCTGTTTCCTGGAGGTAGTAACTAATTATTCTTGTTGCTATAAGGAATTATGATTTAAAACAAGGTTGGTCTATTCAGACTTTCTTCCAAAAGACATTCCAGGCTTAGGAAAGACATCTGTAAATGGCTCTTTATTTTCCTTTCCATTCCACAGTGGAAATCAGATTTGGATCCCTGTAGAATTCAGAAGGGCAGGATGGGAGTTGTGTACGGAGGGCAGAATGGAGACAGCATCAGGGAGGAATGAGGTCAGAGCGTGGTTGGGTGGGAAGGTACTTCTGGTCTCCTATTCTGGGGTTTGCTGGAAAGATCTCTGGAGTTTGGATGTAGTTTAGCTTGTGGATGTCTGTATGTGGTGTATGGTGCTAGCTCACAGTGCTGCCAACCGACAGGAAGAAGGAACTCTAAGAGGGAATTCAGAGCATATACTTGTTATAGAGAGTCAGTGAGTATAAGGAGGGCAGGGAAATCACTCAAACTGAGTGACTGAATCACACAGCAGAAACAAACATACTGTTGTCCTGTGGGAGAAGGGGATGGGGAAAGAGACACTTTGGGGTGGGGGGACAACAACTTTTGACAAATCCGACTGTGCCTCCTGTAGTGAGATATGTTGGTCCCCGGCCCAGTGCTAACATTTTTCACAGTAAGAGCTGGATTCCTTGCTCGGGATCTGGACGCCTGCAGCCTCGGTCCCCGCCCCACCCTCCACTCCATAAGCCCCACCAGCTCCAGTGGCCTCTATAGGATTGGAAAGAAAATCAGTGCGAATCTTCCGCTTGGTCCTGGAATTAGCTTCCTAGTTTCCAGACAAGAAACTCTGGGGGAAAGCGAATGAATTTGTCCCAAGCCTTGCCGCACGCTGACCACCATCTCTTTATATAGCAAAGGCTGTTTTCAGGTTGGAGAAGCCGATGACCTTTGAACTGCGCGACCTCTATGACCGCCTGGACCCTAACACTTTCGCTAGTTCTGCGCCCCGTGCCCGAGGGTGACGGTGCCACTCTAAGTCCCGCCTTTCCAAACCCTCATTTTCTTTGCTGACCAAGAGCGACCCAAATTGCTGGACGCCCACATCTCTGCGTGGCCCGGCGCTCTCTGATCTTAACAATCAAAAACCGCCAGCGCAGGGGCTTTCCCACAGGGAGAGTCTGCTATGGGTCCATCCAGCGCCACAAAAGCGAGGAACTAGGAAGCGATGCGGGATGTTACCCCTCCTTGCCCTTTCATCTAGAAGTTTCCAGTATGGCCCGATACAGTTGAACGGTAGCTTAGAATAACCCAGTGCTAAGGCGCGGAGACGGGGTATAGGGACTGGAATTGCGAGAGTCTCGCCAATTTCACTAAGCGCCTGGTGGCCTGCTAGCACCAGGATGGTCCTAGCGAACGTCATTCAATGTTCTGGTGGATCCCCAGGCTGGACTGGGGGTGGAGGGAGGGGTTCTAGTGGATGGAATCTCAGTTTGAGTTTGGCTCAAATTTCCATTTCAATTACAGAGAGGAAGAAATAGATTAGATTGGATCACCTACCCGAGATTTTTCCCCGCTCCTTTCTCAAGACCGGATCTCCCTGTTCACTGCAAAAGGCACAAGACCATACCGAGCGGGGCGCGCCTGGACCCCTGGGGTGTGGCAACACGCCCCAAAGAAAATGAAGTCAAAAAGTTCTTCAGTGAAATCTTTTTATACAAACAGCCACAGGTTCCGAAAATCCAGGCCAAACTCACACCAACCCCCCTTCTTGCCTTCCGGGCAAGGATGGGAGGTTGTCTGGGGGAGGGGATGTATCACCCAGATAGATAATTGCTTCAGGTTTCATTTTCCTCCCGAGTGAAGACCGGGCCATAACACATCAAGATACTCTTATAGTGGTGGTGAGTCCAACGCTATTTGCGGGCTAACCCTAACAACCAGCCTTTCTAGGGTAGAATGTCTGAATGGCAGCAGTTCTTCCTCCTGCTTAGTTATTTACACATGCAGCAGAAAGGGATTTTTGTTCTTTAAACGAGGCACTACTTCTCACCTCTTCAGGTTTGCTTTTACAAAGCTTGGGCCAACAGCAAACTCTAAAGTGGCTCTTAAGACTGCACAGCAACTTAAGTCTTCTCTTTTTAAAACAAAGCGCTCCGGATGAGGGCGGGTAGAGCCTAGGGGCGGGGGCGGACAGCCCAGCCTCCGAATCCAAGAACCGAAATTCCTTTGCTAAAGTTAATTTTCAGGGGAAGGCAAAAGCAACTTCTGATGGGCTTTTCGGGTGGGCGGGGTAGAAAAATTGGGCAGAGCCGGAGGTACGGTAGCTGATAAACTTGGTTCTCTTCTCCCTCGGGCTATCCCAGCGACTGGGTGGAGACCTGAAAAAAATCTAGATTTCTTCCGGGGGGGAGGGCGGCGGGGTAAAAAGTAGATACGTGGAGACGAGAAAAGTAATTGTACTGGTTTAGAAACACCAAAGGGTGGGGCTGAAGGAGATGTGAGAAGTTGTTTCCAAGGATGAAGGTTTGCAAGCTTCGTGAGAGTTTGGGTGGATCACGCTAGGCTTCACCCACCCAGACGCGCGAGAAAGGTGTGTCTGCCACTCAGTGTTTTGCGAGCCCGGGAAACTTGAACCGCTCCAGAAAATCTTGGCATTTTATCCCTCCGCAGCCCGCACAGGTCAAGCGCGCCGGGTCGACCGACACTGCTCAGGTCAGGTCAAGGGCTGGCTGCTCCCGCCGCGCGCTCCGAGACGCGGCGCGGCCCCGCGGGAAGGTGGAGGTGGGGAGGAGGGTGGTGGTGGCATCCTCGCGGGTGGGGAGCTCGGGACTTCCTCGGCTCCAGCCGGCTGGGTGAATGGGGCGCGCACGGCCCCAGAACGCCGAGCATGGATAAAATATGCTAGGATTGCGCTTCTCGCGCTCATCAAGGCTGCGGGAGCCTCCCCGAGCCATCATCCTTTGTAATTGCAACCGTCAATCAACACTTTAAGACAAAGTCAGAACCGGGAAGGGCGAGCCCGGGAGACCTGTCTCGTCGGAAAGGAAGCGGCACAGGGAAGGTGGGGGGAAAGGAGAGAAGTTTGCCAGAAGTTGGCAGAGGGAGTGCAAAGAGAAAAATGGGAAAACGCGCACGGTAGCTAAACCCAGAGTAGTCCTCCCCGCCCCCAACCCCGGCCTCCCAGGTTCTGGTCTCTGGCCTCTACCACCAGTTAAATTCCCCGCACCTGGAAGGCGGAGGTGGATTCCCAAGTGTGCTTCCACTAAGGGTCAGAGTGGCGGTTGGTAAGATGTTCCCGGCGGGGCATGGGAGGCGTCTGCTTGCCCGCGGTCGGTGTCTTTGTGGGTCAGTCCAACCACCACCAGCATCAGCGTTCAGACCACACAGGCAGGCACTGTTCCCCTGCTTCCACCTCAGCTGCCTTCCCTTCCTGCGGCCCCTTGGCTCTCCTCACATTGCAGCCTCGGGGATCCAGAACCATCCCCAGGTGACTGATCTTAAGATGCCGTGAGCTCGGGTTCCTCTTCGCCTAGATTTCCTTCGGAGAGGGCATTCTGAGGGACGCCCAGACTGATGCAAGGTCACTCGGCTTCAGTAGGGGCCTCTGTCCAGCGGAATTATAGGGTCAAGGGACCAGAGTGAGTGGCGGAACCAAGACGGAGTTCCGAGGGCTGAGAACGGGTGCACTTGGAGGGCAGTAGTGAGCTTGGCGTCGGAAGCCTGACTGCGGTCGTCTCTCGCTCTGCGTCTGCCTCGGTGTCGCAGACCGGGCCTCTCTCCTAAACCCTTTGCGGAGCGACCCTAGAAGCGTTGAATGTGCCAATTCTAGTGGAAGATTCCCCGCCTCGTCCACCGCAGGCGAGATTTCGACGTCCCTCGAGGGGATCTGGAATAGGGCCGGCCCTAGGGAGTTTCTCCCTCCCTAGGGATGGAGGCCTGGAGCGCCGAGGGCGAGGCTTCTGGGCGCGGAGTTCCCTTGGTTCTTGGGAAAGGCAGTTTCTCTCCTGTTCTCTCAGTCTCCCTTTGGTTAGCTAACTAAGCAGAGGGATCGGCCTGACCATTAAAGCAGGGCGAAGAGCCCCGTCCCTTTCCTCTGTGATACAAAGAATAGAGTTTTGAAACTTCACCGCCAGCCGCTCTTCCCTCCCACAACCCTCCCACTTTGTGACAATTTTTCTTTCTTGGAAAGTCTACCTGTAGGGAGATAAAATGATGCCAGCTGGCCTTTTGCCACCATCGCTGGCGGTCTTTGGGGGATGTGGTGGAAGTGCAGACTGGTAGGGACAGAGAAGTCCTCACTGATGTGGCCTCAGCAAGTCCCTCTAGCCCTGCAGCTGATGTTTAAAGCACAGTCACAAAGTTTGCCTCACTAGGTCAGCCTTGGCCTCAGCCTCAAGTCAAGGCAGGGCTTCTTGCCATACTGCATTTACGTGGTCCTGCCAGACCCTTTTCAACTTCTCGCAACTCTCCTAATCTCCTGCTCCACTCAGCAGAAGTGGTGAAGCCACCACTATACTAGGGGCAGGAAAGCTCCCTCTTAGGACCAAGAGTCTTGAGTCCTGCATCCTTGCCATCCTGGGGAAGGTGCTGAATAAGTGCCCCTATAAGCTGTTTGAATTGTAGTGAGAGGAGGTTGTTCTTAAGTGAAGGCTTTGAAATTAACTGATTTTCAAAGTTCACCTGAACTCATAAGCAAATCAGGGCAAGTACTGCGATGAGCCCCGGGACGGACTCCCTTTCTGAACTAAGTAAGAATATATAGTCTTAATTCACAGTGTTTAAAAACATCTAGTAATACTGCAAATGTATTGACAGTGTTACCTAATACGATCATGAGAATTTGAGCTTAAGGGTCACTAATTTTGACAACTTCAGCCCCCTTTCCCATACAAATTAGTGGACTGTCCTTCCTAAGTTTAAATGTTTCCATAAAACCTGAAGATGCTTCTAAAGCTGACAACTAAGTAACTTTGATTCTGAATATATACTGAAAAGCATAATGACAAATCAGTTTAGAGAGTCAATAGTAGCTGAATTGCCAGGGGTGGATGGGTGCTGAACAACCCATTGCATGTAAATTATGCGCTATAAAGATTAGAATAATTTTCAATTCACCAGATATTGGACTGGGCAGTTGGAATGTGTGATCTCTGCGCCATTCAGATTGAATAAATTCAGATCTTTTGAGATTCAAATTCACCCCCCTGTGGGTGGACTCTGATAATTGCTCAGTTGTACTGCAGACCCTAGACGTGAAGCTTTTCACATGCAGTCAGGAGGCTGGAAACAATGTTTTTCATCTTGTTGAGATGAGATTTGAAAACTTTGAAGATGTGGCTGGGCTGGTGGTCGAAGAGCTTGCCTAACAGATGGTTCTTCAAAACTTTTTTTTTTTAAATGCTGGGCCTCTGGGCCTCATGCGGATCCGTCCCACTAAAGAGACGCCAGAGTGAAAAAGGAAGGACCAGACTGATCCTTGTATTCTACATGGAAACACAGTTCACTAAAACTGGGTAGTCTGTCGCCTAGACAATCTTGGGCATGAGTAGAGCGTCGTTCGTAAGTGAGCGAAGGAGCTGGGGAACAGCCTGGGGAAATAGGAGTGGCTGCCTCTTCCTCATTCCCGTTGAGTGAGTGAACTTGGCCCTGTGGCCGGCCCCCTAGGGAACCGGGACCCTCGGCCCCTCCAGGGCGCCGGGGACCCACGGTGTCGCCTCTCCACCGACGGAGTGCCCTGGGGCAAGGAAGATGGGAGACCCTAGACCGCAGACCAACTCCGCATTGGAGAAGAGCGGTCAGCTGAATTCAGTATCCCTTTTCTTATTCAGGTTGTTTCAATGGGTGTTTAACTCTCCGTGATGAGTTTAACTCTCCTCACCCGACACACAGCGAGGGCACACGCCCACACACACCCCCACCCTTCCCCCTGCTCCCCTCAGCTCGCGGAAATCGCCGCCCAGGCTTCTTATCCTTCGCCAGCGCGCTGACAGAGGTCGCTTCTCTCCAGCCGTAAGACCCGGCTGCATTTACATCCCCCCGTCCCAGGCCCGGGTGGGGTGGGAGGAGGTTCAGGCGGGTGAAGAGGTTGGGACAGGCTGGGGGACTGGAGCATGCACCTCGTTCTCATTGGCTGGCGGCTAGTGTCCGACCTGAGTCCGGAACCCGCGTCCGCAGTCACCATCTTCACCCCTCTTCCCTGCCTTCCCTCCACCCCCGGCCACACTTACCTCTCTTCCCCTCCTCGTCTGCCCCCTTCCTTCCCAGCCAGTACCGCCGCCCTCGGGGCTGGCAAGGGCTGCTCTCGGACGCGCGGGAGGAGTGAACGAGGCAGGAGAGGGAGGTTGCAACTTCACAACTCCGCACTTGCGATAGTGAGCGACAGGGAGGCAAAGAGAGATAGGAGGAAGGGGCGGAGAGGCAAAGACAGGAGAGAGGAGGGGAGAGAGAAGTGAGACTAAAGAGAGAGAGAGACCCCTGCCGATCCTGAGCCAGAGGGCGGTGGAGGGAGGGGAAGGAGTCGCCCGAGCCGTCCGGGAGCAGCGGCAGCGGCATCGCCGCGGTGGCAGTAGCAGCCCCGCGGCCGCCTGCACTGCCCGCCCGGAGCTCGGCGGTTCACGGCTCCGCGTCCCGGGCAGCTGCGCCCTCGCCCTCGCCACCGACACCGCCGCCGCCGCCCTTGCGGAGCCAAACCAGGGCACCCGGTCGCCGTCGTCTTCGCCTTCGCCTCGGTTGGTAGCCCTGATCTCTTTCTCGCAGCTCAGGGGCGGCTCCAGAGCTGCGAGACAGGATAGGGCTCTGAGGTCCTGCCCGGCAGCCCGGAGGCGGCGGAGGCACGCTCCGGTGAGCGGGTGGGCGCGCGGACACCCGGGTCGCCCCTTCCTTCTTTCCGCCGGAGTTGAATCTGTGCTGCCCGTGTCCAGGTGCTGGACTTCCGGACCGACACGGACCCCCCATTCCGGCCCGCAGCCGTCTTGTCATGCTGCCCAAAGTGGAGACGGAAGCCCTGGGACTGGCTCGATCGCATGGGGAACAGAGCCAGATGCCGGAAAACATGCAAGGTAAGGAGGCGCCGCGAGGCGCTCCGGCTCCCGTGGCTTCCCCGGTCCCGCGGCTTCCCGGCTCCAGGGCTCGCCGTGACGGCTCCAGCCTCCTGCCCGGCGCCGGCACCGGAGTGGCTCGGCCGGGCGCTCGCAGCCGCCGGCTTCCAGGCGGCGCGCGGGCGACAAGCCTCCTCCCCAGGTGCAGGCATAAAAGTTTATGGCTCTTGAACAATGCGGGGCAGAGGTTTTTCCTAGCGTCGTGTAATTGGCCACTTCTAATTAAGAGAAGAGAGAGGCTGCGAGCTCTATGGCAACCCGAGCGGGGCAGCTTCAGGCTAAAGGTACTTTAGCATAATTAGACCATTCTAAGAAACGGAATGCCTCTCTGGACACCCGAGCAGGTTCTCCGTCAATGGAATTGGTGTGTGCTGTACTTAGCCAGTGTTCTTGTGTGGAGAGACAAGACCCTGCCTGAGAAAGTCAACTACAGACAGAGAAGGTGACCCCAGGAAGGCTTGTAGCGTTATTAGAATGGCATGTGGGCACCCCCGAAAGCCCAGGCGGACACCAACAGCTGGCTTGGAGTTGGACAACTTCAAAACTGCTGCAGTACTGCAGGGAACCAAAGTTACCCCAACCCTACTCCCTGCGCGGGTGGTATTGAATGAATTGGGGTGGGGGAGCGGCGGTTAGCTTATTGCATTTTAAAACCGAGAACTGGGAATATGAAGTCCCATTTGTTTTCCCAGCTCTTGATTGCTAACAAATAAACAAATCCCGCCGGCTATATTTTCTCTTCATTCCAAAATAGCAGCTCTAGATCTGGCTTGTATTAAACCCTTTAGAAGTTTATCGCATTTGCCCTGGACCGGGAGGGAACAATGCTAGGAAAAGTCACCGGTGCTCTTCCATCCTCGCCCCTTCCAGCGTTCAGGATGTGCGGGCCGGCGGGCCTGTGATCCCGGCACGCTTCCTGCCATACCCTTGCGCGAACTTGAAAGGGCCAGGGAGGTGTTGAGAGCAGAGTTCAGGGCTGGTGCGCTCTGCGGTGCGGAGTGGGCGGTGCGCCCGGGGCGCACCGGCTGGTGGACCTGACGCTGCCCCCACTGCGGAGGGGGAAAGGGGTAGTAGGAGGGCGTGAGTCCGACTGGTGCTGTCGGTCACCCCTGCGGTGAGCCTGAGGTTTCTCCAAGCCTCCAGATAGGGCTGTGGAAGTCCCCTGGAGCTGAGGCCCCAGAGACCGTCTTGTGGTGTAGGCCTGGCTGCTGGGGGACTCGGCTGGCCCCAAGAGGCGTTTCTTCCTGGCACCTGGGGTTCCAGAGTAGTGGGGCTAAAGGAAGCGGGCGCGGGGAAGCCGGGCGGGCCCTCGGCCACCGGCTCCGGGGAGGGCCTACCCTTGGGGCCTCTGGGTGACGCCGGTGCGATTCTTGGGTCCAAAAGGAAAGTTTCTGCTTCTCATTCCGGCGCGGGCATTTCTGAGGGACTCGGGAAAAGAAGCTAAAGGAGACGCTGGGACAAGAAGTAAGGGAGGCAAAAACAAGGGCTTACTTGGAAGCAGGGGAGGGAAATGCCATCGTAACGTTTTCTTGGAAAAGTTCGAGAGGGACCCTCTTGACACACTGCCTAATGTCTCCAAAACAGGGAATTAGCTTTCCCTTGTGCCTGGGGCTCAGAAGTCGCCGGTCGCTCCCTCAGCCCCTGGCTCAGACCCTGGCTCAGCCCCTGATTCGAAAGCAGCGTGGTGAGCGCCTGGGTACGGCTTCTGGGACCAGCAGCCTGCCGGTTGATCGGAGCCCCAGGGGACGGGCGCTCATTTCCAGGCTTGCTCTGGTTCCAACCTGGGACGCGTCGGTAGTCCAACTCCTAAGAAAGCCCCAAAAGAGAGTCACTACTAGGTCCCGGGTCAGCGCCGCGTGCCTAACTTCTCCGCGCGCCTCTGCGAGGCCCTAGCTTTCCAAAGCCTGGCGGTCTCCTCTTCTAGTGGCTCCCGAATGCCTAATTCAGCTGCACCAGGACACCTGGGAAACTCTGAAAGACGCCTGGACCTCGTGCAGCGGCGTCCTTTCCCCCCACTCAGGCTCTGTCTTTGGATTTTCCAAGAGGGTCCCCATCCCCTGCCTCGGTCTTTTCAATGTTGGATCCCCGAGGTGGGCGCAGAGTCCCTCTGTAAGCGGTTTCCTATCTGTGCACCTTAGGTTTGAAGTTAGAGTTTACTTTGTTGGGAAAGGGGAGGTACAACCGTTCCTGTCCCTAAAACATGCCTCAAGACAGTAATCCTAAATTTTAGGAGAGCTATAAACGTCTAGGGCTATAAACAAAACTTCTGAACCCTCAGCCTTTCCCAAAACCCCAGGTTCCCCAAACCCTAGAGATCTCTTAGGTCTGGGATTGAGGTTGTCCCCGCTGGGAGGACTCAGCCCAACATCCCTTTATTTACAATTTACGGAGCCCAGGCTCCCGCGTCTGCTGGAGCCTCTTCTCCCGGGATCTTCCCAAACTCGGGCTGACCCACCCCGGTGTGAGCCCCTGCCTAGGCTCCGTGGCTCCGGAAAAGGCACTTCAGCTCGGCGGTCCCGCTCAGCCCTCGGCCGCCAAGTGCTGTAAGTGACCACCCCCCCACGGCCCTTTCCGAGGCCCTCAGAAGCCGAGCAAAAAAGAATTTTATTTTAAAAGGAACAAGTCATCGGAAATGAGGCCACTGTGGTGATAGAGTGGCCGGGCGCTTTGGCGATGGGGTGGGGGCGATTTCTCTTTCCTTTGTGGTAAACAAACCAGAGGAAACTTCTGCCCGGCCGTGGGTTCCCCATCCCCCCGCCCCGCCCCCTGCAAATGCCACTGATTAACTTAAAACAAACTGGGCTCCCTGTTTGTGCGCCATTGGGCGGCAGAGGCCGGGACGAGAGCCGGGGCGCACAGGGGTCTCACCGGAGAGTGCAGGGCAGTGCGGGCGGAGGTCCCCGTGCAAACCTGCCCTGGCCCGCGGTGCCGCCCACCCGCGCCGAGTGCCCAGGCCCGATCCGCATGGATGCAGAGTCCCGGGGAAGGGCCAGATCAGGTACTTCCTGGGGTCCTCTGGTCACTGCGCTTCCTGCACATACTTTATCTTTTCAACTGCAGAGACGCCTTGGCCGGGCCGCGTCTGGAGCTAGGCGGTCACCCGACCCCGGCAGCGCGCGTCCCGCAGCGGCCTGATTTCTGTTTAACTTTCACAGGGCGATCGCTTTGAGGTGTTTATATTTTGCAGTGATGATCGGAAACGTGAAGTTCATTACAGAGCTTCAATACTTTGCGACGAAACCAAGCCCTCCTGTGTATCTTTTCCTTTTCTGGGTTTTTTCCCCCCTTCCCCCAGTCTGGGGGTCCTCTTTCTTCTTTTTTCTTCTTTTTATTTTCACAGATTATCAAACGTGAGGAGATGAAAGTATCCAGAACAGAAGTACTGTCAATGCGGAACTGAATGTTTCGATTATTCTAACAGATCTGAGCATGGGGAGCCGCAGGCTGTTTAAGTGGAGCCGCTGTGGGGGCTTGCGTTTCTCTGTTGAAGAGTTTGCAAACCGGTGCTGCTACCCTTAAAGCCAGGTGCACTTGCAGCGAACTCCTTCAGGAGTGAGGGCATTCTGTGTGTGCCTGTTTCTCTCTCTCTCTCGGGGAAATGTGACATTTAGGAACTTTACGGAGATATAAATAAAAGTAATCCTAATTCATCACTTTATACAATTCATGATTCCATTCTAATTTGTTGCTTTGCAGAGTTATGAGACTTGTGTTCAACAGTGGTCAGTTTAAAGTGTTAACAAAAGAAGTTGGAATTATTTTTAAATTTACAAATAATGAAGTACATGCTCATTGATGCCAAAAGATGTTTTACTTTCACTGTGTAAAAGTAGTTCTCTTCAGTACGACCTGGGTAAAAATTATTTTTATTTTATATTTTACCTGCTGATATTTACCCACCAATCACCAAAATGCTTTTTGTTTTGGGATTAAAGCCTACACAGTACATTAATTGGATATATGTGTGTACATTTCTCTTGTTTCAGTGTCTCAATTTAAAATGGTGAATTACTCCTATGATGAAGACCTTGAAGAGCTCTGTCCCGTGTGTGGAGACAAAGTGTCTGGCTACCACTATGGGCTCCTCACCTGTGAAAGCTGCAAGGTTTGTTCACACATTGCTACCTGAAAAATATAGTGTTCAAAACCAAAATAAGCCATTGGGTTACTTTTTTAAAGCTAAATTTAGGTTATCTTTTTTAGACTCAATTAAAAATGAGACAGAGAGAGAGAAAGAGTTAGTCTTAGGGAGATGACTCCTAGAAATATGTGTCTGATTTAGTTCAAAAGCCAAAGGAATTTATGCTGTTTAGAAAACTTTGCCAGTCTCATGGTTTTAAAATATTTTACTGTAGTAAAGTGATATAGCTGTAGAAAGACTTCCATTTCTAACAGTCCTAAATATTGATTTTGCTTGACTTATATATATTTAAAGCATCGTTGTTCTTGAGAGGGAACATGACAAAGTATTTCCCAAATACATTTTAACTTGAGAGTATTCTGTGCTCCAAGTCTAAACATTTTTTATCCACAGACGTAAAAGTCTAAATTCCCAACTGTGATTTTATCCTGAATCATTCCAAAAATAATTTTAAAGGTTTTTGAAATTTTTATCATAAAGACCAAGAAACCAGAGTTTAGTTTTTAACAAGAGTAATTTTCATAATGTATATGACCTTTTTAAATGAAAATATTTTAATATACAAAATGTACTATGTTGCTACTAAAATATCAATTATACTTTAAGAATTTATCTCAGACCTTTATTATTCCCAGTAAATTCAATGTTCACCACTTTCAGTATTTTTTTTAAAGTAGAAAACTCACTACCAATTACTTAAACCACTACCAAGAAAAATCCCTTCATTCTTTATAACAAAGTAAGATTGTTTCTCTTTATGGCTAGTAGGAAAAATATAAATGCTATCCTGTTAAAGCTGTTATTACATCATAAAGCTACAAATTTTATTTTTGAGTGAAATATAAGTAAAGCACATGCTCTGTGTGCTGCAGTTCAGCTCTCTGCAATGTATGCCTTTCCTTTCCATTAGTTTCACCTTTTTTTTTTTTTAACAGTTCCCATACTTGAATATATTCCAGTGGAATTAAGAGTATTTTCCCATTTTACTCTTTAAATCCTTTTGCTTTTAACTATTCAATGTTGACATTTGTAAAAGACCTGAGGTGTTTTGCTATTCAGTTTTCCACTGGCATTTTGCAATGGTTGATCACTGAAATTGTATCAGACTACTTAAAAACAATTCCAGATCTTCATGAGTACCTCTATCTGGAGCAAGTAGGTTAATAGGAAAACAGATTTAGAAAAAAAAATCACTGGTAAATATAGAGAGTATATTTTCTGAAATGTTGTGTAGCCAAATCTCCCCAAGATTTGATGTAGTTCTTCAGGAATATAGTTCTGATGCCAAAAAACCCCCACCATGGCCTGGCACTGTGTTGGAGGGTTGTTCTTGCTGAAATGTAAAATAAGCCACAGAACCTCACAGGGGCTTCAAATGGTGCAATGAAAGGATTAACTGGTGAATTCCTTAAAATGAAACAATGGAAGAGACGGGTGTTAGATTTATAATACGTCTCACTATTTTCTCTGTCTTATAGGGATTTTTTAAGCGAACAGTCCAAAATAATAAAAGGTACACATGTATAGAAAACCAGAACTGCCAAATTGACAAAACACAGAGAAAACGTTGTCCTTACTGTCGATTTCAAAAATG
Organism: Cheirogaleus medius; assembly: GCA_008086735.1. Taxonomy (NCBI): domain Eukaryota; kingdom Metazoa; phylum Chordata; class Mammalia; order Primates; family Cheirogaleidae; genus Cheirogaleus; species Cheirogaleus medius. The sequence goes on from VBSM01002937.1 coordinate 2,437,680, forward strand.
TCTAAGTGTTGGAATGAAGCTAGAAGGTAAGATTCTTCTAAAGACTACTGCCTATTAAAACTCTCCAAGGACATGGACTTTAAAACAACATTGTACTCATAGCATGGTAACATTATTTTCCCAGTCTTTTAACACTACTGACAATAGTGTAAGATCTTTTTATGTTTTGTCTGCAGAATAGTCTGAGTCTCACTTAAACATGGTAACATCTACCAGGAAAAAAAATTTAAATATCAGTTTCTCCCTTTTTTAGTTTGGGGGAGCAGATGCATTTTACACAAAAAAGGTTAGGTTACGTGAAAACAAGAGTAAAGCAAGCCAACTGAGAAAAAATGAAATTATTTTGCAAAACTATAAAACATAAAATATCCTTTAAGTTTACAGACTAAGATGCCCTCGTAAAAGTTTGATTTCAGTCTTTTTTTAATAGGTGTGCTTGTCATAATTGTTACTATTAATTTCATGACTCTTGAGCAAGAGTTAAAGCCTTTAATTGTGAAAAGGAGTTTCTTATGTAGAACATCATTTTTGATAGTGTAGGAATGCACATTCCTTTTTTTTAAAGATAATGACTGAATCTGCTAAATAGAAAAATAGAGAAGCAAGAAACTTGAAAAATAATGAACTATTAAATCAGTAGCCATGGTTTGACAAGAACAAGAGTGATTCCTCAAAAGTCACACTAAACTTTGTTGCAAGAGCAGAACCTATACTACAATGTACAGATTGGCAGGCAGTAAAGTTAATACGTGACTGCTGTAAATAATTTGTAGTTCATGGACTATTATGGTATGTTGCTGTTTTCCAACCTCTGACCTACTGGCTTTCCATGGATTAAATATACTGCAAATAAAGCAATAACAAGGGATACATATCACTGATGGTGCTAGATACAAGAGTGCATTTTATTTGATCAATGAGGCACAGGCTGTTTTTATTTGGAGCTTTAATGTTATATGGAATTCATGCTAAAAAAATTCATATAAATCTGCCAAATTGTTAACAGATTCCTTCCAAATAGAAGTGGCCACTTTGGTTATGAGGGCTGTTAAAGTCAGTATTGTTTTTTAAAAGAGATCAAGAAAGGAAATAATTGATGGCTATTAATTTCCTTATCACCAATCACTTTAATATTTCTTGAATAGAAAAATATTGTGTCATGTGCTTACTATAGTATGAGACTCAGAAGATAAGTAAATGTTGTGATTTCATACAACATCATTTGATTTTTTTTTTCAACAGAAGGAAAAAGGTTGCATTTCTTTACCTTAAAAATTATGCTTTCTTAATTGTATATAAGTCACTTTTGGTATATATTCATACTTCCTTAAGAGTGGTATGAAACAATTGAATATTCAATAAATTATCATCCAGATGAAAAACTCTTTATGATCTTGTGCATTATTCTGGATACCTAGAATTCACAATAAATTTTTAATGTTACACTAATCCTAAGATAAAAAGCTCAAAAACTTAACCTCCAGCAATTTCAATATGTCATAAGCTGTCAGAGACCTATGATTTCTGTCTAATTGCCATTGGCTTTTATGGGCTTGCAGAGAACCGCCAACTAACTTATTAGGCATGGCCCCAAACTCACACACCACTGTGGCAGAAGACTCTCTTGAAACCTCCTGAAATGAATCTACATTAATTGTGTCCAACTCCACTTAAGTTAAAAGCAATAACGGGGGGTTATCTGATGTGAGTTAATCAAGTCAGGTGAATATGACTTTCCAAGAAGAGCATGTACCCAACCCTTTTGCAATTGCAGCAGAGTAGCTAAAGTGGCTTGAGGGAGAAAGATGTCCCAAGAAAAAATATTTGCAATTTAATCCAGAAATGGTGATTTGATTCCTGCTCCCCCTCCCCCCAAAAAACCCCAAAGCAGTTTGGGGTCATGACATAACTGGCATAATAGAAGCTGATACTCTTAGTAGGTCAACTGATGCTGTTTATTAGCGATGTGAAACACCCTTGTGTTTAGCAAAAATTATGAAATCCCTTCAGTCCATGAAAAGGTTAATATGTCCCTATGTATCCAAAATATTTTTTTGATGAGAACACACACTTGTAAGAAAGAATTCACAAATACAGAGGACATGGTTCTTTGGGAAATCTTTGTGGGCGATTGTAAGGAAAACAACCACATACATAACCACTTCTGGTTGATTTTCAACATTTCTAAAGTTCTGGAGGTCTAGAGAATGCTGATAATTTACACTTTATTTATACGCTTCTTCCTTCCCTTCCACCCCCCACCCCCCAACAGCGGTAAGGGCTGACCGAATGCGTGGAGGAAGAAATAAGTTTGGGCCAATGTACAAGAGAGACAGGGCCCTGAAGCAACAGAAAAAAGCCCTCATCCGAGCCAATGGACTTAAGCTAGAAGCCATGTCTCAGGTGATCCAAGCGATGCCCTCAGACCTGACCATCTCCTCTGCAATTCAGAACATCCATTCTGCCTCCAAAGGCCTACCTCTGAGCCACGCTGCCTTGCCTCCCACAGACTATGACAGAAGCCCCTTTGTCACATCCCCCATTAGCATGACAATGCCCCCTCACGGCAGCCTGCAAGGTTACCAAACATATGGCCACTTTCCCAGTCGGGCCATCAAGTCTGAGTACCCGGACCCCTACACCAGCTCGCCCGAGTCAATAATGGGCTATTCCTACATGGACAGTTACCAGACGAGCTCTCCAGCAAGCATCCCACATCTGATACTGGAACTTTTGAAGTGTGAACCAGATGAGCCTCAAGTCCAGGCCAAAATCATGGCCTATTTGCAGCAGGAGCAGGCTAACCGGGGCAAGCACGAAAAGCTGAGCACCTTTGGGCTTATGTGCAAAATGGCAGATCAGACCCTCTTCTCCATCGTCGAGTGGGCCAGGAGTAGTATCTTCTTCCGAGAACTTAAGGTACGCCACCAGCCATTACGACTTCTAATACCCTTTGCAAGCGACCTATGTTCCTAGTTAACGTATTCTTGGTGCTGAGAAAACATTGCCCTTACTTTTCTTCTTTGTATGATTTACAGTGTAGAAGTGTTTTATCAGGAATATTGTAGTTTAAACTTTATGGGGCTTTTATTCTGTGTAGCTCTTAATTTGGGGGGAGGGATAGGATTTAACATAAAATATAGGAAATGATTTTTTTTTTCCTAAATGGTAGAATGTCTTTATTCCTTTTAACTCAGATGGTTTATGGCCAAAAAAAAAGTCAAGTCAATGTGAAACAGGACCTAGTAAATGATTTTTTAAATTACCAACTAAAGAGCTATATTATAATGGTGTCATCTTGAAGGTTTCTTTCAAAGGAAAAAAATGCCAACATTGAGTTGTATTTAGACTCTAAAGAATAAAAAAAATGAGACCACTGGTTGCTAGTATCAAGTAAGTATTTACTACCTGTTTACCTGGATGTTAGGTCGGTAAAGCCTTTGTTTTCAGAGCAGATTCCAATAGGATGTTTACTGTCATTGGATGGGGAATGGGCAGATGGTGAATGCTCGTCTATTTGGCTCTATTTGGCTCGGGTTTTAGTTCACATAGTCTGTCATTGATTTTAATGGATTGGTGCACTGTAAACACAGTACTTGTTTGCGTAGGGATCTTGTTTAACTATATAATTATCCTGTTTCCCAAAACTGAAGACTGAATTAATATAGGAAAGTTATTTAGAAGTTTGGAATCTCTAAGAGTGGCTACTAAACCACATTTGGTAGCCAGTGGCTTCCTGCCTGGTTTAAAAGTGAGTCTTGCATTTGATGTCTAAGTGTATTCTATTATAACATCAATTTCTTCCTTTTGCTGTCATGTGGGGAGACGTGGCTGCTTAACTATCTGTGGCTTCTGACTGCCAAAGACAGGAGATTTTAAAATCTCTGGGAGAAAGAAAATACAAAGCAGCCTTTTAATTTAAAGAGTTACTGTTAAAAATGGTCTATGCAGGTAGGTGGATGAGGGAATGTGGAAGTGATGTGCAAATGGAAAATAATAATTTTCATAGCAGTCTTCACTAAGTTCTGTTTCTTGTGCATGGAAAAAGTTATCTGAACATACCAAAATACATTAATAAAATGCCACCAGCATGCTGTTAAGACTGCTGACATATGCAGCTCTTTATTTTCATGTCCCTTACTGTGCTACATTAGAAGATGGCTGAAGGATATAGCAGGCTGCAGAGGCCAAGCAGAGTGCGTCGTATTAGTGTGGTCAGGCGAGATATTTTCTGAGTATGTAGTGTCCGTAACCACTCTGTGTAATCAGAAGTTTTTTAAAATTTTTTGAGACAGAGTCTCTGTTGCCTGGGCTAGAGTGCCATGGTGTCACCCTAGCTCACAGCAACCTCCAACTCCTGGGCTCAAGCGATCCTCCTGCCTCAGCCTCCCGAGTAGCTGGGACTACAGGCATGCACCACCATGCCCAGCTAATTTTTTCTGTATATTTTTAGTTTTCCAGCTAATTTCTTTCTATTTTTAGTAGAGACAGGGTCTTGTTCTTGCTCAGGCTGGTCTTGAACTCCTGAGCTCAAGCAATCTTCCCACCTTCACCTCCCAGAGTGCTAGGATTACAGGCGTGAGCCACCTTGCCCAGACTGGAGATGAAAATTAAAATGATAATTTTAGATACAACTGAAAGGTTAGGTAATGTAAAAGTGAGGAAGGCACAGCCTTTATAATACAATGGACTTGATTTGAATTATATCTTCCCTACTTACTAATTGTGTTTTTATAGGCAGATTACCATAATCTCTGAGCCTAATTTTCTCATCTGTAAAATTGTATATATTGTGTTTGTTGAGTATGGGAAACATATCAACACTTATATTGAAGAGGTTTTTGCAAGGAAAAAAATGAGAATATGTGATTAAGCACCTAGTACTGGGAGTCTGGCATATACTACATACTCAATATAAGTGATACTATCCTTAAATTGTTGTTCCTGTTTTATGAAAAGCAGTCTTTACATCATTTTATCTTATATTCAGGAAGAAACCCCATACAGTTATATTCCCTTTAGCATTGGAAAACAACATTACTACATGTGTTAAAGAGCAGTATGATTGTGTTATAATTAGCAGTCAATCATTACTAAGGAAGGACCTAAAATTTGCTCAGCAGTAAGTTGGGTGTAAGAGAGAAACAAAGTTGGATGAGACAAAATGTATCCTCTTGGAGTTTATTTAAGACATTTTCATGAATAATTATTTTTAAAAGATACGGACAGCTGAAGAGAATAAAGGTATATTTCACAAATCAATAAGGAAAGAAATAATGCTTACTATTTTCATGTAGAAAAGGAAACTTTATAAAGTGAACATAGCTAACCACAAGTCGGACTTCAAGAGTCCTGGGAAAACACTTTTTCTCCAAATTTGCTCTTTTCTTCTCCCTGCAACTGAATTCTACAATGAGAGTCTTTTATATGGCATGAGTTTAAATACTTGACTACGATATAAATCTTTGGGAATGGGTCATATTAGAACATTGTCAATCATTGTGCTATTGTTTAATGCATTTATCATTCTTTCATGGGAAAAAGAAAAAGGGACAGAGCATATGAATATTGGGGGCTCCTACAAGGAGGAAGAGCCGGCTCCAGGGCAGAGGGACAATTGTGCCCCATTCTACCACTGCCTTGGGCTTGCTTACGTGGAACAGGACTGATTCAAAGTATTTTTCAGAGAACAAAAAGTTGAATCCAGAGTAACTTAGGGATAGTTTCATTAGAGAGTTGTGTGGTGACTATTTACATTTGGGAGAATTTATTTTCCTTTTGTTTATAAATTTACTCTGTCAGAAAACAAAAGAAAGTCGTTTGAAGCCAGGATTCAGACATCTCCAGAGCTGTGGCTTTCAAATCTTTTAACTGCAGTAGGAAATATATTTCACATGGGAACATGTTGTACCAAACACATCACTTACACGCACGCACACGCACAAACACACAGGCACACATTCACACCATGGAACCAAAGTTTCACTAGACTTACATGCCATGCACTCTGATATTTTCTATTCCATTCTGCTTTAGTGTAATTTATTTTATGTTTTTTAAAAATTCTGGTCATGATCCAGTAAATTTACTACTTGACCCACACATGAAGCATGACCTGAAATTCAAAGAACATGGCTCTGGGGGGCGTTTGTTGGCCAGCTATGTGGGATGTGGGCTACCTGGTGCCACTCAGGACAGCCCCTGAGAAGGGCCTGGCCTCTTCCTCCTGACACAGCCTGCCAGACATCCCTGTAACCTGCAGCCCAAGTCCCCACTCTGCCTCCTTGCAGAAGTTGGGATTTTTAAATATCATTTGAGAAGATGAATGCTCTTCTTTAAATATTTGCCTTTTCCTTGTTAACTTCATAGCGATTTGCCCCTCAAGTGATAGACTTACAGGGCAAGTTACTTATACCTTTACAACCTAAAGATGAAAAATCATATATTTGCTCCTAATTAGGCAATTTTTGCAAATGACCTCTTGCTTACTCTCCCAGGATAAGATATACACTTTACCATGTAGAAAAAAGAGAATATAGATTTCATTTATTCACTAGTTAAGGGAACAGAAGGGCCAGGAAATTCAGTGGGTTGTTTTGTTTCTCAATACATCTACAAGGTGCAAAAATATATTCTGGTCTCCATTCAAAATATTGGAACGAGAAAGAGGAAATTAAGAACTCTCGAACTCTTAGCTTGTGAAACAGCATTCAGAAAAAAAAGAATTCATAGAAACCATGGAATTTCAGAGCTGGAAGATTAAAGGGAAAGGACTGGAGGACATGTATAAGTGAGCTGTGTTGTTTTCCTACACAACTGTATGGAACAATTCTGGTCTCCATTCAAAATAATGACATGAGAAAGATGAAATTAATACCCTGAAACTTGTAGCTTTTGCAACAGCAAACATATATCAAAAGACACTCATCATTCCTAGAAACCACAAGGTTTTTCAGAACTAGAAGAGATGATAGAAATCATTTGGCCCCAACTCCTCTCTTTATAGATGAAGAAACTGAGGCTTGAGAGGGAATGTGACTTGCCCACCATCATATAGCTACTAAATGGCAGAAATGGGACTGGTAGATTCAGGTTCAAAGAAGCACACTCCCCGCCCCCCATCCCCCAACACACACACACACACACACACACAAATAGGCAGTGTAACCTTTGACTCCAAAAACACAGAGCTTTGCCAGTGAAGCTAAAGCAAATCTCTAGGTTATCAGAAGTCCATCGCTACCATCCAATTACTAAATCACTAGTAATCAGCGAGACAGATTTTCCCTGAGCCCAGACGACCCCCTGGGAGTGAATGAGTCACTTTAGAAAGCTACAATAATTCTTTCAGGCCATCGGGGTATCGTTCAGTACTGTGGATCCACCAGTGAGCACTTCTGGGCCTGAAGTTTCCAGAGTATTCTCTAGTGCCTTCCCCTCTGCACACAGCTTCCTCTCTGGGAGAGTCTGGTTCAGCAGCAGCATGTGAGTTGTGCACAGCAGTTAAAGTGGCTAAACACGGTTGTGTCCTGTGCTCTACTTGAGGCTGGGCATGTTTTTAACATGGCTTTCTTTTTCTGTATGTCGGTGAAAATAGGCAGAATGTGAACACAGGGTGCTCACTTTGGTACTAAAGTTGGAAAGATACAGAGAAGGTTAGCATTTTTTCTGTGTAGGGATGACTTTCAAATTTGTGAAACTTCCAATAAAAAAGAAAAGACAGGATTGTAACCAGGTGATAGATGAGCCACTAATTATAAAATTTTCTGAGATAGTATCTAATTATATTCAATATTCAATTCTTTAAACCAAATCTGTGTTAAACTGGCCTATACTTCTCTGACTTTTTCCGTGTGTTTTTGGAAATTAAGAGCAAATTTAAGATTTTCCCCATTCTGCTGAAAGAGTTGTCCTTGTGACAGGTCAAGAAGATTGTACTTTTTTCACCAGTTCATTTTTTTCTCCCCTCTGTCTTGAATATCTCACAAACACAAGAGCAGTGAGAAAATAATTCCCACTTTGTTAAACAACTAATGAATCTGGAGGATCTATTTGACCTTCTAATGAGACCAGATGTCTTGAGAGAATTCTGGGAATGGATATATAAGAACTTCCCCTCGAAGAAGGATTCTGATACATGTAGGAATAAAAAAAAATCTAAGTTAATCCTGACTGAAACTCATAACTAGCGTTTCTGTGGAAAATAGGTCTCAGAGACTCAGGGAGTTTGTGCCAAAGGAATTCAGCCATGCAGGGAAGCCAGTTGTTAAGTGTAGTTTTCTCTACAGCAAGGGGATAGAGGAGGAACAAGCCTTCCCTTCCCTCTGGTCCACTGCAAAAGCAATCTGAGCAGAGTTTTCTGTATTGATTTTTAACATTCTAAATCCTTTTGCCCAACCAACATGGGTCAAAATCTTAGACTTTATTGGGTCGGCTCCAGTTTTAAGCTATATTCTTTGGTAAACTGACTTAGCCCTTCTTTTCTGTAGGGGAGAGCAGGAGAGGAAGGAGCCCACATAGGGTCTTCCCACATTTCCCTGCCACGGGGCTCTTCGTTGCCTTTGCCTGAGAGTTGGGGTCACAAGTCCAATCCCGGCATTCCTCCTTGCGCAGGTGGTGTTCCGCAGCTACCGCCAACCACTTTCCTTACTTCTGTTTTCACTTTTCTGCATGCAAAGTGGCTAACCTGGGAAGGAGTTGGACAATGAGACGGAGCAAAACTTTAAAGTTTGTTATCCCATCAAATTTTCCAACAGTATTTTCATGGAAATCTCAAGTTTTTCCCTTGGAAAATTTGATCTGAAGGCAAATCAAACCATCTATTGCCAGTTCTCCTACTCATCAAAAAAGATAGCACAATAAAATAAGTCTAACCTACATAGGTTTACAAGGGAATGAGAAAACTGGTATTTCATCCCCTGGAGATGAACGTGAAAGTTTTCTTTGGTCTTTGTGAATTTGGAGAGAATTTGTGAATTTGGAATCGGCAGGTTGGGTTATAGTCTGTTAGGTCTCTTCAGGTGTTAAGTATTTGCAGATCTAAAACAGAAGCCTCTGGTCTGGCTGATGGTGTTGAGAATGTATGTTATTCAGCTTTCTTGCTTACACATATATATTAATGCATGCATGTCTGTCATAGACCGAGGAAGCTGTCATCGTAGCGTTCTCCTCGTTCACTATTCACTGGATGAACCGGCCCTTCTCAGTCAGTACCTGTATGTGCTACGGCTAGTTCATTGGTGGGCAGCAGAACATGCCCACCTCGCCATGAGGACCTATGTTCTTCATCTTCTGTGGTCTTCATGGACATGTCTTGAAAGTATAGCAGCCACCTAGAAACTGCCATGCACTAGTTGCTTCTATCAAAGTATAATTTACATTCCCTAAAATGTATTCTTTTTAGTGTACAAATAATAGGACAGTTCTATTACCCCTCAAAATCCTCCCATGCGCCTTCGTAGTAAGCTGCCCCCACTCCAGCCCCAGCCAATCCTGATGTTTTTGTCCTTATAGTTTTTTGTTTAAAGAAAAGAATTAAGTTTGCTTTATTCAGTGAGTGTATATTTGCGAATTGTGAACTCAGTTTAAAATCCCTAACTTCCTAAAGCTTGGTTTCTGCACAGCTGAGTTCTTGTAGTTTCCATGTAAACATATCCTCCGTGCATGAGATGCCGGAATATTCAGAAAGAGCGTTGGTTAGTGATGATCATAGCTCCACACTGGGTTTGCTTGTTCACACACCTGATAAGCTTCCTGTTCCTATTCATCTACATGTTATCTGCTAGAATCATGGGAGAACATGAGCATAGCCAGACACACCCAGGAAATCCATGTATAACCAGCTGGGCCATTGTCTGGTGTCTGAGTATGAATGAGGAAAGTGGGAAGATGAGTGTTTTCCTTGCTCTGCTCCAGGTCAGATGGCGAAGGAGAAGAGAAATAACTTATTGGGCGCTGCTAAATGCCTGCTGCGATGCTGGGTGCTTTCCAGCCATTTCTAGTTTGATCCTTAGGATGGTCCTGTGAAGTGAGCACAGGATATGGTCTCCTTTTGGTCCGAGAGTAGGAGTCAGAGACTCAGACCATTGCTCTTATATAACACGTTCTTTCTAGAGAATGTATCCATCCATCCCTCCCCATGTTTAAGGTCATATTGGCCCATATAGACATCAAGTTAATTGATTAGTAAAAGTTTGATAGCTCAAGTTTTAACTAACCAATTCTTTTAGTGAAATAATTGGTTAGTACCAGTAAAATTAACAAAGGCAGCTGAATCAGTGTAAGGGGTGAGGAGAGGACTGGAATGAGAGAGAGAGAGACCAGGAGAAAATAAAGGCATGGGGGAAAATAAACCTCAGGAGGCAATATATCTACCCTCAGGCCTGGGCTAACATAAATAGGTGAGGGCTTAGAGAAGATTCAAGGTCAGCCGAAAATAGTTGCATTTTTTCCTTGACTACAGAGTTTGAACAATAGATGGTAATAATAATAGCTGCCACTTACTGAGCCTCGAGCCAGAAAATTGTTAAGTGTTTTCTGTGTGTTAATCTCATTTTATACTAACCGGTCCCTGTGCAAATAGGCATTGTTATTCCCACTGTGCAGATGGGCAAACTAAGACCGAGAGACATTTACTGACTTAAGTCATATAGCTAGTGTGTAAGAGTGCTATTATTAAAATAAGAAATGTATATGGAAGTCTTTTGTAAACTGTAAAGTACTTTATAATTGTTACTGTTCCCGTGCCTGTACCATTTTTCAATAGGCCTTAAAGGACTTGTTAATTTTTACTAAAGAGCAGTTTTTCATATGTTGACCCAAAGACCTATAAATCATCATTTTTTTTTTTTAATTAGAGGAGGACATCATAGGAAACTGAGTCCAGAATCATTCAGCAAGTGCCCATGAGAACAGGAACAGGGTATTTATTGCCATTGGTCGTGGCAGCCTAAGCCTCAGTTTGCAAACCCGGGCTCTACCTGGAGGGCGCAGGCTGAGGCGGGCAGGTGTGCTGTGGCAGTGTGGTCCTCCCCAGCTTGTGAATGCCTGGGTAGGCTTTCCCCACCCCCTCCAACCTCCCAATGCCCAGCACCAGTTCCTACTGAATAATTAGTAGAAGCAGTTTTGTCAGCTTGTCTGCTTGGAAGTAGTTACAAGCCTGGTTTCTGAGAATAATTAGGGTCCCTGCTTACTCTAATACTTGCACTTAGCCAGCAGGGCACGCAAATTGCTCACAGATCGTGTAGAAAGCCTGCCGGACTTAGTCCCTCGGTTTGGGGGAGGTAGAACTCACTGAGTCTGAGCCCCTGGGTCCCTGTCTGCACACTGTCACACGAAGTCAGGTAACCGGTTAAAAAAGCAGAAAACATGACTCACGTGTGACACTCCTTAACATACTTCTGAAGGACTTTGCCCTCTGAACCTGTGAGGTAAAATAGATTTTTCTATTTTGCAGGATAAGTAAAGAATGACTTTTTGCTCTGACTTATTCTTCTACAGCTTCGGAAGTAGATCATACAAATCTTTGAAAGCTCCACATCCATTTGCGGAATGGCTGCATGGAAATTGGGCACTTAAACTAGTCTTCACGTTAAAGACATTAATCTCTAACCCAAGAGTACCACCCACAGTCAAGAATAACATAAATGACACCTACAGCACCTCTTCTGGCAGCTGGGTGTTTCATGAACGTCTGATACTTAAACCTGATTCCCCTCTGCACTTCCGTACTCTCCCGGATGAGTGCTCAGGCAGCCACCGGCACGGGGGCCCTGGCCGGCTCTCTTGGAGAAATTCTAATCTTCTGCATCATTTTCTTTTATTTTGTTCTGCTTTCCTCCCTTTCTCCTTGTCCTGACCCAATTTACTTTCTCTCTCTTCTGACTCAATTTATTTTTTTTCCTTCCCTTCTTATGCCCCAGGATCCCAGGGACACCCTTAGTCACTACCTTCTACAGCAGTGTGGTTTCAGGAACCAAACGGTTGCTACCCCCTGTCCTCAGCTAGATCTGCACTTATCCTTCAGATGGAATGTGCTTGAGCAAGGAAGACAACTCAGACTCCGCAGGTCTGAGGATGAGTGGAGAAGGCAAGGGGAACAGCTGACAGACCCCAGAGATGGGTTGTATTTAGTGACAATCAATAGAACTTCTGTCTGTTGCTTCCACCCTACAAGGTGACTTTCATACAGGCATTTTCTGTTAGGGGTGGCACTTCAGCTTCAGTGGGGGTAAGGAAGGGTAAGAAAGAACATGGAGGCTGCACGAGAAGCAAGTTGAGTAGGTATGAATCCCACCTGCTCATACAAAGTCAACTCCAAAATTCTCTTGCTTTCAAGTAGTTGTGAGGGTTTCTGTGCATGACAAGGAAGTTCTACTTAAGTCTCATAAGTCACATGTCCACACAGTCCCACAAATGGTCACCAATGTTTTCCTCACTTGTAATTTGCTGCTTGGAAACAATTTCCAAATGCTATGTTTTTGATCGAGGAGGACCAATTCTGTGAATTCCTCGCATGTGGTGTTCTGTGAGGGAATAGCCAGAAACTTAGAGGAGAAAAATTAAGTCTGAAGTACACAGGGCTTATGGAGCGCTGCTGCTCACCGTTTCTCTACAACAACTAAAAGAAAACCACAGTATCTTGTGTATCTGGAAACGCCACTCAGATTGCACAACAGTGGGGATTAACATTACAACCAAACTTGATCCAACCTCTAATTCCATAAGAATGCTTTTTCTTTACATGACAGATGGAATAATTGGCCAATAGGTCTAAAGTCTGTCCGTTATTGTGCAATAAGAGCATAGCAAAGGTGGAATGTAATCTCAGACCGGTGCCTTTAAAGTCTGGTCTCTGTCTTTCATTTGGGAGCATGGATGTAACTGGTCTTTCATCAGTGGTTCAGTGCTGTTGGTTTGTAAAGTCTACAGCAGGGCCACCTCCTATGAATTGACTATCACATTTCTAAATGCCCTGTTTACAGCATGACTTACCTGAGTGAGCAGTATAATTATTTCATTTAAATTAAAAACATATTTTTATGGGAATGAAACATTGTAGACACTGGATACATGTTGAATTAATGTGCTCAAAACTTCAAGGAGGAACACAAACTCCTCAGTGGTAAGGGAAATACATATATATCTTGGCTTTACTTTTAAATCACACTCCGTAAATATTCTCAATAACCTGAAAATTCTTAGAATGATATTTTAAATGACTTCCTAATTAGTGCTCCTGATTTTTAGACAGGCACACTCACATTCATTTGCTAGAAAATAATGACACGCATGCACAGGTTTGGGGTCCCAACTAATTTTTCCCTGCCAAATCTGTGTCTATATCATAGAGTTCTCAGCGCATATCCTGTTTTCAGACAAGTTCTCTGAACGGTTGGCTCAGTCTAAGACCGTCTGTTTCATTTTGACCACTATATCCTGTCGACTCTGAAATCACTACAAATGCTCCTCTACCACCCACATCTTATCATCGCAGTCGGGCTTTTTTGATCTAAAGTTGTGGTGAATAAGAGGCTTTACTTAGTGCCTAATTTTTTAAAAAACTTAACTAAATATTACATTTCCCCTTATAAAATAATGATATAGATGAGTGTTTGCGCAGAAATGTTGGCAGCAGAATTCTTCAAAAGTTTTCCTTTGGGTGATGAAAAGCTGTTACATTATTTTGACTAGCTAATCAAACATAATTGGGTGGCTTGAAGTGCCTTAGATTTTCCTTGTACAGTTATCAAAGCAGGAAATGTAACTCGTGGAGCTGATGAAAGGCATCTCTCGGAGTGTTCTTTCAATTATAGATCTTACAGAGTGAATGAAAGAAAAGCTCTACTGCTAAAAACTCTGAGGCTTGAAATGCCCCTTAATGTTAACTGCTGTATTAGCTAGTTAACACATTATTATGGACTCTAATTGATTCTTGTTCCAGCTTTGGAGGAAAAAACTGTTATGGATCTGTTTGGCACCTAAATTAAGTGGGGCGAAGGTGCTTGGGCACAATAGTATTGCTGTTGACACTAAGTTCAAATCACATCAGATATTTGCAGTAAAAACAATGGTCCTGGTTCACTTTTGTGAGGAATGACATGCTTTAAAAACATTAATATTTTACGTTCATGTGTTGGTATTTGTGGTTATGAATGTCATGGAAGGAGTTTTATTTGACCATTGAGAATGGCTTCTATGGTTTTATCAATGAAGTGTTGCAATCTTGAAGACATAACTTCATTTCAGTCATGTATTTGGAAAGGTTCAACTGAGATTTTAGCTTTAGAGTTTGAAGCACATTCGCAAAGCTGCCCCTAAAACACTTCTGCCATAAATGAATAGTCCTGACCAAGGATTAGGCCAGATTCGGGTTGTATTCATGTATTAATTTATTCACTCACTCATTCATCAAACATTTATTGCCTCCCTACTGTGTGTCAGTCCCTGTGCTAAATTGCTAAAGACAAAGACAAATGCAGTCTTCACTTTACACACGTTAAGTCCACCATGGCACTTTCCCCAACTAACGTGGAACCCCTCCCTGGATCGGTGCAGCAGCAAACACAATGGCAAACTGACCTGGAAGTTGTGTGTGAGGACAAGGCTATGAAAACACACACATGATCAGACTGGCTACGTTTACACCAATGTTTAATATTCTATTTGAACCAAAAAGTACAATTTAATTCTCACGACAACAAGCCCACCCCTGAGAAACACTGCATTAGTCCAGTGATGACTAAAACGTAAAGAGGAGGGAGGTTTGCCTAGAAGGTAGTGCAAGCCCTTTGAAGGGTACCTTACCCAGCATAGGGGAGGGGAGAGTGTGGTCAAGGAAGGAGAAAATAACCAAGAGGGGTTTTGAAGGATGAGTAGGAGTTGTGAACCAGATGGGCAGGTGGGAGAGGAGGGGCGAGTCAGGTCTGTGAAAAAGTAGAGAGGTGTTGGCATTGCGATTCTTGGCAACTTCGAGCCATTCCTATGGCTGGAAGATCGAGTATGGGGAGGAGGCAAGAGGTAAAGCCAGACAGGTGAGCAGGGCATTTGCGTAAGGTTCTTATAATATGGAGTTTATCTAAGGGAAAGGGAAGCCATCAGAGGGATTTAAGCAGAGGGAACTGGAAGGATTGAAAATATATCACAATCCATGATAACTACTGGACACATGCCTGTTGTCTAATTTCACGATTTGGTTTCTGGTGTAGGTTTTCCTTTGTTTGCCAGCATTTGGCTGAAAATGCATTTCAATGTTTTCTTTATGTTCTGCTTATACTTTGTTGTTGTAAAGACGGTATAGAGTTGGCACCTCTTGTATGCTTATTTTGTTTAGTTTCCAACAGGCCTTTCCCTTCTAGGTAAATTTTGGTTATTGGTGACATGTATGTATTTGAGGTCCTTGTTTCATGTTAAATTTAAACAAAGGTAATGGTTTAAAATTTTTCTGGTATAATATTCTTTTTTGACCAGAAAGGGTTTTTTTCTCTCTTTTTTTGGTTGATAAATCCTGTATTAGATTTTTTTTCTCTTTTTAACCTTTAACTGATTTACTGCTGTTTATTTCATAGTCATTGATTTAATGTCACCAGTCAACCTTCCAGTGTCTGTACACACTGAGGGGGCTATCCACCTAAAGTGGATGAATCATTCATTCATTCATTTATTCATTCAACATATATGAATTAAGCATTCAGTACATGTCCAGTTGTGCTCTATGGATACTATGGTGAACAAGATCAACGAGGGCTGCCTTTTATCGCCTCTCACACTATAGTGAGAGGGAAGCAGAGGATTAACAGGCCAACAAAGGTAGTGTTCACTGAAAGAATAAATAAGTGAGCAGGGAAGGAGGAAGCAGTTAGAAGGATTCAGGGAAGACCTGTATGAAGAGTTGACACCTGAGCTGAAATCTAAACAGCAACAAAGAAACAGCCTTGTTGGATCTGGAGACACGACAGTCCAGGCACCTGAGGTGGAAACCAGCTTGATATTTTCAAGAACCTTGAAGCAAGGTCATTGAGCCTCAGAATCAGTGATTGAGGGAGGGATAGTGGCTCCTGATAAAGTCGAAGAGTTTGACCAGGTCCAGCTCGTGAAGCACCTGCATATTATTCTGTTGGGAATAAGAAACCACAGGGGGATTTTAAGCAATGGACTGAGTCCATCAAATTCTCATTAGAGAAAATACTGCTCTGGCTGCAGGTGAGAAAAATGTGGAAGGAAAGCAAGAGAGGATATAATAGGGCAGGCAACCCCCCAGAGAGGCTGGCGGTGGTTTAGACCAGGGCGTGAGAGCGGAGCCTGGGGGAGAAGTGGATGGACCCAGGATTCACGTTAAGGTAAAGCTGATAGAATTCACTGAAAGGACTTTGAGAATAGAAGATGAAACAGGCAAAACTAAAGTTTTTGGCTTAAGCCCTTGGGAACCATTTGTGGAGAAAGGGAGGTAGAGTCTCTAGGGGCAAGTGTTGCACTTTTTCTAAAAAGCTCCCCAAACGGCTCCAGATGCCGGGGCTGATTCTCAGACGCCCCCTTTGGGAACCGCTGGTTTATTCTAATCCTTATTTTCACTCAAGAGAGCACAGCTAAGCCATTCCATGCATGTAAGAGTTCAGGCTCTTCCCAAAGATTTCTCAAGGTTAGGGGTCCTCTACAAGTCCCCTACAACCTATTTCAGAATTTAACAGCAGTCAAGATAGTTTTTTAATGGAAAACTTAAATCCTTCCCTCTGAGTCTGTCAATAGAGAGAGATGGAACATGTGGTTACCCTTTGCTATGATTACTTGTTGAATTGCAGCTACATGAAAACCTAAAAGTATTCTGTCTTTAGGGGCGTCCAAACTTATTTCAGTAATTAAGACAGAGGGTCTAGTTAAGACTGGGCCCCTTTGCAGACACCAACTGACCAAGTTGCAAATTCAGTCGGGTCATTGCACAGGGAAATAATGACTGAGAACCTTTAGTTCTTCCCCCCTAGACTTTCCTGGTTCTAAGACTGGCTATGAGCTCAAGGAAGCGGGGAAAACTGAACTTGTTTTAAAAGTGTGGAATGTTACCTTTAAAAGTATTTTTCTCACTCCGGTGTGGATGCTATAGAAGAATTTGATCCATAATTTGTGGCAGGGACTTGACGTAGACACAGTTTGTTTTCCTCTGTAGTCCTTTTGATGAGGGCGAAATTGCTAGTTATTTAAAATGTTTTTTCTAAGCTTCATCTTTAATACGTTAATCATCATTGCTGCTCTTTTTTAAAGAACTCTTTCAACTTTCTTTTCTGTAGTAGCACAAGATATCCAAGCTACACTCTTTCCAAGGCTTCTCTCCCCCTGGGGCAGAGCAGTGTCGGGGTTTGGATTACAAAACAAATCCAGGGATTTATCTACAAAATTATAGATGAGCATAAATATGTCATACACATCAGAATCAATAACCCTGCTAATAGCAGTGAGTGTTTCATCTATGATAATTCTTAAGTCTCACAATATTCCAACAGGACTCACTTTCCCACTACTTAGTACCTTACTTAATTTATTTCTAGGCATTTGGGGGGGAAAAAACCCAAACTGATATTATTTTGTCTAATATTTCTGTAGTTGAAGGAGCTTCTTGTCACTCCACTTATTAGCTCAAGCCAGTAGTCCCTTGCAGCAATTGATCCCATTTTGTGGACCCTAAAGCTTATACAATTTAGGAAACTCTTAATGAAAAAGAATGCAAACATCTCTCTCCTTTGCATATTTTACAAAAACATTGGCCCTTGTGCATACACATCGCTTGAGCCCCTCGAAGAGCCTTGGAAGTGCTTGTGCAGGTGAGGGTTCCTGAAGCTCAAGCTCATTAGTTTCAGGTAAATCCGCGTCTGACTTGCAGTTCTGCTAAGGCATTTCATATATAGAGTATCATGTGGCCTGGGAGGAGGTGGGAATAAAGACAGAAATCTACGTAGATGATAATATTTTAAAATTTGATCTAATAGGATTTAAGTCTAGACTGCCCAAATTGTCTAAAATAGATTTTAACCCCCAGACACACTTACTGAGATTTCTAGTTTTTTGTTTGTTTTTAATCAAAAGGGCTTTCACTCTGTTGCCCAGCTGGAGTGCAGTGGTGTGATCAAAGCTCACAGTAATCTCAAACTCCTGGGCTCAAGTGATCTCCTGCCTCAGCCTCCCAAGTAGCTATAACTACAGGAACACCTCACCATGTCTGGCTAATTTTAAAAAAATTAAAATAAAAAGTTTTAGACACAACATCTCTCTATGTTACCCAGGCTAGCCTTGAACTCCTGGCCTCAAGCCACCCTCCTGCCTCACTCGGCCTTGCAAAGTGCTGGGTTTATAGGCGTGAACCACTGTACCTGGATTCTGCAGAGTCTTTCATTTCTAAAAATGATTTCTTATTGGCTTTTCAAGGCAGTCATGCCTGTAGACTAAAGAAGTAACTTTTCCATCAGCTAAGCTCAACATTTACAGTGTAGACACTCTCTGGCTATTCAGCCTTAACCATTCGAACTTCTCCTTCCTTACCTCACCTAGGCTGGCTGGTACCAGACCCAATCCCATTAGTTCTACTTCACTCTCCTTACCCTAAGAAATTTGTTTGTTTGTTTGTTTATTTTTGAGACAGTCTCGCTCTGTCTCCCAGGCTGGAAGGCCATGGTGTCAGCATAGCTCACAGCAGCCTCAAACTCCTGGGCTCAAGCTGTCTTCCTCCTCAGCCTCCCGAGTAGCTGGGACTACAAATGTGTGCCACCACGCCCAGCTAATTTTCCTATTTTTAGTAGAGACGGGATCTCACTCTTGCTCAGGCTGGTCTTGAACTCCTGATGTCAAGTGATCCTCCCACCTCGGCCTCCCAGAGTACTAGGACTATAGGCATGAGCCACCATGCCTGGACAGAAATTTCTCATATGTGATATCAAACAAATTATTAAATAGAACATATCTTTTGTTTTTCCAAAGATTTATTTTCCAAGAATAAAATACTTAACACAATTTAAATAAAAGTCCAACAGAATCACTCTGTCAAAGTCAGCAATAATGCCAAAATTTGTTCTCACTTCCAGACACTCACCAGTATCATCTGAATTTTCTCTCAGTGAAGCAAGAGGGTCTGATATTTTATTCATATACATCCTTCTTATCTGCAATGTAATCTACATTTTCTTGTGGACACATTAACTTTCCTGCCTCTATGTCAGGAATTTCAAACCCAAATTCATCTTCCATGGCCATGATGATCTTCACTTATCCAAACTGTCTAAGCCCATGTCTTTCGTAAAATGAGAATTTACTGAGAGCTTCTCCGGGTCAGTCTTGGCATAGAGTTTCAAGACATAAAGAACATGGGTCCCTGATTTCCTCTGATGTCAAAGGGGAGGAGCGTCACTGTACCGACGACACAACTGTGTAACTTGACTTGGAACCTGTGCTAGCACTGAGGCAGGCTGTAAAACCCGGGCCTTGTCTGGGTCCCTGAGGGGCACAGAGCAGTGCTGAGTGGCCAGGCTGAGGCCAGGGTGGGGACCCGGGGCAGGCAGCGGACACAGGAGAAAAGGGCACGGGTCGCCATGGCTACTCCTAACCACAATGCACTTAGAATATGTCTTAGATTATGTTTCGGTTGCGATGCATGAAGAGTTCACATCCTCCAACAGCGACCGTGTTGTGTATAGATGCAGATTTCACGGTGACCTCATTAGGCAAATGTGGGGTTTCCTATGGTGAGATTATGAAGCCCGTCATAAAGGTCATGGGGGGTCCTTCCTACTGCAGAAATTCAATTTTTCTATTCTTAAGAGGGATAACATAATAAACTACTAAATAATCTCACATTTCCTGTTTGATTTTATTTACCCAGTCTTGCCCTTTACGTGTAAGTAAAAAGATTAGAATTCTTAAGTGACTAATTAAGAGGAACATTGGAAAACATCATCTCTAATTATGTCTCAATACTATACATGTGTCCATGAGTCGTTTTTTCTAAGATGAACTCTGGTTGGCTTTAAGATGGAATGTTAGAGACATTTTGATGAAGAGTTTGCTGTCCAGAGCTCCAAGTTCAACATAAATGAAAAAGGCTTTGTGAAAGTTAAAAATAAAAGTGATCTTTGTTAATTTCTAATATTGCCAAAAAAAATAAGTCAGTTTCTTGGGCACTTGCTGTTTGTGAGGTAGTGTGACTGATACAGTTCGTACGTGGTTTTGTCCACAGTCGGTTTCAGGTAATTTGTCACGGGCATCTACTTTCTGTTCATAATAAGCTGTCAGTAGATGTTAAGTGAACGGATAGCAGAGCCCTTTGTGCATTTGCGGTGGGTTTGGGCTTTCATTGTCTTCTGGTTTGAAGAGTCATTAAGGTAAAGAGAGAAGGCAGCCCAAGAAATTCTATGAGCCAGTCACATATTTTGGAGTGTCTGATGATTTTTGTTTTTAAATACGTCAAGAATATATTCTTTAAATGAAACGATCAATCAGGAGATTTCACTGACTTCCTGCATAAGAACACTTCGTCAAAAATCTGTTCAGGAAATTTAACAAATGTGTAAACCAGTCTGACATAGAGCTGGTTGAAGTTGCTGGCTTTTGCTCCGTGGGAAGGTGCCACACCTGGCTGTGTTTGTATATGAGCCATTATGACATCTAGCACAGTGTCCACCTGTGTGCACAGGTTCTCCAGTAAATGAGAGGATTCTGGAAGAATCTGTGGGGAATAATAGAAATGTGTTGGCATTCTTTGTAAGAGAGAGTGAAAATGAGTTTATCTTTTGAAATGAAAACAAAACTATGTTTCCAGATATGTCTTTTTGTGAAATGATCTTTTTTGAGCAATTGGTTAGGAATTATTTACTCAGATGGCAAACTATTTGGGAATTTAAGCTAAGTCAAATCATTTGTAGAACTATTTTGATTAATGGTCTTTGATTTATAAATTAAATATGCCAGAAAAAACACTTATCAGAGAGAGGGGTTAATATCCACAGAATATTATTTCATGTGTTTTTGTTGTAGGTTTTTTCACAGCTTTGAACCCTATCTGATTTCACTTCAGGAGATAGGGGAAAAAACTCCTAATATATCAATAATTAGCTTAGATCTGAAAACACTCTGCTGCACAGATGTAATGCCTCACAATGGTTTCTGAGCTAAGAAGTATTTATTTAGCATTAACTTTAACAAAACAAAACCTTAGGCAAAAACACATCGAAATGGCACTTAACAACAGTACCTAAAATCTATTGTTCCACTGCATTTGAGTGCAGGGTAAATCCAGTAGTTAAATTATCCCATATTGAGTATTGGTGAATAAATGTTTACATAATTGCTCCCACTTTTGCTGAATCTCTTAGTTTGATCAGTTTTCGAGCAGAGGAGTAAAAAATGTTTTTATTGAAAGAGAGCTTTTGAGATTGAATGCTCTAATTAACTGCCGATTATTTTCCTAAATAGACTATAGTAGATTAAAAACCTAATTGTCTCCGTGCTAGTGGATTTTGAGGCTGTGATGAAAAGCAGAGCTGATGCTTGGCGGGCCACGGGACCAACACCACCTGTGTTACCAAGCACTTCCCCACTCGAGACAGAGCCCATCGTATTATCCAGCAGATACTGTTTTCTGAGGGTCTTAAAAATTGGTCCGTTTTAAAATAGATGCATACGAGCTCTCTTGAGTTTCACTTTGTGATGTAAACAGTCTGTACTACGTAATAAATGGCACGACGGATATGGAATGCTGGCTCAGGTTGACAAAATGTGCATTTTTGTTGTCTTAGATGTGATATAGAAATGGATTGATGTTTGATGTGACTGTCTTCACAGGGAGCTGCTTATAAAGGGATAGGGTCTAACTCACTTATCAAAAATAAAGGTAAGGGAATAGCAGAAGTAACTGGCAAAACTGATCTGGTTTTGAGTGCTGCTTATAGCAGGGAAGTCCTAGATAGCACTTTTTTTTTTTTTAGAGACCCTGTATTCTAGCAAGCAATTTTTTATGGAGCAGAGGAGGCATTTTTTAACATTATATTTTCTAACCATGTTATATAACAATCAGATATATTTTAAAGTCATAGTCTGTTGATTAATAAATACATGGTATGTTGGCCATAGTAGTAATTTTGCTTCAATATCTCAATTCAATATCTAAATTTGAGTGAGTTACCACATAAAGTGACTCTTTTAATCAAAACACCTGAAGGTCAAATAATTCGATTTTGTATAAAATTTGGAAAGAAAACACAGCTGTTTACTCTTCCCCCGCCCCCCATTGAAATCTGTTTTTAGTTAATAAGGAAATGGGAGTAAAATATTTTATTGAGTCTATATATAGGCTTTCATATATTAAAAGAAAAGCTATTTACAACTGATTTGTTACTAAATAAAATCTTGGATGAACACTTTTAATTACTAAAAAGGTAAGGTAACAATAAACACAGGAAATATAAATGAATAAAGTGTTCACAGAGTCATGCTGCTTTTAGGTCTATAAATAGCCACTCCCAGCTCTGCCACTATTATTAGCGAGCGTGAACAAAAGAAGATGTCCAGAAATAGAAAGGGGAAGAGCATCTCCCCGAGCCTTGTATTCCATGGCATAAGAAATGTTTCTAGCAAGCTCATGAATTTAGGGGGTTAATTGAGTTTTAAAAAGGACATTTCCATGCTGTCAGTTTGCCAAGGAAATTCTTTTACTGGCATGTTTGCAAAATTGGCAGGCTGATGTTTCCTCTGGGTGAGACAAGGTGTGATGAAGAATTTTATCTTTACTTCCTTACTAAAATCGGCACTGATTGCTTGCCTTTTTGTTAACTTATTTGGTTATTATCAGATCGCATCTATAAAAGATCAGTTAATGCCAGTGAAGTTGGAAGAAGTAGTTGGACAGCCCTGGACCAAGAGTCAGTTCTGTCTGACCTGGACCACTAACGAGCTCTATGGCATTGGTCGAAGCATTTATACACACACGTGTAAGCATATATGTATGCAGTTATCCCTTGGTTTCCATGGGCATTGGTTCCAGGACCCCCTGCAGGTACCAAAAATCCAAAGATGCTCAAGTCTCTGATACAAAAATGACTTAGTGTTTGCATATAACCTATGTACATCCTCCTACATACTTTCAATCTTCTTTAGATTACTTATAATACCTAACATAATGTAAGTGCTATGTAAGTGGTTGTTATACTGCATTGTTTAAGGAATAATGACAAGGAAAACAGTCTGCACATGTTCAGTACAGATGCAACTGTTTTTCCAAATACTTTCAATCCGTGGTTGAATCCATGGATACAGAAGATGCAGAATCCACAGATATGGAGGGTGCACACCTGTATACACACACACACACAAACACACGCATATCCTCTCTAAGCCACAGTTTTCTGATTAATTAGTGCAGCAAACATAAATGGAGCCCCCCAATATGCCAGGCACAGTGCAAAGCAGTTAGGGATACAAGATCAATTAAAATATTTAGTCCTTTCTCACTAGCCACGCACAGCTGGGAAGACACTTGTAAACATGTAATTAGAATTTACAAAGGGTGTGTGACAGAGATGAGACCTGTTAGAGAACAGAGCTGCTCTGTCTATGGAGAAGGTAGCAGGGAAAACTGTAGGTATAATAGCACCGTTTGAATTAACTCAATCTTCAGGATTGAGTTGGATTACAATGGCTGTCCTTACCTATCTTCCAAGGGCCTTGTGAGGAGCCAATGACATGGTAAGCAGTATATTGAAAAGCATAAAAGCCTATATAAACATAGGCTATTATTGTCCTATATAACACATAAAATTCCAATTTTATCTTTTTTTGTGATGAAAGGATTCACATGCATGAATATTACAGATCTATATCTAATTTTTGATTCTCTTTATTAAAATTTTTTCTTTTGATAACTGATTATGCATGCACTATTTTTTTTCCTTTTCTTTTTCTGACAGCCTACCATCGAAACGAGTGCAATTATTTAAGAATTGAGTATAGGATACAAATCAAGTACTTTGACTTTTTTTTTTTTAATCAGTATGGACTGGAATCAAATGAAGAAGAAAATAACTTCTCCAAATACAGATATATTTTCCCATAAGTAGTAAGGATAGACTGAATGATTATTTTTTAGTTATATTTGTAGTGGTTTTCAGCATATGAAATTAAGAAGTGGTATTTAGTAATAATTCGATTATTTTAAAAAACATATTACTTATAAACTATATGTGTATTCTGGTGAAAGCTCATATTCTAGGCAAAATAAGTATTATAATTATTTCTCTCCAGTAGGAATCTATTACTGTCCTATCTTCAGCCAGACAGCTCTGTGATTATTTCACTTAGTGATCTATTCAACAAATATATTTTTGAGTGCCTATTTTGTGTGATGCCAAACGAGGTAAACAGTATCTTCTGGAACATGTTCTCATATGTCTTTTTGGAAGGAAAGATTTAAAAAATCTTATGCAAGTCAGACGTTCATTGCATATCCCACTCAACATTTCCTATTTTTAACCCCCAAAAAGAGGGAAGCCTCTTAGCTGCAGCAATATGCAAATTAATTTGGAGCATGCGAATAGTTTGAATATACATTGATTTAGAAGTATCATTGTGAATAGCTTTCACTTTCATTACTGCTTTTGCTAAAACTAAATGCCACACCGAGAAAAGCTATAAAGCCGAGTGGGTATCTGTCCTGTGCACTTGAATGGTTATTGATAGACCAACATACACGTTAGCCCCTGCAGCATAGGTTCAACCGCGAAGGCAGGTCCCTGCCTGTCTCCTCACCACCTCTTCCCTTATCCCACTCTTGCTGGCTTTTTCCCAGCAGCTCTTTGCCCTCCTCCTCTTGACATTGTGGGTTGAGGTCAGGAGATTCTAGTCCGAAGTCGTTATGAGCCTTATGTTGCCAGGTTTTCAGAAAATGTAAGCAGGGTAGTGTGAATTTAGAAAAAATAAAAAGTGTATATAAAAGCTCTTCTGGTTTCATTTGTTTTTTTGTTAAGAAACAATAGTGTTTATCGTGTTTAGCTTAGGATTTCTTTGGTATTCTGTTCTCTCAATTTTAACAAGAAGCGAAACACAAGAATGTTTTTAAAAAACAAAATAGTTTTCAGCTGAGGGTGGGTGAGGAAGTTATATGAAGATTGAGTGGGAACCTCAACCCAAGGACATAATAGACAAGAAACAATTTTTTTTCCTCCCCTTTCTTTAGAAGTAGTCTTCCGCATGGCTTAATGTGCTAACATAACCCCGGTTCCAATATTTCAAAAGATACAGAACTTCCCAGCATGATGATAAAGTTTTCCTGTGTTCCAATAATAAAACCTCAACGTACCAGTGATTTCCAGTTCCTTTGTAGCTCAGCAACTTGTGAAGACCAACTAACTCCTAAGTGCCCAGCCTGCAGTATCAGTGTGGGAGTCGGAAACAGATGTTCACGGGACAATGCCATTTGTTGTCACTGCCGATACTATGTGGCAACTTTCCCAAATGAAATTGTTTGTGGATGGAAAAGAATGTAAGCAGTGATTCATGCCCAGGAATTTTTTTTTTTCTTGGCTGCAGGCTAACCATATTTTATTTGTTTTAAATCATAGAACATTAGCAGATTAAACATTTTAGGATAACTTACTATTAGAATCTTTTCCATTTTTTGTCCTGTACTCTCCTTTAAAAGCACTAACCCATTTAGGCGGCTTGCTGAAAATATTAAATGCCTTAGTTTGATAATTCTGAGAGCAGTTGACATTTTTTCAGATTTAGTGTTTTTGCCATTGGGCATGTACAAAGTTTCTACTTTAAATGAACAGCATGACTTGCTTAGCATTTTTGTTAATAATTTGGAAGTATTAGAAAATTTAATATAATCAAACATTAAATAGAAACATTTTTTTTGGTAATAGATGGCATTGTATGATCTTGGTTTGAGATTTTCATAAATACGAAAGAGCATCCACTAACTCATTTACTATAAGGGACAATGGATTTATTTGTGTAGATTAAATATTATAGAGACGCTTATAACATGCACTTACAGTGAAACAGATACAACAAAGCTCCTTAAAAATTAGGCACACCATGTCATGTGACGTGTACACAATCTATCATTTTCAGGAAGGAAACCTAACAAGAATTCAAGGCTTACTATCTACCACTAGAGCTGTTATATTTTTTTTTTTTTTTAGAAAAACAAATTTTAATCTACAAATGAAAGTCATTTAACATTTATTCATACCAACAGATGCCTAAGGCCATAATTACAAAATGTTATGTTCTTTGAAAAACATATGTATTTCTCATAATTAGGTTTCTACATCACAGAAAAATTATTTTAAGGGACATAAAACAAAATTTGACTTTTAAACCGCAGCCAAAGGAAAGATTGGTATCACATGGAGTGGAAGAGTCCTCAATTAGGAAGCAAGAGTCTGGAGTTTCACTAATTTTCACTGGCTGTTGTTTTACTCAATTGTAGTTGTGCAGCCCCTGCTTGGTTGGCCACCTTTTCTCACCTGCAGGATGGTGGGTCCAGCTGGATGGGCTCTGGGGTCCTCACAGTTTTTGATTCTAGTTTAGAGCTTCAAATTCTCTCTACAGTCGCTGTTAACATTCTTTGGATCATAAATACCTTTGAGTATCTGATGCAAGGTATTATTAACCGGCCCTAAAAAAATGCATAAAGAAAAATTTTGCATGCAGTCCTAGGGCTTCACGGACCTCGTGAAACCTAGTAATAGTCCCAAGTAAAGAACCTGTCTAAGGAAGGTTAGAATCCTCATGTTTCTGTGCAGATTTAAGCAGGCATTTGAAATTGCTCCAAACTGTGGCACCAGGATTTTCTAATTTATTAAAAAAAACAAGTTGCTTATATTTTTATTTTCGGACATTTCCACATGATAGAAATTTAACGTTGGTATCGGCAAGCTTGAGGAGGGAGTTGGCCCACAAAAAAAATCAGAGACACACTTGGAAAGAGGCACTGATGTGTGTGTATCTGGAGTACAGGGCAAGAAGGGAAATCTCTCACATTCCAGCTGGGCCTTGTTTTAGAACAGGAAGTGAAGGAACTAAGGTGAGCTTGCATCTCTCTACCAGTGAACTAAGTTTAATTGTTGTTATTTTAATTAATAAAAAAATCAAAACTATAAATGCTCCTACCAAAAAGACAAGAGGCCTAGGGAGGACTATTTGAAGGTCTTGTCCATCTTCTGGATGCAAGAGATAATACATGAATGCCCAAAATGACTGGGGAAAACCGTAATTTACGTAATAAATACAAACTAGAAGGTAATTCTAATTCAGATTTAAGAATATTTAAACTGCTAATTTCCTTCCACTATACATTTCTGTTTTTTTTAAAGCCATTCATAGGACATCCTTTGTTTCCTAAATTCTAATATCATTTGGAGAATGCTTTGAACTTCTTAAAGTCACTTTATCCATGCGATCTCATTAGATCCTTTAGTTACTGTCTTTTTCTTAATGTTGCATATGATACACAATAAACATCTGTGATTCATTTTAATGACTAGTGTCTCAAAAAATTTACTAAACCACTTCTTTGACCTAGTAAATTTATGAGCTCTAGTAAAACTTTTCTTTTTACCTTTATTGCTGTAGCGTTTAAGTACTCACACTGACAAATTCTTCAGGGTCTCACTTTTACGTTTTTCAAATTCTATTAATTTCTCTGCATTCAGGTAGAATTAGATGGATTTGCGTTGCCTGTTCCTGGCATTCACAGCAATGGTCAGGCACGATCAAGAAAAGAGAAAAGCTAAGCTTTAGGTTACAGGGACGGCCCCAATTCTACCTGACGGAAATGATTTCAATTAGGGAGTCCCTGGGCCACCCTTTCTGTTTCTCCAGGACAGATGTGCTTGGTCTGAGGGGGAATCCTAGGCTACCCTACAACCCACCCACCCCGCAGAGCACAGTTACTTAGCGCGCTCCGAATCCCATTTTTGATCTCCGGCGATATTTTTCTCTGTTATGTCACAGAGGTCACCTGGCTCATGTGTGACAAACTGCCTGCATAAGTCACAGTGCCAGTGGCAGAGATTTGTAACCGTGCCCCTGGTCCATTGCCTTTGAATTATTTCGCAGGCCCGCTGCTTTACATTTACACTCCGCCGGAAGATGAACAGGGGAAGGGAGGAAAATCAAGGGCAGGGTCTCATCCTGAAGGACAAGGGGAAACAGGTGGAAGGTTAATGGCCCTGGAGCGATTCCACAAGCCTCTCAGGCTTGATATATGGGCCTCGGGCCTAAAACGGGCATTGGCTTTCAAAGATATATTATTTCATTTGAGGAGAGACATTCTGGAGTTCCTGCATTTGTCTGCTGATAGATGATCCTCTGTCCACAATTGGTTATGGCGTGTGAGTTTTCCTTGGGTCTGCTCCCGTACATAAAAATTCTGCTGAGCTCCCCAACCTTTCACATGCCTTTCGGGACGGGACGTGTGCGAGCCTCCTGGCAGGCTGCTGGATTCTTGTCGCTGCTATTTTAGTAGCTCCTTTTGAACTGTGAGGCAAGTGGGGGATGAAAGACACTTCTGTTCATTCATACATAACTTGATAAGGGTGGCCTTGCAAAAAAAGAAAAAGAGGAAAAAAAAAGGTGAAAGGGATGTTGGGAATCACACATGTGTGTCCGTCTGGTGGGATGAGCTCAGTCCGAAATTCAGTCATTTGGGTCTCAAAAGTTGCTTACATCAAAGACAGAGACTATCAGACAGCTTTTGACTTTTATAACTGTTTCGCATTCCTCCCAAGCTACTAACAAATGGCTTTCTCTATTTTTTTTTTATTGTATTCCCAAAGTTTGAGGTGACCTGGAGAAAAGGTGGGAACAGATAGTTGGAAAAAAGATGCTTTACACAGAGATCAGTGATTAATTTGCCTAACAAGAACCATCGGGCAGTTCTACCAAGAAATATGTCTGATGACTCAAATGTTACAAATGAGTTGAATTGGTCACTAGATTAATGGAACCAGTCACTTGAGTTAACCTTGTGTGGCCTCTCAAAAGTTGTACCACAGAGTCTAAGACTGCAAAGATCACTTAGCCTCAGCTTCCTGATGTTCATAGATTTAATATTCATGAGACTATTTGGAATTCTGTTATGCATCAATTCACAGTATTTTAAAATTAATTATTAACTCTGGTTTGGAGGTGTGCGTGTATAAAATCTTTGACTTTATAATTCCTGATAACTGTGATACCAGCCTTGTCAGAGAGATAATG
Organism: Cheirogaleus medius; assembly: GCA_008086735.1. Classification (NCBI taxonomy): domain Eukaryota; kingdom Metazoa; phylum Chordata; class Mammalia; order Primates; family Cheirogaleidae; genus Cheirogaleus; species Cheirogaleus medius. The sequence continues at coordinate 2,466,918 of VBSM01002937.1, forward strand.
CTTATTTTTATGGCAAACATTAAGGAAAAATGAGCTCTATAAATTGCACTATCTAAACAAAAGGTGATTTTTCTTTCCAGTTCGTTTGTGTTCCATTGCCCAGGTGTTTGGCGAATTCTCAAACTACTTTATGAAATATCAAAATGTGTGGACATTTTTATCTTGAATAGCTTTGTCAAAAAAAAAAAAAAAACCTCTTCACAAGGAGAAACATTCCATTATCATCATAGATACATTGGCATTGATCTGTAAGAAGTTAGTATTGGACAACTAATCTAATACAAATATCAGTAGGAATTTAATTCTTGAATGAGAGGCATTACTGTGCAACAGATTACAAATACTTTTCACATGTACTTACAAGGGATCCTTATCCCAGTCCCTCTATTTATACAGTCCTCAGTAGAAAGATGCAGTATCTGGCCATTGCCCCTCTTAATAGTAAGATTATAAAAATGTTCCTTTCTTTTCCTCTGGAATATTGCAAAGTATGGGTTAGACCAGAAGCGTGAAGACTGGAGAGATGTGTTTACCTGCAGGAAGAAAATGTGATCACTAATTTAGAGGAAAGATTCTAAATCACTAATCACATAGAGTTGCATGAGGAGTGTTAGCATTCAAAAGGATCTGCTTTTCCACTTGTTGCTTGGATAAATGGATAAAAGGCTGCCAGGGACTGCAAGCCACCAGCTGGGGGTATACCATCACTAAAATACTCCCAACAGAAGAGCAGGTCCCAAACCACACAGGCATGCTTTTCAATCACAGAAAAAAAAAGTGGTTGTTTCAGTCATTTTAGCTGGTGACCTAAATGCCTCCTTTTCATGTTTGAAAAGTTACCAACTTTATTTCAGTCCTATTTCCCTTCCTCTGTGGTATTTCCCTGTCCGTAGACACAGTCCTGCGGGTTATGCCAATGCCTAAAGCAAAGACCAAATCAAAGAATCCCACATAACTAGTTACAATGGAAGCTCGTTCTGAATTAGTAAATAACACCCGCCTGTCTTCTGCATCTGTCAAAGTCTCCTAGCTCAGATGGACACCCCCATAAGCTGATCCATAGGAAGCCAAATACTTGCAAACAGCCTCTTAATTGCTCATTTGCAGTTGGACAAAATGCTAAATGCAGAAAGACTTCAAAGCCAATGGAATCTGCATTGAAAACAGGATCTCAATACACATAGTCGCTTATTGTTGCAAAATTAGAATAACAAATGTTCCCAGCATGAATCCAATATAAACTTGCCTGAGTATTATTCAACCCGAGACATAATCTTTTTTTTTTTTTCATAACAGCAATAGGAGAGGCATGCTTAACACCCTGTTATTCTATACTGTTCATTTTAATGATATATTTAGGTCTCCATCACACTTTGTATTTTTACGTGTAATTACCCGTATCAAAAAAAAAAACACTCATTAGCGTTCTGTTCCACTGACTTAATTATGCCTCTTAATTAAATCTTGACTAACGGGGGTCACTGCAGTGTCAGTGGGATTTGTCACTGTTTGTCAGCAGGTGTCTGGTTGCATCTATTTCTGGGTTTCCTATGGTTTGAATATATTTAAGAGCTTGCTTTTCCCCCTAAACGCCAGAGAGAGTTCTCATTGGAGGGAGGGATCACCATATATTTGACTGGCAACTACTGCTCCAAAGCTTGTTTGTAAGAGGATATTTTTGTTTTCATTAGCCTCGAAAAATTTCTGGATTAGAGGAAAGATGCTAAAAATAGATTTGGATATAACAGATGCACTTTTTAAGAGATCAATATGTTTCTATTCTAGAAATTATGATTAGAAACTATAATCATATTTATGTTATGTATGCAATTCTAAAAGTTCCTTGAAGAACAAAAAATGATCTTTTGCTGCTACTGTCATGTGTTAGGTGTTTCACATCAGGGTACTTTGTATTAACTATTTGATTCACATTTGTCATTTTAAAAATACAAAACAAGTTAAAAAATAAGAATCGAACTAAAACAAAAAATGTCTTTTATGTGTCTAGTGTACATGTAAAAGTCAATTCATTATTTGGAATGAGTCTTTGTATTAAGACTGCTATGTCTTCACATTTCACATTACAATGTTTTAGACTCAGGATTTTAGCACATTACTTAAGGGAGATATAATTCCCATGTTTCTGTATATAATAGGCATCTAATGTTGATCTGAATAATTGATTAGTCCAGTCAGGCTTTTATAATTAGTTGTCAGCTTTTCAACATAAGCTCTCAAAACACTTGCTGTGAATCTACAAAGCTTTTACATTTGTTAATCTGGTTTTATTCTAAAAATGTATGCAAGGTACCTGAAAACATTTATTTTTTTTCTGCAATTAGAGTGGCCCTTCTAACATATGCCCTAAGAAACTAAACACAGACTTAAATGTCTCTGAGTTTTTCAGTCTAGAGGATGTCAGACTGAAATTCTGATTTAAAAAAAAAAAATCTGTTTTCATTTAAAGGTAAAAAGTCACAATTTCTCTACCAGTTAATAAGTTTTCCAGAACTCAGACTTCTAATAGCAAATTTAAATGAAACAATGGGTTACAGATATCAAACTACCAACAATAATTGTGACCTTATTGTTTTTACATTTACAAATATGGTAGGAGCAGAGTGAGAATAATTTTTAAAGAAATGTATATAATACTCAATTTACTTATTTCTGGAATTCAAATCATTTCATTTCATCCTAAAGAATTAAATCCAACTGCGTCTTCTTAAGTAACAAATGTTGTCATTTCTTACCAAACTAATCTTAATACAATGTTCATTTTTGTTTCCTCTAAATTTTCTTATCACTTTTAAATAATCCATAAATTAAATATGTAAGTGTACATATTTAAAACCATTTCAAATGGTGAGATAAGAATTTTTATGCATTCTGTGAATTCCTACACAGCCTCTTCATTGTCACTGGGTAATGGAAGGACTGGGTCGTGTGTGTATCACCAGGACCTACCAGGCAATATGAACTTCAGATCGCCTTCCCTTATACAGTTAAATAATAATGTACAGTTTAATGGCCATAAAGTTGGTCAGATATCCTTAAGATTCCTTCTTTCATTCTGTAAATACTTATCAATTATCAGTTGTATGCCAGGCAACAATTTAGGACTTAAGAGATTCAACGTGAAGAGTGTAGACAAAATCCCTGCATTTGAGGAGCATATTTTATTTTGTGTGTATTTTAGTGACTACGAATCTTCACTTAAAATAATTGCACTAATGCAATTAAAAAGAACTTAATAACCTGGTAGACCAGCCTAATCTAAGTAATGGAATATTTTTGTTCTTGGTCCCCCCTTCTTACCCCTGCTCCTGTTTAAGCCTTCAAGAGACCTCTCCAGCTTTCCCACTTGGTATATAGGGTGGGTTCAAGTATGTTACATTTCCTGCATATGCTCAAGAATTGTATCAGTAGTGACTGTTTCTTTCTGAAGCTTGGAGTCAAGGGCAAAATGAACCATATTGATTTAAGAGGAAAATAGTAAATTTTTAACCATAAATTTTATAGTTACCAATTTTATGTAGGTGAACTGATCACAGAGAAGTGTAGAAATCATATGAATAAACAAAGGATTTTCAAGCTTGCTAGAATCTCCAAGAATATTTTTCCACATTACAGCTAAATGAGACCCATTATGTAGACTTTCACATAAACTCACAAAGCTTTTATCCCTGTAAACTTCATAGATCTGCCATTGTTCTTAGCGAATAACAAGTTATATCATACAGTTTCATTAAAAATGCATTAATCCCTTTGTAGTAACCTCTCCCTAATTCATTGATTCGCTAACACAAGAACAAAAAACATTTCTGGCATAACAAAAACGCAGTATCAAAGGGTAGTGTATCCATAAATATAAAACGTAACAGGAAAACAAATACATTTATTTACCCAGAGGATCAGGTTTTCTAGCCACAAAACAATGCTGTCGTTGAACACTGCTAAAATCTAATACCTTGAGAGTTCCGTCAGAGCGCCACACTGTGAGCTGTTTGTACCAGTTGTGATTGTACCAGACCAAATGACTTGTTTAAACGTGAAGATGATAGGTAGGAAAAAGTCTCTAGGGCTCTGCCCCCACAAGAATCTAGGGAGGGTTCTTGCTGATGGGAAGTAAGGATTGGGAGGAGAGGGGTCGAAAGTAGACACGTACGTATCCTTTCCTAGTTGCAGGTTATTTACTTAACTCATTTAAAGCTCAGTTTCCTCATCTGTAAGACGTGGTGTTATCTCCTTCAGAGATTTTACTGGGGAATAAATGACTTAACACAAATCAAGTTCCTGGTAGATAATATACACTCAAGAAATGTCAATTTCCTCCTTCCTTTATTAATGCTTAAAAATCCCTGATGCTGTATTTGGTTCATTCCGTAGGTGTTTAGGTTTGGCACAGGTGCTGGATCTACTCCAACCTGTCGCAACAGAGGCCTCCTGGTGTGGAAATTAGACAGACTTTGGAGTCAAACAGACATGCCCCCAAATCCCCACTATGTCATTTGCTGGCCATGTGCTCTTGGGAAAGTAACTTAACTCTCAACTTCAGTATGTTTGTCTATAAAATAGAGGTATTATTATACAACTTAAATGGTACTTAAAAATTAAGTAATATAGAGTGTGCTGTGCTAGAATCTGGGTACACAGATGAATTAGAAATGGTCTCTACTCTTAAAGAGGACGGTGCACATGTATAATTATGAGTGCCGGTGCAATTGTTGTAGAGGAATGTGTTAGAATGCTGTTCCTGAACTTGCATCTCAGATTCCCAAAGCAAGAGTTACATTTCATAATGCAAATCAAAACTGCAATGAGATATCACCTATCTCCAATAAGAATGGCCCTTATCAAAAAGTCCCCAAACAATAAATGTTGG